>OX384040.1:4200000-4705000 GCA_947534325.1 Agonum fuliginosum
CAGAAATACTGACTATTCAACATTACAACCCCAGTTAATATAGTTTACATAAACATAACGTATTTATAATACATTCTTTTAATATCTTACAAATATTTGTAAAAATAAGTGTTTTCACCCGCGACTGTACAGCTTTTATTTATAAGTGAATTAACTTCAAATTTTAATATGTTGTCAACAAAGCTTGGATCTGCGAAATAACCAATCGAATTTTTTTAAATTAGAATATATATGTGTTCAGAAAATAACAAAAATTGTCAAAATTCAAATTAACATATTTCAATTTTAAAGCAAATATTATTTATACTTATATAACAAAACAACAAACGCTGTGGAGTGGTATAGGCGAAATCAATGTTTTTGGCTGTTTTCTGGCACGTTAGAAGATTTAAAATCTTGTGATGTTTGAATTTCAAACACAGATACTTATTGCAAAATACTTTACGAACTAGGTTGTCTGAAGCTTACACCGTTTTATAAATTTCCTATGTAATTTCTAGTATAAGTAGATTACGAAATGAATTTATGTAAGAAAATGATAAGACTTTAAGTATACACACTTGCAATAAGTTGCGCAAGAAAATTGCAAACGACACTGTTTTCATTTTACAATGACCAACTACTCCAGTCATTCTATAGCACTAAAGGGCTATTTGTTATTATAACAACGCAATGCAGTAGGTAACGCACACGCAATGCAACTAAAAATTTTTGATTTATGATTATGACAAACATATCTGCGACATCGTTTCACAGGAGTTTGACCAATACCACGAAGTAAAATTTATGACAGAAGTTGACAATTTTAGTAGAGTGACCAGTTATTTTTTTGCTGAAATCAGTGCAATGCAAAACCTAATATTCTAGTATTATTGGCATGTAATATTAAGACGGGTAATAATAAAAATATAACCATATAACCACTTAATAATAAAATATTGTAGTGATTGTACTTATCTAAGTTAAGAATCCAATTTTCTGGATAAGGCGGAAGATTGTGTGCTGGACACATCAGATTTTTTAATTCCAAGACGAGACGAAATAGATTTGAGAAAGGGTTTCGCGACATCATCAATTATTTTAAGTATTAGGTATAGGTAGGTACAATTAAAAGCTCAAATGTCAGAATGATTATTATGAGTAGTAATTCGGTAGTAATATAACTAGAGAATAATGAATTCTAGAACCGCTAAGGTTGAGTTGTCTCAAACACAAACTTAACCAATTCATTTCATTGTTTAGAGTTCCATCTGGTTAGAAGTTTTGTGTCTGGTTGGTTTGTGGCGATGCGGTTACATGCGGTTAAATACAGAAGCGGAAAATTGTGGTAAAGTTGGCCGCAGTCGACCCTTCAGTCGCTTTCAGTCGGCGACCTCACAATCGTGCAGATATGCGAGAACATATTATGTTATTAAAATGATAATATTATTATACAAATTGCTATTGTTGGTTGGTCACATAAAGACCTATTTTGGCCACTTATCACGTTATCACTTATCAATTTTGATACATTGATGACGTCAGTCGGTGATATCATCCTCTATGTTATTACTCAAGTTCTGGAAATGCAGGCTGGTTGGTATAAAAAAAATTGGGGAATATTTGTTGCAAAATTTTTGCCGTAAATGGCGCTTTTACGGGACCCGGTTCTGATTATTAATAAATAACTTAAAAATTAAAAAACTTTTTAATTTTAATTTTTAATTCTGATATTTTAAAAGTGCGGAGATAAGGCATATTTTTCAGGCTCACCTTGCATTTTGTGATCAAAGAATGAGAGTTGATATACATAATATATGTTATCGTTAAAGCCTGTAATCCGTTATTGCATATGGAATAACGAGGTATTTCATGAAATACCGGACTACGACCGTTAAATTATATAATAGTTTATTATTACATAATTTAACTAGTTATTCCATGTAATATATAATTTTTGAATTTTTCACAACTATTATTTTCCATGACATACTGGAAATTAATCCAATTTGTGACATTCATATATCATAACTTGAAGTACAGTGCTATATTGCATAGAAAAATTAATAAGTTTTAATTTAGTGTTTTACTAATTTCACCGTCCAGTTGAAGGAAAGTCGAGAAACTGACGAAAAACTGATTTTCGGTTCACTTTTTCCTCTTTTTTCCCTCTAGCGAGTGAAGCTCACACTGTTGGAGGGAAAAAACTTCAGGATATCTTAATAACACCTTAAAAAGTCGTGCTGTGAACAAATTTCTTCTTTTAATTTTTTCTACTCAAAAATACGTGGCGCCTGGTTTATAACAAAAATTTTAAATTTATTTCATATTTTATTTTCTATTTTTTTTGCTGTTTCATATACGAGTAGGTACTTTGTAAATTGTTTATTATTTATTCTTTACCTTATTAAAAGTACCTACGCATCAAAACGCAACGAATTTTTACATTTTTATTTTTGCTTTGTTAGTTATAAAAAATTAAAAATTCATTATTTATTTAGCATGAAAATAGACGCTTCTTTTATTTTCACGGTCCGTGATGTTTACTTTAATTTCATTTGATTCCGCATTCAGGAAATTAAATGTGTTACCTGCTGGAACATTATTTTACGCTTATTGAATTCATCGATGGAAGGAAATATTTTATTAATTAAGAAGATTAAAAATAATTGAAACATAGATGAGAGATTAAGCATTAATTAGCAAAGAACTGAGAAGATAAAATAAAATAAATCAAGCGTATTTTCGATAAAAGGAAAAAAAGAGAAAATAAATGTTTCGTTAATTACCGTCACTAATTAAATCTCATCGAGTGTCAGAAGACTGAATGACGTCACTAGTCAACCTGCAGTAACAAAACTGTAAAATGTTCGAGACTGGATTGTTTCCTATGTAAACTTGTCAACTTGGCTTAGGATTCTGAATGTTTGTTAGCAAGTCGACTCGGAAATTCTTCACTTGTTTTGCAGCTATTTTATTTTCAAACTTTTGTTTTGTTCGCGACGTGTTTTTGTCTGATGCTCTTTTGTTTAATTTTATTTCGATCTGAGTACTTTCCGCTCCGACTATTTTTCATTTAATTGTGTTTGAATTTGTTCCGTTCTTTACAAAGTACGAACAACTTATTTTTAGAAAATGCTTGCCATTGCATAATTCGAAATAAAATTTGTAGAACATAAAGATCTTTGATTTTTAAATAAAAATAAAATTTGCAATTTTCATTATGTTGGAATAAAAAAATCGAATCATCCACTTAATTCAGCTTATATCATCCAACTATTTTTCCGAAGGTAAATGTTTTTGTGTACTTCACAAATTTAAATAATAAATTAATTTAATTATTTATGGAATACAATAGTATATTGTAATACAAGTTGTATGACAGTTGGAGTTCTCCTATCATACGAGTTTTTCAATGACGCTTTCCACAAGTGTGTTACATATGATTTTTTCTACGAAAGTGGGAAATAATTAAAATTAATAAACAAAATTTGGAAGCATAATATTTACAAATTTGAAAATAAAATCAGTTAGACTTGCTGTCATCAATATCTAAATATAGACAGTTCAATTTTGTAATTTTGCATTTATGGTATGATTTATGATAAAAATAATGACATTTCATGCAGAATTTTTAAGTGATAGTGAAAGTTAGTTTATTTAAAACCCTTCGGACATTTTACGGCAATTGTGAATCTAAATTTTTGTCTCTGAAGTCAAAAATATCCTGACAGCTTTGACATTCCAGTAACTGCATAATTTCTATTTCAGCAAAATGAATTGTCTCAAATTAAGTGAAAATCGTCGATTTGGATATTTATTACAGAGATTACAACAAATAAATTGTTTTAGGTATGAAGTTTTTTTTAGATACAACAGTTCAGAGGTCATTTTCATCCCTCCGTACCCCTAAGCCAGATGTTCCCTTGATTTTTGGGAGTCTGAGCTCAGTTCTGTAGAGTCGGGGTAAAATGATGCTACAATGATGTAGCCTTTGTATGCGATTGCGCAGTTTTGCGTAATTTAAGTATTTTTTATAGTTTTTAAATATTAAGTGCAACTTTTATTCAGTTAATAAATAAATTAGTAAAATATGTGTTTGTTGGAAACAAAGTTTTTGAATGTCATGATTAGTGCCGCTCCCAATTAATCCCTTCTCAAATAAGCCACGACCAGCATTTCCTATCAATTAATCCTGCTACTTAACTCAGCTACTTTTGCTACATATACAAGATATTAATTGAATTCGGTTGAGTGTTGAAAGCCAGAAGGATTAAAATATAACTACATATCCGTCCTTACAAATCGTTAATATCATATTCCTCTTCTTCCTTTAATCATATCATGCTTTGGTATCTCAATATCTATAACTACGAACTTATTACATCGGAAAGCTATCAGAATCAGGACTTTCAGTCGATTCCGTACCACATCGACATCGCCAGGGAACTAAATCTCTTTCTCAGGTTTCACCAACCCTAGTCTTGGTCTTCTTACCTCAACATAGAGCCGTATAAAACTTCCGCCAAGTCCGTAAAGTTCGCCACCGCCACAGGTCATAAGTTTAGCCACTTTGTAACATCGTTCCATCTTCGCTGTCCTACCTCTTTCTCTGTCTTTGTCTATTGTCTGACGCGCCGCAGAGCCGTCACTTCTGCTATTTCTCTCTTTCTTATTGTAGATGATGGTATTGATGTATGTGTGTGAAGGAAAGAAACCAAGAAGTTGAAGGGTAAGTTTGAAAGTTTTTAGAGAGTGTAAAGTATGAAGCAAAGTTGAGATTTGAGAATTGACTATGGATTTTTAAAGGTGAGGATATATTGAGAGGCGGATTTATTTATTTGTTTACTGTTTTGCTCAAAGTTATGGCCGAGTATGAAAATAAAAATACAAGTTGACAGCACAATTCCAAAATATTAATTTTTTATCAAATATGAGTAATCTGTTATTTCTTTGATGTTTTCCAAATATAACCAATTGTACCTAAATTACTAATGGTTCTTGACAATATTTTTCACCATAATTTGACATAACTTTTCTTGAAATCATTTTTGTAAATGCATCATTAATTAAAATGACACTTACACTCGATGGTCAAGGGGTAAGAGAAATATCGTGTGTAACAATAAAAGTTTCAAAATAGTAGGTAATGGATTATAAGTGTTGAAAATAATACTGCTAACATTTGAACTATAAATTGTTAATGTCAATTGCGAAATTAAAAACATTTGTATGATATATGTATATAAAAATAATAATAATAAGGAATGCAATATTGGTCATAATAGTTTATTTACTTATTAAGAGCACAATCAAAAGATTATACCACGAGAGAATATTTAAATCGAGACGCGCAGCGGAGAGGTTAAATTTTCACGAGAGCTATAATCTTAATTGTGCCCATGGCACATACAACGTTTTATTTTAATTATTCTCGAAATTTAAATTATTTAAATGTAATATGACAAAAAATAATTGATGTAACCCTCCTTTTAAATAATTTTTTTTTTGTCACTGTTCTTCACTGGGTACTGTATACTCCACGTTAAGTATTATTTATTGCCGAATTTAATGAATTCATCCCTTGTAAAACATATCTATTTCCTAAAATACTTTCTATAGAGCGCACTCTACGCACAATGTAAGACAAACACTCTTGAACTAAACACTCTGCAAGTAAATTTGTTACTCAACGTACCCCAGTTAACATAAAATGACTGAATACCTATAGTATAGAGAAAAGAGTAGGTAAGTATAGTATGGCGAGAGGTCTTGTGCTGACCACATCAGATTTTTTTTAAATTTGTTGTTTAATTTAATTTCTACTCGTAAAAGAAGGTAAAATTTAAAATTTCATCTGCGGCGCTATATTTCTTCTTCTTCAGAAACAGCATAACGGCACTATTTTTATAGGACTTATCCCTCTTCACCCCTTTAGAGATTTTTTTATCCGTCATTGCATTAGATTGCTCTTTGACACACTCAACAGACTGAACACTATTGCCTGTGTTACACACAATTCAAGTACACTCCACAATTACAATGCGTATTGGTTCCATTCAAAACTCTTTAACTGTGATTTAAAAAAACACACACATTAAAATATAGTACCCAGATATTACATTCCACATTAAATTAGCACCATTGATTGATTTTTACAAAACATGCACCGCAAATTACAATAAATAATGAATAAACAGTTCCACGTAATACTAGTCAGCATTTGTTTCTGGTTGCGATGTCGATACTGGCACTCCAGCACAGGTGTTGTGAATTACAATGCAACACCTACATCTGCACTGACAGCACTGTCAACTTGCTTTAGCATTAGTCAGTGGCGGATCTAGAAAATCTCCAAGAAGGGGGCGAATTCTTATCAAAAGTAATACTTCGATGCTGTTCTTTGAAAAAGAAAGGAAAAATTGGGCCGCAGGCGAAAATTTTTTAGGGTTCAAGGTCAACGGCTGTTTCATTAAAAGTCAAGTTTATCTATAAAGCGGAAATGACATATATTTTACCTCTTGTCACGAGTAAAAATTAAAATAAATAACAAATCTAAGAAATAAATGTACCTACCTAATGAAAATTGGCAAATTTCTTAATCTTTTGTCAACGATTTCTTAAACTTTTATAAATGAATTTGAGGTTAGATCCTAAATTATTGTAATTTATTTTAGATAAAGGTAGGCGAAAGGATCGTAATCAATATATCAATATATGAATATCATCAGCTTTGTTGTGGCTTGAAAATGCCAACATGTCTTAGGGGTAACATCCACCCCTCTTATGTTTAATGTCGGTTTAATGTATTGTAATTTATTATGTTACATTAATGTTAAAATATTTAAATATGTATCACCACAACAAAGCTGATGATAACTAGCATTTGCAGTCGAAACGTCCTAAATAAATTCATATATTGATATATTTATTACGATCCTTTCGCCTACCTTTATTTAAAATTAAACTTTTAAGCCCCATCGCCCTCCCCTTGGATCCGTCACATCTATAATTACAAAATTATATATTTTTCAATTGTTATTTAGTGTAGGTATAATTAAATAATAAAATTAAAATTTACCAACCGCCAAGGGAGGGGCGATCGCCCTTCCCTGGGTACGCCAATGGCATTAGTACAGGAAGAGCTGTGGTACAAATTATATTCATACTCGTTGAAAACGTAAGTAGCTTCTATGTGAACGTAACTACGTCATAAGCTTGATAGCACCCATTAAAACTTTGCACAAGCCAAACCACACGACTTTATACGTTATGGACTACAAGCAGTGTTTCCTAAACTTTTCTCATTGCGATGTAAATTGATCTTTGACTGTCGCGTTTATTGTGAAAATTATATAACTTGATTTTTCATTGTCAGGTTATATCTTCTCAAATGTTGAAGATGCAAGAAAAAGCTAAATACAAAAGTTGTTTAATACAACCTGATCTATAATTTAGTATAATTTTTTTTCCAAGGCTTACTAATTTTCCAGAAAAATATTTAACTTGGATTTTTTAAATGGAACATCCTGTATATTTTTACGAAATAAAATTCTAAATAAATTTATCTTTACAATGATGTGTAACAAGTAAGGATTTACCTTTACATTATGTTGATTATAAAGATAAGCATATAAAATTCATTTCAGATGGTAGTTTTTTTGCAATTTACTACCACGCTTTCATTCAATTCAATTCAGTTACACTATTTGTTGATTTTTTAATTTGGATGATTGCTCGAATTGAACCCGGGACCTTTGAACTGATGCCATGACCGGCCATGACCAATGACCACACATTGACATCTGAGATAAACTGGAATTTAGAAACATGCGCTTTTTAGCCATAATAATAATATTAATAAAATGTTAACAATAATTTTAACAAATACAAATTAAAATCGTATACGTTATCTTAAATATTAATGTAATATAAAAAAATCATATACCTATGAATTTTAGAAATAATTTTGTTGTTTAAGCTTTTGCTCGTTGTATGTTATTAATAAGAAACTGCTAATTTTTGCTGAGGTATGAACATTAATATTACTTACTTAATACACACTCCATTATATTTTAAAAATAAAATACCCATTGAATAGGTATTCTTAGATTGTTTTGTTTATTATATTGCTTAAAAACCAATTATTTAAATTTGATGAATATTTTATTCTCATGCTCATGCACATTCGATTGTATAGTCTATAGTGCATCTATTTCTTATTAAATAGTACTCGTATGACTAAAAACTAAAACATTTATTTCGTCTAGGTATGTGTTTGCTGTGGTAACACTATCACACTGATAAGTTTGTTAATGTTGAGGTAACAAAAAGTTTTAATGAAAGAATATTATATTATCTGAAATTAGTATATTTCATATATTTTTCTGTATATGGTACCTATTTAGGAATTAAAGTATTATTTATAAAATTTACAGATTGAAATTTTAGTATCTTGTTGTCCATGTCACATTTGTTACTTAGTAAAATTTAATCAATTATGACAGCGACGACAGTGACAGGAACAAAAGTGACACATCGTTCATATCCTCTTGAGCAGTTTACGAAAATGTTTTAAAATATTCTATTCTATTTATATTACTAGTTAAAAGTGTACGGTATGGCGGAAGGTCTTCTGCTGGCCACATCAGATTTATTAAATACATTATTCAAATAATTCAAAGTTTTGTATCAATTTAAAGCTCTTGGGGAGTTTAGTATCAATTTAAAGCTCTTGGGGAGATGAGTTTAATGGAAATGTAAAAAAATACGTCTATACGGTTGCCAATAATTGTTTCTCCAACAGAAATGAATTTTAGTCGAACGTCAAATACAACAATAAATAGTAGGTTAATTTATATTTACACAATCAATGAACTAAAATGAACAAATTTTAAACTCAATACTTTTAAAAACGTTTTAATTTGTTGTTACATTTATCTAATCATATTTCCACTAAAATATTTATTATTATTTTAAGTTTTGTATAATGTATTAATCTATTTTGCACTCCAAACTCCAAAAAAATACTTTTAAAAATGTTTAAATTTGTTGTTACATCAGCAACAATTTATCCAACAATATAAACAATTATTTCCATTAAATAAATTATTATTAAGTAACGTAAGTTTTTGTGTATGTATTTACCTAACAATTTTGCATGTAATACCGTGAATATTGTAACAAATAACACATTTTTCCAACCTTTAATTTTCCTTGAAGCCTTGTTGAATAACTTGAAGTAAATCCAAGAGCACAGCAGGAACCACAATTTTACTTTTAAATAGCACTATTTCACTTTAAAATACCACTATTTTCACTGCAAAACACCACGATTTCACTATAAAACTGGCGATTTCGACTGTTTAGATGCTACTTTTCTCATCTAAGTTTCTTAATTGAACGGCGTATTGCAAGTATGCGTGACGTCACTCAGCAACACTCAACCAAGCTGTACGAAATTCTGATAAGTTAAAAAAGAAATCGTCCACTCCCAATTCGGCCATTGGGATATTGCACTACTAAGAGATGGCGCTTGTAACCTACGTGAAATAAGAAAGTACAACATTGCACTTTTGCAGTGTGTATTATTTTGTTGTTTATTCTTCTGTATAGAGTTTTCATTCCACTTCCTTCACCACTACTGCAACAGCCCGAAACTTGTACTTTGCCGCCTCCTAGCAATGCAATGTCATTTTGAAGTTGAAAAATACTGTAAATGTGTTTTCGTTGCCAGTAAACTGTCAGATTATTATTTACTTCAAGATAATGTTTTTATATACATTTAATAGAGAAAGAATGGATCTACAGATGTGCCTTTTTAAAATTTTAAAAATTAATTAGATATAACCGTGTAAAGTTGGCATTAAAATGGAATTTTTTGGAATTTTTCGGTATTTTTATAATCATGTACAATAATCAAAATTTTAAAAAGGCACATCTGTAGATCCATTCTTTCTCTATTAAAACCTTGTTGAAATAAAATTTTACCATTCTTGTACTGGCCACAAAACACTCGCTACGTTAGAATATTTTGTGCTGAATTTTAGGTAGTAAGTAGAGGAGTAGTGAGAGTTCTGGCTCAAAATTCAAGATGGCGGCCACTGAGGGAACTAGTGAGGCGTCTGCCTCAAATATCAAGATGGCGGCCACTGACCTGAGAAACAGGTACCTGTTTCTCAAAACCAGGTCTAGGAACAGCTAAAATTAGCTACCTGTTTCTCAAAACCAGGTCTAGAAACAGCTAAAACAGGTACCTGTTTCTCAGATCAGTGGCCGCCATTTTGATATTTGAGGCAGAAGCCTCACTAGTTCCCTCAGTGGCCGCCATCTTGAATTTTGAGCCAGAACTCTCACTACTCCTCTATTGCAGTAGACGGTCCTCTTAACATTAAGCATCTTCTATATTTTTGAAATGGTTGTCACTAGTCAGCCACGCTACGAAAACATCCGTTCAAATATTATATTCAAATTTACCCAAAATGACAGTGGTCAGTAACGGTCATTTTGAGAATGACCGTCAAGTCATTTTAGGTTAATGACATGACCGTCAATTTTCTGTCATATTGAAAATGATTTCTTTAGTCATTATGTCAGCATTTGGTGAAGTAGGACCTCTAGTGATTAGTGAAAATGCGAAAAAAGAGTGTTTCATTTAAAAATTTTGTGAACGAAATACAAATAGTAGTACAAGTGCTAGTACGAATACTTATATATTTATAGTAATAAATTAATAATGTATACATTCATTATAATATTACAAAAAAATGACCAAAATGACCCAATATGACTGAAAATAACCGATACATGACTGTCACGTCATTTTAATATTAAAATGACAGTCATTTTACATCACTCGTGACAAGTGTATGTTTGGAAACGCTGGTGCTACTATAACGTCCTCCACTTTGCACACACATTACACAACTATCGAAACGCCTCTCCTAACTCTGTTTTCGCTCATTCCTCGCGGCTTCTCGTTTTAATAGCCTATTATACTACAGTCTGTTCCCCTGTTCAACTTACCTAATTTGTTACAAACGATTACAGGAGACATCAAGTGATTCGTTATAACACAAGTATGAGTACGAACCGTTATATGTTCCTGTTCATACACAGCCAACTATGGAATATTAACACGTTGTTGCGTTACGGTAGAAGTTTAACTTGGTTTTTACTACTTCTGAACTAGTAGAACTAGGTCGGCAAAATAGGACTCTTGCTGGTACTAAAAACTTAAATGCATGAAGTTTTCTTTCGGTTTGTTTTTAATTAATTGAAAAAATACAGTAAGCACTTTTGTTTTAATTACATGTGTTCTGTACAAGATATTTCAAATAAATTGTTTAACATAAATAATTATGGCGTTCTTGCAAACCATATACAGAGTGGTCCAGACCACTCGTCCATCCTTTTTTTTTTAAATGAGTTGAGATTTTTTTTACAGAACGATAGGCGATCTTACCAATACGGATGTGCTCTATTGAATGGCGTACAAATGAAACCCATGCCCCCCTTGTAAGTGGTACGGAAGGCAACTTTGTTATTTCAAATGGGAACCCCTATATTCGGCACAGTTTTTCTCAGTGATCCCATGAAAAGAGAAAACAGTTAGTAGGTAATGACAAATAAACTATTAACAAAAATTCTTGCTCATAACATATTAAATATTCAATTTAATTTTAAAAAATTTAAACGATGAAACTTGTACAGCATTCTTATCTGGAAACGGGACCACACAGTGCCGAATCTATGGAATGGAGAACTATTCCAATTTATTCTTCAATAATTGTTATACAGGTTAGTGGAGGTGAAATGCGAACATAGGGAAATATATGACAATGGAGTTATCATGCTAGGCATCTTGATATACGTGGAATAAGTACTGTCAATGTCAAAGTAGCTGTCATATTACTGAAATTTTTATTTTCATTAAAATATTTTCTTTGCATAATAATGTATGTATACGAGCAGAACGAGAAAGTTTACATGCACTTTTAGATTTTATTATTATTTCTGTTATTGATTACTCTTTTTGCCACACAAATTCACATTACTTCGTTTTGTGACACTACTACAAAATATATCAAGATACCTGGCATGAAAGTTCGATTGTCATGTATGTTCCCTATATCCCTATGTTCGCATTTCACCTCCACCAACCTGTATACCTACTATTTTTTTGCTCATTCACCGATAATTCAATTTTGAAGAAAATTGCATGACACAAATAACAGCCAATGGATGAATTGATTACAATAATAATAACCATGGTTATATAAAAATTTTATCAGAAATTTCCGAGGAATTTTCTTACTAGTAGCTTGAGTAACTTAACTGAAATTAATAAGCGGAAATTTTACCGGCAGCTGTCACTTTGTCATTAAATTAAAAATTGGTTAAATTGTTATTTTGAGTATAAATTAGCAATTAATAAGGTAAATAATACATATTTATTAATGTTAAATACAAATTTAGTAAATATTTCAAGTTTCTCTTGTAAAAAGAATTCAAAAATAGAGCGGCGGTGTTATTGCGATTTTCTTACCGAATATGCACTCGTGCATTAATTCATGTCCAGGAAATTTTTTATCGTGCTTTCCAACAACGTAATTAAGACGTTTTTGGAAAGCACTCAAAAAAATTCCGGAAAGAATTAATGCACATGTGATATTACAAGTGAAATTTTTTAGGTAAACTAAATATCCAATGAAATTCTTTCATTTCTGATCACGTGTACGAAATTAACCAATGAATACAACATTTAACTGAAAGCAACCCATGGGACATTATCACTTATGTCAAATATGTTGCTAGGTTACAATTATTTATGTTCATTTTTATGTTTATAATAATAATTGAATAAAAATGTCATTTGCACGTTTTGGTAACGAAAATGATACTTCAATTAATAAAATTTTCTGTAAATAAATATATATAATTTTTTAGGTGGCTATTGCATAAATAGTTGTTTTACGTATCCTTTGACAGCCGTAAAGTGTCACATTTTTTGACATCTGTCAAAATGACTACTTTACGGCCGCATTTACTTCACGGCCGCTTTTACTTCACGGCCGCATTTACTTTACGGCCGCTAAATAACAAATTTATTTAATTTTAATTGGTAAATATATTTAGAAGTAATTACCTACAACTTAGTTAGCCTAAATTATATAAATAAAATTATTTATGATACTAAGAAACTTTTTTTGACATAAAATTATATTTTTTTTGATAACCACCTAAAAAATGTTGTGTGCACCTCGGCTTAAAAGTGATTTTAGCCTCACCTGAATTGCTGGCCTCGGCCTACGCCTCGGCTGCAAACTTCAGATTCGGCCAAAAAAGATCACTTTTACAGCCTTGATACACAAATAACTATTGTGACAGCTACCTCAAGCACGTTGCTTTTAAGTTAACAGCCCTCCGCCTGCGGCGTCGGGCGGTTACCAAGCAACTTGCTTTCGGAATGTCACAAAATTATTTCGTAATTATCAATGTCCTTGGGTTATTATAGCTGATAATAATCCGCTGTTGGGATCACAAAGTATATCAAACACGTCAATATAAATGATAGCAATTGCTGTATTAACCAGTATAATTTGTCATTAGTGTAATATTGTGGCAGCTAATATCGCAAAGCCTATGAGTTATCATAAACAAGATGAATATTATAATAGTCATGTCCCATTTATAAAATATTTATTAATACAAATAGCGATCCAGCGCGTAAAATCACATCTAATTCATCAACAACATCCCACTTCCCATCCGTTTCCAATTAATTCAGTCAATATATTATCATTGTTTATGTGCAAATTAGTCACTGAGCGTAACAATAATTAATGAAAATTGCCGGTACAGAGACCGGCGCTACGATCAATCACATGATGTGCGATGTGAGACTTGGCAACGTCGCCCACCGCACACCGCTCGGCTGCTAAATCAATCAGTAGCGACGGCGCAAGATGGCGGCGGGCGAACAGCTGATCGTTGTGTTGAGGTTACGAAGCTGTTGGCAACGAAGAGTTATGAGGTGCGAGGTGCGACGCGAAATGCAGAAAACGTATAAATGATGAAATACCAGTTCTATTGACATCTAGGTTCTTGTTTGTTGTTTGTGGTAATGATAATAATAATAGTTACCAAAACTTTCAACTGTTTAGTATTATATATATATATATATATATATATATATATATATATATATATATATATATATATATATACCTAACATACTGCCCTAGTGAGTTAGTAGATATAGGATATACTGTGGAAAGAATGTTACACTAAAATGACTTTTGGTTGCTATATTCTAATCAGTTTAAGGCGAAGTCGACGGGTGGTTACCGACATTTGCAGTTTTGCAAATATTTCAGTTGGAAAGCGAAATCAACTACTGCAATGATTCGTACAAGATGGAAAAAAATTTATGTTCCGTTTTCCCCTTTTTTCAACTTTAACTAAGCGAGCCATCAAACTCTAGTCTGCAGCATTGTATTTCTAACACTTAAATTAACATATAACCAAATTTTCAGAATTTTGAAAATTTTTAAATTTTTTGAACACCCAAAAACTAACCACCCTCAATTTCTGAAAATTGGTTCAATATATCGACTTAATTTATCACGGTTTCCCCATTTTTGAAGATTTCTTAAGGGGTACCCCTTACAATTTTTTCTAAAATCGACAATGTTGGATACATCTTGTACCCGTCGGAATTTTGAGCTGAAAATTGGTACACATATGTAATTCGGCGCGAGGAATTCATTGGTGAATAAATTAAGTCGATATATTGAACCATTTTTGAGAAATCGAGGGTGGTCGGTTTTTGGGAGCTCAAAAAATTTCAAAATTTTCAAAATTCTGAAAATACAATGCTGCAGGCTAGAGTTTGATTTTTCGCTTAGTTTTTCAGATATCGGCCTTTAAATTTAGAAAAGGGGGAAAATAGAACATCAATTTTTTTCAACTTGCACGAAGAGATTCATCTACACTTTTTTAAATGTATTTAATAGACATAATACTATTTTTTAACAGACTGACACACACATATAATTTTTTTACTTGAAATTTATGGTTACAGAGGTTAAAGTAGTTACAAATAGCTTAGGGAAGTACCTAGGTATTCATATTCCCAGATATATTAAGGTTTAAAATGTTAAATGAATACATTTTAATTCATGAATAAAATCAGTGAAATCGATTAAAATCCGTAAACTATAATAACCGTTTGATCTCCAACATAAAACTGTTCGTTTATAATGAAGTGGTGGTGAAAATATGACTTGGCACAAAGTTAATTTAAATATTACTCTCACGTAGTGATTTTACTGTGTATTTCACACTTTTAATATCTAAGCTATAAAATTGTCGTAAAGATACGTGTTAAGGAAATAGAGTCTAAAATTATTTTCGGTCTTTAAGTTGGTTAGAAACTCTGTCATGATATACTCGTATAATTTTAATACGGAGGATTTATATTTCAGAAGTTGTTAACACTTTGTTACTTTGTGGTGTTTATCACAATTTAGTGCGAAAGAATTCGCGAGTCATATTAAGAAATTACTATATTTGCAATTCGCATCGCCATGGTGTTCATCGTATTTGCATTGCTGCCACAAGCGTTTTCATTTTATAATTAGGTTTTATTGTATGTGTGTGTGTGTCAAATACTATTAAAAATAATTTAAATTTTGTATATAACATTCTTACAATCTTGATTAGATTAGATTATATTTTGGAAGTGGTAGTTTCTTGAAGTTTTCTTAAATATCATTTCTTTGAATTCAAACGAAAAATATTACGGGAAATATACAGACAATAGGAGAAATTCAAAGAAGTGGGAAGGGGTGATATGTTGGTCAAAAAGTCTTCCCTTTGGGAATTAGGTTTTCTGGGCCCTGAAGAAGCTACATGCAAAATCTGGAAGCATAGGATTGAATTCAAATCCAGGGGTCCTATTCTATTTCACTTATCAACGTTGATAACTTGGGTTGTCTTGATAACCCCCCACCATGTGTGACGTAGTAGCCAAGCGACTGTCGCTACGACTTATCAACCCTCGCTACGGTAGACTTGCGTGTTGCGTTGATTTTTGTTCGTTGTGAGGTTAAAATATTTATTTTATAAATATAAAATACCAATAAATTATGGGTTCATTATATGTATTTAATATTTTTGATTAGTTTATTAAATAATTCAACTTACAAATTGTAGAAATAAGAAATTTACATTTTTCTTGAAAAAATAATTTACTTTCAAATCAAAAAAATGGCTTATTTTAAAACAAATAATACGTTTATGATAAGTGATAGGTAAAATGATGGTTTAGCAGTTTTTCTTGCCAAATTTCACGGTAAATGTAAAATCTCTATCAGTCGTTATCAATTGGACGCCAAATATCCCTAACCCTTGATATAGTTACAAACGGAATGACGTCACGAAGTTATCAACTGAACTTCGCTAGCGACTGTCGCTATGAATTAGAATAGGTACCCAGTTTTCGATTTTTTAACTTAGCCGCTCGCGCGAGGTTTTCAATTTGTTTATTTGGTCAACCCTGAAGCCGGGCCCTACTAAAAAAGTCTTCCACCCGGATTTTCTGATGTAAAGACCATAACAAAGTAAATGAACACAAAAGTAAGCATATTGAAGACGTCGAATTTTCCAGATGAGCGATTTTGGAGGTCAAAATTTTCAAACATTGGTTTCGAGTAGTGCGCCCTGCCCAATTCGTCTTCCGCTTTCTCAAATGATTACTAGTCACTTTTTAAACAAAGTTATCATAACGGAAGACGTATTTAAATCTGAAAAAAGTCGATATGCATTTTTCCTTCGTCCTCGAGTGGGCCCCTTCCGATTTCAAAAATATTTGGAATTTGGGGGTTTTCAAGGGATAGACTTTCATCTCACCAAACGGAAGACGTATTTGTTCTCGTCGCGTCTCAGGACCCGCGGCTCTCTACCTACATGTGAGACCACCCGGGTCTCAGAGTTCAAGCGGATCTCAATAAGGCCATACGGGCCTCGAACGTACTTACGCAATCATACGTTAGTAATTATTATACTAGAGTTTTGAGGAGTTTAATCGGAACATAAGGACTCAAAAATAATACATTTTAAATATGTACCCTTTTAACTACATTAATAATTAAGTAAAACTTTAAAATAAAAACTTGTAGGTACATATCAAAATGAAAACGTACATTCATAAAAACTTTAAAAGCTAAACAAATCCAACCCGTAGTTCGTACTTTCGATTTAAAAATTCCGTTAGATATATCAGTAAACATTGAGTTTTAATTTAAAACTTGTCCGAGAACTGTTAAAAACTGAGTACTTATTTACATTTTCCTAAGAAATATCCCATCACGTAGATAATTTTCCGAGAATACTTATTTAGTCGAGTTCACTTTTTAACTCTTGCGATTTATTATTCTACACTTAGTTATGTTTGTGTTCGTTGCACCTCGCTGCAAAGTTGCAGCAGACAATTTGCATAATGCCTGCGTCGTTTTAGGTTTCGCAAGTGTTGTCTTTCACACTTTCCTTTGACAGGAGAAGTTTGAGACGCGCCCAGAGCTAAGTTTAGATGTTAGTTTTTTTGTGTTAATCTCTAGAGAAATCCTTTATTACCTCGCAACATAAAACTGTTTGAAGTGAACAAAAGTTTATCCCCTTTTTAATAGACTCCAATTTCTTATTTCTTGCACAAAAGAATTAAAATGATGTGGGTACTTTACAGTGTAAAGATAAGCGATAAGATCAGTGGTTATCTCTAGAGTTTTAAGTTATACCGTGAGTTTATTTTAACGTGAAACATGGGTATATCATATCCATGGTTACGAATTTGACAGCAATGTATTAGAGCGTTTTTACCTCTCGCCTAGAGAGGTATAGGGATCGTGAAAAAATTCGATGTCGAGATTTTTGTCAATAAGCACGTTTTAGCACCTTTAGAACCTATTTTGACTATTTTCACGATGATGTCTGTGTGTGTGTGTGTGTGTGTGTGTGTGTGTGTCTGTATGTGCGCCTACTATAGTCTTTCGTTCTGATTCATTATCTCAAATTCTACTTTACATAAAATTCGAATATTTTGCAATATACATTTATATATGTTAATGAAGAGCTGATAAGATTTTGGTAAAAATCTGCCAACCGGAAGTGGTATTTTCTTGAAGCATTTTAACATTTTTTGCAAAAAAATATAGGAAATACTGCGATAGTTACAATTTGTCATTCGACATTTGAAAGAACAAATTATCTTTTACAATATTTATTTAACATCGTTTCTATATCTCTTACCAATAAAGGAATATTAATTTTCAAAAATTTGTAATTTTACCTACCACGATTTGTAAATCACAATATATGAAAAAATTAAAAACAAAAATGAATATGTCAATGTGACAGATGAACAGACATATGCACAGTTTCTAAAATGTTTGTGGCACCATTTTAAAAGAAATGTAAATATTATTAACTGAACATAATGTAATAAGGTAATAATAAAGTTAAATTTTTATCTATAAAGAGCTAATTAAGAACTAAGAACTATAAAATTATTTTCAAAAAGTTTGTAAATTTATTGCAAAATTATAATTTAAGAAAGCCTAACTAAAATCAAATTCACATAAATTACAGTGTTAAGGCGAGAGGTCGTGTGCTGGCCACAACAGATTTTTTTAAAATGAAACATAGAGAATCAATTTGCATTTGTTAATTGGTGTTACACTGCTGCTACCTGGAAATACGATTTATTCTTTGAACAATTAAAAGTTTATGTTGAAAGCGTTCCTATTGCAGCTGCCCAAATATCTTATTTTGTTCAAGAATAATACAGTTAAATTTATTCCCTATGTTTCATTTTAAAAAGAACGCTTTAATACATTTCATGTTTCACGTTAAAATAAACTCACTGTATTCTATGTAGGTAGGTACTTACAATATTTTACTGTAACAAAACATGTTTAGACTGTAGAATATCCGAGAATATCTAAACTGTATAAAAATTAAAAAGTAAATTCTACATGAAAAATGTTTGTATATCGAGGCTACGAAATATCTGTTTAGCGTCCGACAGAATTTTTGGACCAAGGCGAAGGCCGAGGCTTAAAAATTCGCGAGGACATAAACACAGTACGCAGACGAGTTATACACAATATTTTTTCTGTACCTAACTGTAATGCATATAATAAAAAACACATTTTATTTTTTGTCAAAAATATCTGACAGTGACATGCACAACTCAATAAATTTACTTCACAGCCGTTACTACTAGCAACGAGGCCGCGAAATGTATCGTACACAAAATGTATTATTTCGCGGCCTGAATTAACCTATCTTGTTGAAATTCGGTTGCGCGCGCATGCTTGGGCATTGGGCATCCGGTTAGAGGAAGTGAGTACGATAGATACAAAGTAACATGTGTTGAGTGAGACGGCAAAACTGCTGCGCAGTACGCTATGACAATAGAAAGTGCGGTTAGTTGAAGTTTGTCATTTCGTATTTTAAATTTTTTAAATGTAGGGAAAAAGTTTAATTCAACTTAATAACATTGCGCAAGTTGAACAATTTAGTACGTAACAGGCATGTAACATATATCTTTTGCCACAAGCATGCGCACAGAGTACTGCGCACCAGCTTGCTGTCTCACTCAACACAATGTTACGTTGCATCTATCGCACTCACTCCTTCTGACAGGATAGGTCAATGTTAATTTTTTCGGCAGTTGCGCAAAAAATAGTTTTTTGTACTCATCACCTAGGAAATGACATATTAAACACGCAATTGACAATCGGAAATGTCAATTTCCCAGTGCAGCCAATCAGGAAAAATGCAGAAAACACTGGCTTTTCTAGACATTTCAGAGTAAAATCATCTTAAAAATAATGAAATTTAGTTTACAAAGTGTTACTTCCGGGAATTATAATTAGTGAAGATCACCGAAAACCGCCAATTTTAAAAATAAAACTTGTGTGCAGCGCGCCATCTGTCGGTAGTAGTTAGTACAAAAAGCATCGTAACCTCAAATTTAATGACAATACTACAACTACAACTTGAATGTATTTGATTGTAGTTTTATTCGTTACAAAAAACATTGTACAAACCTTTTACGGGAAGACCCATCCCAGCATTCGCGTAAATGAAACCCTCGCTCCGCTCGTGTTTAAAAAAAAAACCGCTCATGTGGGATGAAAATCTTCCCGCATTTGGTTCGTAAATAACTATTGTTATATTTTCTTTTTAAAATACGATGCTTCGGGAACTATTTGTTCTCATCAATGTGATTATACTTTATTTAATAAAAATAATTCTAAAGTTTAAAACTACAATTTTTATATGAACCTAGTTCTAAAACTTTTTTACATCTTTATGTTTACGATAAAAGTTTAAATAAATTAGATTAGTTTAAAAAGTTTACCGTCTAAAAAATGTGAAAAATATAAGAGCATAAATAAACTGCACGAAAGAAAATTCTCTTCTTGCACTAGCTTTACCAGCCGCTAAGAAGTGCCATAAATTATACAAATCAACAGTGACTACAATCCCTCGCCCGAACCGCCTAGCAGTGCCGGACGAATATCCCTAACGCTCGCGAGAAAATCCCCGGAATCAATTTTTCACTAACCGCACGTCCATTACGGTCTCACACTACGCTAGCGCCAGCCACGAGGGCATATTTTTAAACCTCTGCTAACATCGTGGCGAACACGGCCTAGCATTGGAAGCACGGACCAGTGCACCACAAAATTTTTAAGTGTGAGTAAATATTAGTTCATTTAGGGCCGGTTTCTGAAAAGATACTTAACTGACCAGTTAATTTAACTCTTCAATAAACTGTCAAATGGGTTTCTGAAACATCAAATTTGGATTTAACTGCCCCGATAAGTTAACGCAACAAATAGGTAGCTTTAAATAAACTGACGTTAAATAAAATATGATTTTTATCATTTGTTTGTATTCACCGGTATTTCATAATTGAAAATGACAGTCAGCGTTTTTGCTAATTTAACCAGTACGAATTAAATTTAAACATAAGTGTTAGTTCAGGATAAAACCATGAGTTAGTTATCACTTATCAGTTATATAATTTAACTGGAGCATGTTTTCAGAAACCCAAAACAATTTTAACCTTTCAATACATTTAACGGGCAGTTGGCTAACTGGTCAGTTAAATATCATTTCAGAAACCGGCCCTTAGACCTAAGATGTATTAATTAATTAACTGAATGTGTTTTTTTATTTCTCCCGCCGTCCTACCTTATCTATAAAACTTACTTGTGTCGTATTTAGGGTTGAGCGATTTTGATTTTTCATAATCGATATTCTATTATGATAAATAATCGATTTTTTCGATTAATCGATGATCGGTAATAGAAAATAAAAAATCGAATATCGAATATTGATAATCGATTTTTTTATTATCGCTAATCGATTATTTTGATTATAGATAATCGATTATCAATAATCGATTGTTTTGAGTAGGTATTGATAATCGATCTTTTGACTAGGTATACCATAATCGAATATTAATTCGATAATAGATTTTTGAGTAAGAAGAATGAAAGAAATTGTATGAAAAGGATTATGAATGTAGTGTTAAAATAAATATGAGTTTTTGTTTCAAGAGGTTCGTGCCGGGCTAACCCTGTTTATGGAAATGACCTCGGAAATGACTAAAATGTGTGTGTGTGTGTAAAAGAAACCTGAAAAAATCGTTTATTATTATAATTGGTTTTAGAAAAATCGATTGTACCAAGTTAACCAAATTATCATAGCAAATAATATAGCTAGTTGAATAAATTATAATAGAAGAATCGATGAGCAAAGAATCGATAAGCGAAAAATCGAAACTCAAAGAATCGATATCCAAAAAATCGATCATTAATGAATCGATAAATCGAAGAAGCGATAATCGAAGTATTGATAAATCAATTATTTAAAATTAAAAATCGTTTGATCGATTAATTTTCGATTACCCCACTTTATTCATTTTAGGTGGAATTTGTTTTTATTTCGGAATTTCATTTAGGTATAGTTTTAATAAAGAATTTCATAACCCACTGGCCCAATAAACTCAAATTGATTTAAAAAATGTTTGAGTATTTTTCCGTGCTCCTTATTTTGGGGAGCACAGCACTAAAACCAACACAGGATAAATCGATGGATCAGCAGCGATGTTTGGTAATGTTCTCTGTTCGGTCAAAACGGCCGTAGTAAATTACCGTGGGATCGAAGCTGACTGTGAAATATGCGCTAGAAGAAAACAAAATATTACAACGACCGGAATTTACCACTAAGAAGTTTCCCTAATGTCAGTTTAACTTGGTTTTCTAGAAGTTTATGCAAACTCGTCTACTAAAACCCAAGAGAATATTAATAATGGAATGGGAGAAGATGATAATATTATTATAATCGTAAAAGAGTAAAATAAAATTCTGAAATTTTAATATATTTCCATGATTTGATACAAATTTATTCGATTATAACTGATTTATTGTGAATTTTATATTTGCAAATATTTTTAATATCTTTTGCCATGAACTAAAATGCTGATAAATGAACTAGAAACAAAATAGAATTATCTTTTATTTAATTTTAAATTTGAATGGATTTCATGTCAATTATTTTTCAATTGATACGAACACGTACATTTATTTTTATTGCTTTCATTGCAATATGTAATTGTATATAATTTATAAATGTGTCACTATAAAAAACATTTATGTCGTTGAAAAATTGACAGCACGAAAAATTGGACTATTAATGTATGACAGCTTTTATTATTCGTAGTTTCTTGACAAATATGAATAATTCTTCATGGTTATGAATTTGATAATATTAAAAACATGAAAAAAAAATACATACAGTATAGAGGCACGGAATCAGACGTGACTGAATTTATAACGTTTTCAACGAATATGTTTACATGTCAAATTTTTGTTAGGTTAAGTTAAATACAGATATAAATATTAATATTTTATAACAACTTGACAAATTGACAAAATTAAAATATTTCGATTTTAAAGAAAAATTTTAAAATTCTGCGTCGACCATTTTGTAGATTGTACTTTTATCTTCAACAATATCGTTAGATTATTATATTTAACAATACAATAAACGCTGTGGAGTGGCCCGCGAAATCCATGTTTTTGGCTGTTTTTTGGCGCGGTAGAGGATCGTCCGTAATTGCTATAATTCTATAAAATATAAATAACAGCTCATATTCCTTAGGTATCGTCTTATTAACAGAGTTGTAATAGATAAAAATATTTTTTATCTACATAAAGATAACATATTTTTGATTATCTAGATAAAATAATAGATAATAGTGCTACGCACTCGTAATATTCATATACTAACACAAAATTATTCGTAATACTTACTACAAGAAAAATATTCGATAATACTATGACTACTTATGGTAAATTTAAAGTTGCTATAAATTACTTGGAAACCGAAATTAATATTAAATTTTACGTTTCCATTGATTTCAGTGTTTTGCACATTATATTTAATACAATTCATGACATTGTGTAACAAAAGTTAGTAAGTAAATACTTAAAAAATAATTAGGTTTTTAATTTTTTATCAATCGGAATAGCATAGCGATTAGCATAGTTCATCGCTATGGATTCTTCGTCCATTCGAAAGAAAAAGGAGAAAATGAGTTTGAAAGTATCCTCTTCTTTCTTCGTTCTCCAGGTGAAGATTTATGCATCAATAGCCACAGAACGCAAACTACACGAAACGTAACGTCTTGTTACATGACGTAAGAAGAGCATCGTGGAAAACCGCTGTGGTGAAGCTATTCAGATGCCTGTCAGGCGGCAGAGGTGAGGAGATGTTAAATCTGAGAGGTAGGAGAGTGAGACTGGAATAAGTTTGATTGCTTCGTCGACACAATGGACTTCTTTGATTGGAAATACGAACTCTAGAACTTTTCCCTTAGATAGTAAGAAAGTAATATAAATTTTTTAATGCGAAATAGAAGTTGTTTTTAGTTTAGTGTCAGGATGGTTATTTAAATTATGTAATTGGAAGATATAATTTATTATTTACATCATCTGTCATCTGTCAAAAAAAGCAATAACAATACAGAATATTGCAGCCGGTAGCCCCACCCCCCTCCAAAGATAAACATAAAATTGATTTTGAAAAATAAAAAAAAACATCAATGACAACTAAAAAAATCTGATGTGGCCAGCACAAGACCTCCCTACTCAAGATACCATACTCCTTTAATTGCAGTTTAATAATAGTATTATCTATTACTTAAATATATTTAAAAACTGTAGATGAATCTCTTCGTACAAGTTGGAAAAAAATTGATGTTTTCCCCTTTTTCCAAATTTAAAGGCCGATATCTCAAAAACGAGAAATCAAACTCTAGTCTGCAGCATTGTATTTTTAACACTTAAATTAGCCTATAACCAAATTTTCAGAATTTTGTAACCCAATAACCAACCACCCTCGATTTCTCAAAAATGGTTCAATATATCGACTTAATTTATTCACCAATGAATTCCTCGCGCCCAATTACATGTGTACCTATTTTCAGCTCAAAATTCCGACGGGTACAAGATTTATCACGGTTTCCCCATTTTTGAAGATTTCTTAAGAGGTACCTTTACGATTTTTTCTAAAATCGACAATGTTGGATAAATCTTGTACCCGTCGGAATTTTGAGCTAAAAATTGGTACACTTATGTAATTCGGCGCGAGAAATTCATTGGTGAATAAATTAAGTCGATATATTGAACCATTTTTGATAAATCGAGGGTGGTTGGTTTTTGGGTGGTCAAAAAATTTCTAAATTTTCAAAATTCTGACAATTTGGTTATAGGTTAATTTAAGTGTTAGAAATGCAATGCTACAGACTAGAGTTTAATTTCTCGCTTAGTTTTTGAGATATCGTCCTTTAAAGTTTTTTTTAAACAATCGTTCTTGTATGTATAAATTTTCGGTACCGCATGACAAACTTGAGATTTTTAATTTTTGAATATTGTTATTAAAAAATATAAATATTAATTCAGTTTCTATGTTTCATGAGGTTCAAATTAATAAATTTAACATCAAAAGTGAGTCCCGTCTTGTCAAATTGTTCGTTGCCCGTTGCCTAGATATTTTGTTTATTTAATGCAGTGTTATCAGTCGCTGAAAACAAAATTTCACCAAAAATCCTAGGTAACGAAGCTCTTACCAGCATCAAAATTAGAACTGGTATGAATTCATTCTACTTCCGAAACAGAGAAAAGCTTTTATTAGTTGTTTTTAAATTTTACATTTTGAAAGCATTTTGTTCTTTTGTATTATTATTTAATGTTCTACGTATATGTATCCCCAATTTACCAATACATTCATGTCCAGTGAGCCAATAATAAACTTCATAATAATAAGAAAAATTTTGACACACGACAAAGATTTAGCATACAGAAAAAATATCACCTGAAAATTGACAGGACCAAAAATAAATCCCGGAGAGAAAAAAATTCCAATCAAAAGTTAACCAACAAAAAAAACAGAGCCTTTCCGCTGAACAATTCATATTCAAACTTAAAATCACAACTGTCACTTCCATACCAACATCACGGAATATAAAACCAATATCCCTAGAAAAACTTCAATAAAAAACTTCCTTTCCTGTCAAACTAAAACAAAGCCGAAGCTGATTTCAAATTTCCCGCCGTTTCGCCTCGTGCCAATTATGGGAGCTGGCAGCGACACATTGCATTTCACCGGGAAACTGCGAACCAGATGCAGTGGCAGGAAATGAATGTGTGAGCAGGAAATAACGCAGGATGAGGTAATCTTGAGGTTAGAATTTTCCAGGATGTTTTGTATATTCTCCGGCGTACTGCAGAGAGCTTCGTAGTGGTAAAGCAGTTTATACAAAAATAAATAATATGAAAGCGCAATAGAATTTTATTCCAAAACAAAGATACGAGTATTAACATTTGACGAAAAGATTTATTATTTATGTTTAATGAAAGTATTAGCACGTCTTTGAATAAAATAATATATTTCATAACGACAATGGAAAGTGAAAAATATCGTGTGAGTGTTAAATTTAATGAACGAGGTGCAACCGAGTGAGGCAACACAAGAGCAATGATATTACTTCCTTGTACAAGTATTGTAATCGCGAAAAATTTCGGTTCTCAGATTTTTACGGAAATATCCGTTTTGACCTTTTCTGAATCCATTATGACTAGTTTCGTCGTGACGTCTGTACGTACGTACGTACGTACGGGCGTACGTATGTATGTCGCATAACTCAAATTCGGTTAGACGTAGAAAGTTGAAATTTTGTATTTAGGACTGTTATAGCATCTAGTTGTGCACCACCTATTTTTGGTTTCAATCTACAAACCGGAAGTAGTACTTTTTTCAAATATTTCGATAAATATTTAATTTAAGACAAATTTTTTATTTTAAATGAAAGATTATGTGATTATTACCTACAATCGGTATTTTATAAATATTTTTGTAGCTGGTATCATTTAAGAATAATTAAAGTATATATTTATAATTTAGTATTTCGGTATCTTGTATTACATGATCGATTAACATTTGTTACTACGTAAAATTTAAATGATTATGACATGACAGTGACAGTGGCAGTGACAATAGTAAAATATCGTTTATATCTTCTTCTGCAGTTTAAATAAAATGACTAAAATATATTTGTGAGTATAGTAGCAATAGTAGTAGTACTTATATATATATATATATATATATATATATATATATATATATATATATATATATATATATATATATATATATATATATATATATATATATATATATCCATCTATATCCATATAACCCATCTACTGACTGCATACCTGTGAAATTATTTTTGCTTCCTTAACTGATCAGTCGTGATCATTTTCCAACTATATATATATATATATATATATATATATATATATATATATATATATATATATATATATATATATATATATATATATATATATTAATATATTTGTATAATATAATTCTACATTTTAGTTATTAAGAAAAGTATGAACAGTTTAATAGGCGTACAAGGAAGTCATGTGGTGTCCACGTCAGATTTTTTTTTTAATGATGAACGCTATTTTTTTGGACAACCACAAAAACACATATTTTATAACTTTTTAATACACACCATAACATCCAAATGACATTTCTACTGTCATTTCAAACAATCAATAAACAAAGCTGCCTGGCTATGTTGATTTGGTCTCTAGCACGATATTCAAATCATGTGGCCGCTCAAACACTATAAACATATTATATTTATAATTTAAAAAAACGTTTTGTATTAAGTTTTTTGCGTGAGAATGTCAGTTATTGACAGAGGATTGTCGAATTAAGTAAATTATTCGAACTCGCTAAATGCTCGATATTTTGTTTTGACATCGCGTGGAAATCGCACTATAATTGTCGTGGAGACACATAAATCATAACTACAATTGCTTACTGTGAATATTAGTGAAAGTATTTCGATGAAGGGTAATAGACGTAAATTTTCTGACACTATGGCCCGCCATGCGACCAGACCTCCTCCAACATCACCGAGTAGCTCGCTTGTATTTTTTTGGGAGGCGTGTACATTGGGATTAAGGTGATTAGACTCGTGTTCTAGTCACTATCGAATCCCGATATTTTTTAATGTCACCATATGGATGTGTAAAAGTGTAACGACCAATTGGGAAACTTGTGCATTCAGCAATACTGTAAGATTCTTGGGAGGATCAGTATTGGTGTGAACTATGAGTTGTGGACAGGGTTGTTCACGTAGTCTACGCGACGTAGATTACGTGTAATTAATAATACGCATGCAGTATCTGTGTAAACAATAAAATAGTGTAGACAATGTAGACAAAGAACAAATCTCACCGAAAACGAATAAAATTATAGGTTAGATTTTCTGACAATTGAATTATTTACATACTTTACGCAAAGTCTACATTGTCTACATTTTACATAGTTTACGCAAAATTTACGTAGACGTAGAAAATATTACTTTACGCGTAGATGAACAACCCTGGTTGTGGATAGATCTATACCTTGTTTCTATGGGAGTATTATATTTTTAATTGTGTTTATGTCCATAATTTTTACTTTTGATATTAAACAATTAGTAAATATTGCAAACAATAATTTTATAATACGAAATGCTTGACTATAATACCCTTTAATAAAATATATCATAATTATATAAAATAATCAAGGCATAACAACAATTTCAAAAGAAATTTTTCAAAAGAAAAAGTGACTCGTTTTCCGTGACGCTGAGTGTATTTTCTTTCGTATCAATTATCAATAGTAATATATCAAGGGATCATTATTTTGCTGGTAAAATTTTTTTTCAAAAGATTGTTGCTTGGTAACATTTCGAGACAAATGACATGATCAAAATCCCGAGCTGAAGGCGAGGGATTTTATCATTCAATTTGTCGAGGAATGTTACCTATAAGCAACAATCTTAAGAAATAATTTTACCTGCAAAATAATGAGACCCGAGATATATTTTGTTAGACTATTTCCCAAATAAACAGACATAAAATATGAACTAATAAATTTACGTTGGACTGTCCTAATATTTTTATTATTAAAATGTTTTTTAATGCCGGAGTAAGCAAAATTTGACACTGCTGCAGACCAATTCGAATAATTATTCGTGGTTTTTCGTGTTTTTAAATAAAGACGAATTTTTTGTGTCGAAACGGTTGTTTATTTTGACATTTAATTTTTTTACTAACCTTTGAGTGTCAAAATTATAAATTTTAGTTTCTTTCGTTTCACAAGTTCATTAATAATTGCTTCCAAACTAAGGTTTTTGACGTAACTGTATTTTTTGGCGTTATAAATGATATAGGTATTTTTATTTCATCGTAAAAGTTGTCGCAAAAAGGTTCATTTGACACTTTTAATTTCAATTAAAAACAATACTAAATCAATAAAATTGTCATACATGGCCATGTAACGGGTAAATTGTCACTTGATCAATCCCTAGGGAATTTTTTCAATTTTTGCCGATATATTTTGTACGTCATTGGTCAGAATTTAAAAAATTGAAGCAAATGATTGGTTTAATTAATATGTGGGAAATAGTCAATCATATTCAATCCAGAGCTCCTTGATATTGGAATAGTATATTGTGTATCTAGTGCGCAAAGTAAGCAATTGCGCGAGGCGAGTTGCAGCCCGAGCAGTAGCGGCTCGAGGCCTACCGAGGCGAGCCGAGGAGGCCGAGGGTCGCTACGGCGAGGGCTGCAACGAAGCCAAGCTCAATTGCGCCTTTGCTCACGAGATGCACACGATATTTTTTGTCATTACTGCACAAAAAGTAACCTTTTGAGTGACCTTACTTATCAAAAGATAAAATGAATACTTTTAAAATTAATATGTATAAAATAAAAAAGTAACTAATATTTACCTACATGTAAAAGCATAAGAAACTAATTATTAACAGTAAAGAAAAGAACATTAAAATATAAGAATAAAATATTATTGTCCATTAGATCCAATATCCAATGCACAATCTGCACAAAGTCGACAGTAGAAACTATGCATAGAGAAGTAGGTACTACAGCTGTTCACGTGCTTGTAGTATTAGATTATCACGTGTGTGGCGCTAGTGCTACGCGCACATTTCGTGTCGGTAACTACAGAAAACTGTGTGAGTGTTCAATTTGCGTGCGCAAAGTGAAATTTTGCGCGCGCTATTCCCGCACGCTTGTACTTTGCGCACGCATTTTTGTCTAATTAAAAAATAAGCCACTTTGCGCACGTAAAACAGGCACGAAAAAGGTTACTTTTTGTGCAGGTATGACAAAAAAGTATAGAGTTCATTACCTACAGTTGATTTTAATAATAATTGAAAGTGTGCTCCCATAGATACGGTTTTGGCAAAGCTAACGCACCATTGTTAGAAAGCCTGGCCATCAATCAAACACGTGAAGCAACACAACGTAATGGCTGCAAGTGGCTCAGTAATGTTGATGTTCAGTTGTCACAGCACGGCGTGGCTGTCTGTAATCCATATTCATTTAAAAACGCTTTGCGTTGCGTTCCCATTCTGTAGGTTTGAGTTAACGTTTCTGTTAGCCACAAAAAACTAACGACTACGACTTCCCACTGACGTATGCAAAGATGATACTTTTTTGTAGAAACAGAGAAATTTCAAAATTGGGAATTTTTGTACGAGAGGGTCGAATATCGGGTGAAACTCTAGTAGTACAATGAAATCAATCAGGATATTGAAACAAAGAATACTTTTGCAAAAATGAAATATATACTCGTGCAGGATTCTATGAAAAATTTGTTATTTGACACGGATATGGATTTTCAAATTGCCAGCGGAAAAATGAAATAGGTAATGCAATTTGTTTTAGAACAGACTTTCGTCATATTGTGAAAGAATTTCTGGCTAGTAACTGATAGATAGAATAGATGAAGTAAGAAAAGATAATGTGCAGAATCTTTAAAATGTAGGTGAGTATATTATATTTCTGAAAAGAAACTTAATTATTTCATTAAATTTTAAAAATAAATTTTAGGTAGGTAAATATATAAATCATCCAAACATATATGGACCCCCAATCTCGTTAAACTGTAGGATTTATTTAAAGTAGTTTGTCGTCAAATCAAAAACATAAAACAAAGTAGCAGTTAGTAGTAGCCATGAATGTAAGAAAATGTTGTAACTGGCTTTTATATCTACATCATATACCTATTTTGTTTATAGATTAGTTTTTTAAAATCTTTCTTGTTAGGTACTTTAGTGAGATTAGAAAATTTATATTCATTCTAGACCTTTATCTATTGTTAATAATTATTTTCTCCTATCGCATGTCAATTGTTTTTACAAATGTCAAATTTTATAACTATTCTTGATTTTATTTATTTCGATTTTTTCTTGAGATATTTTGCATGAAATATGGACTTGCTACTTTACTCATATAAAAATTCAAAACGATTGCTGTATGAATAAAAAAGTTATATAGAACGTACCATTTTTGGTACACCCGGTATAACACAAACATATTAAAAACCTTGTTCTGTAGGTTTGTAAATTTCATTTCATGTAGTGTATTGTAAAATATGACGCTTATTCGGTAAACAAAACAGCGGAAAATTATTAAAATTTAATTTTGTTCTGTAATCTCCACTACGAAAATTAATTAATACCAAAATGAAATTGAATTTACAAAACACTACCCTCTGCCCACTATCTCATTATAATGTGCTGTCATTTTAATTTACATAATACCATTACCATCATTCTTCATTGAGGCATCAACATGCCTATGAAAAGAAAAGCAAATTCGTTCTAAATTCTTAACGTAACTAACAAAAGACTGTAATAATTACAGTACGTTGACGACGGTCTTACAGGCAAAAAATGATTACAAGAAAAACAAATTACATTTTTTTATCCCTTACAAAGTACCTACCTATAAATCTTCATATTTCATTAATATGTTATTTAATTGTTTACATTTAAACTTAATAAATAAATTTTGAAATATTAAATCTGTGGTACTATAGCAAAACCAGTCAGGTGACAAGGTTGAGATTTTAAACAGAAATTTATTCGGAGGAAATAAAATGCTCGAGTGTAATAATTCAACGAGATAATTTAACGACTCCTTTAGTTCTTCTTCACAAATATTTCCAAAATTTAATCATTTCACTGACAAATATTAGAAATACGAAGCAAATGACATTTTAGTGTTTTGTTTATTGTGTGGTTGTTAAGAAAAAGGTAAATAAGGTTTTATCACTTGTCTATACTTTCCTTTTTATCCGCTGTCAAAGCGATAAAATTGTGTTTTGTTTATGGCTTATTTTATACAGGAGTGGAATTATCGCCATCAAATTATGTTGCTATGTACATTTGCTAACCGACCAACAAATGTGGCGGTTACAAAGTGTCTTTTGTAGAATAACCCTAAAAACATGATTTTTTTTTCGTGGCGTACTTCTTCCTCTTATTATAGCCATGTTCTTAAATGCACATTTAATTTTACGATATGAAATATTTTAACCTATTTGAAACGATGATCGTACGAGCTACCCACTGTATACGTCACCAATATACAATCCCGTTGAATTGAATACAGTAATTATTGATAGTTATATCGTTTTATTTCATATATTTATTTTTACCCACTTGACATGAATCGTCCATGGGATGTTTCAAAATATCTTATTCTTGTACTTTAAGTGATGTTACGTTATTCTATCCTAGCCACATCCTGAGTACGATCAAAAATTACATACTCAATACAAACATCTCAGAGAATTACATGGGATGCATAATTGTGATATTATTACCAAATTACAACATTGGGATGTAACATAGATAATGTTACCAAGGGCAGACATTACCAATCGCAAAGATATTATTAGGATGTTAATGGGCAAATATAGCAAGTAACAAGCTGGGATGTTCACATTCTTGAAATGTTCTGGGGATTTTATTTTGTCAAGTGGGTACACTCCAAAAACAAAACAAATTTACAACTGTCATTCTTTTTAAAATACATAACAACTAACTACGTCATTTTTTGCGCCTTACTCAGCGACAACAAGTATTACATATCTGCTGATTTCTACAGATGATATATCCATATATTATCTACTTGCTCCAATAAATCGTAAAACGTCAAGCATGTCATCTTTCTTGACAAATCGAAACCTGCACCACTAGCAGTTCTTTCTGTCAGTTTCCTCCATTTCCAACTACTAAAACTATTTGACTTCATCTCACTGAGTCACCGCAATACGCGTGTCCAGTTGTCGTACCCAGGTGCCCATGTTACATACGTGTTACGACGTGCTCTACTTGAGAAGTGGATCAAAAACATCGTCGAATGACGTTTTCTCGACGTCGACGCCTCGCTTGCAGATCGAACGTGATGGAAATGCTGTCCGTGAAGGAAATTTTGTCTGAACTGCATTGCAGTGCGTTAGGAATGGAAAGGAGTTACCGAAGACGTGTAGTTTTGTTTCTATTTTAAAGGATGGAAGTAGCCAAGATAAAATTGGACTCTTTTGAGATTCAAATCAGGAGTGATGCGAAGTATTGGCATTTTGGTTTAGAGTGGTGAATTTAAAGTAGGTAGGTTGTTTAATGCTGCATTGGCTTTGTTTCGAAATACTGCATTACGGAAACATATCGCGAAATGCGATATTTTCCACATTTTCTGTATTACAGTATGTCAGACACAGAATCATTAACAAAGTGTTAGGTTGTTAAAATTATAGGTACTCCTGTTTTGTCGAAGTTGTTTATTTTTTAAAATGAGCTTATATTTGGCAAATTATATACATACAGAACGAAAATAACGGGTGATTCATCGTAACTTACTTATTTCAAAACGCACTAATGCCAATTTTATGAATCAGAAACTTTTTATTTTATAAGGTAGGTGCATATCTAAAGTTTTGTTTCACCCAGTTTTCAAAATCATATCAGGTAGGTGACGCCCCCATTGTCTATACACTGAATAAGCCGATTTCTGGCGTTTGTCATAACTCTCTCCAGCATGGCAGCGGGTATGTTGGCAATTGCGGCCCGGATGTTCCTTGGACGGTTGACGTAAACGCGGGATTTCGAAAAACCCCACAAAAAATCACAAGGAGCCAAATCGGGCGAGCGGGCTGACCACTCAAAATTGCCTCTTATTGAGATGAGGCGCCTCGGGAAGTGTACGACTGAACTGAAAACACACGCTGTTCCGTGCTCCAACGCATGATGGCGACTGATCGGATGGGGAACAACACTTTAAAAGTGCACCTGTCGAATGAGATCACTCTCTCCCCACTACGATTCCTACAGCCTGAGGCACGCATTTTAAAAAAGCAAGTTATGATGAATCACCCTGTATAATCGTTATTAATATTTATTTGTAAACGCTCTTTGTCAAAAACGATTGAAGTAATATCTTAACCAGGTATAATTATTATTTATTATACACTGCAACTATAAAGGGACATATTATGTATTTTTTAGTATACTGAGCAGCAGTAAAAGAAATACTAATTTTGGGTTTGGACCGCTTTAATATGTTTCAATCTTAATAACCATTAAGTAAACTTATTTCAAAACAATTTTCCTTTAATAATAGATACTTGAAAAGGATGTACCGTTCAATGTGCGTGTAGGTAGTGCATACATTTTAGTCTTTTTTCTTCACTCATATATCATGATTTATATTGTATGTGTACCTATAATTCTTCTTGTCTTTCTTCGTGATTTATTAAAGAAACTAATTGATTTTTGGTTTGTTTCTAAGCCCATCATATGAAAGGCGATATTGACCATAGTGACCGGATAAAGGGTCTTCCTATCGGAATGTGTCAATAACCTGTTACTGGCATTCTGCCATGGTAGACATTTTATTATTTGTTGGCCATGATATCACACATTAAACATTATATACATACAATCCGTTATGATAGATAATAAAACAATATACATTTCTGAAATTTTATACAAAAATATTATTAATGTTGGATTCGAATTATTGCGTAATATGGCATAATAGATTATAATAGTATATTATATATTGAGGGAGTGAAGTATTGAAGTGCATGATTTAATCCTGAGGATGAAGTTTATTTCACGAGCCGAAGGTGAGGGAAATAATCACCTGAGGGATTAAAGATACTTTTTAGTCCTGTGGTATATACGGTATTTTTTGCACTTCATCCTCAAATGAATGCAAAATAGTTTAAAAGAATACACATTGCAATTTTGACAGTAAATTTTATGACAAATATTTATATTGTTACCATAGATACTCTGTAACAAATAGCACGTATTTACTTGACAACGGGAATAATTAATTCAATTTCTTGACAACGGAATTAAAACAATATGAAAAATAATCCCTTGGGATCAAATTAAGAACCTTAGTCCCTAAAAATAAAGACTAAAGAAGAGTTTTAGTCCCGGAAGTGCAAAAAATATTTTACGCTAAATAGCTAACAAATGTTCAAGTTATAGAACGTTTTCAATTCATTAAAATCATTTAACAATGCAGATGAATGGTATACCGGGAGTTTTTTTTATTAGTAAAGATAGGGCATGCCATTACCATAGTTACAGTGTTACAGAATTACAGCAATGTATTAGAGCGTTTTTCTATCAGTAAACATAGGGATAATTAACATACTAAAATAAATATGAAATGTAAATGAAAGTAATGATAAATTATTTATTTATGTTTTCTACACTTAAGAACTAGGTAAATACATTAAACTAATGAGGATTTTTTAAAACTAATTAAATGCTCTAAATTGGAACCATTAGCTTCTAAAAAATAGCCTAAACGATTATAAAAAGAATTTATAGCATTTGTTATTTCCTGGGAGAGACATATTTTGGGAAGCAGCACTAATCGAATTGTTCAACATTCATTCTGTCACCATTGTACACATTATTTTTAAGTGTTTATCATTTTCCAAAAGAGCGACATGCATTAGGTACTTAAGCAACTGTTTACATTTTTTGCAACGTAACATGAATTACTGTAGGCGGTATCAAATTTGAGCAAATATAAATTTTATACCACATTTCAAAATTTTTTAAAAATGAAATTTTGAGTTAAAAGGTATAAAATATGCAGTTATATGCATTTATTGATATATGCAAAATATGCAAAAAAATAATACCATATTTTGATCTATTTTTGTATGAAATGCAAACATTTGATAAAGAAATATTAATATGTACAATAATACAATATATGCAAATGCATATAATCCGCACTCTAGTTATGACACACAAACTTGAAAAAGTTTCTTTCATAAGAAAACAATTGCACAATAATTAACAAACTAATAACGATAATAAAACGAAATTTCAGTTAAGTTACTCAAATTATTATGCCTGAAGCAGCACAATACAAAACTTTAAAAACATCCCGACAGATAGCTACATATTAAACGATCCATTTCACATTTAAATTTGCTTTTCATCTACAGTATAAACTTGCCTGAATCAACCTAAACTAACCGTCCCCAACACACTTTAGTTCCATTCTCTTTTAAAACCTCTTTGTCAGGCAAGAGGGCTGGGTCTACGGCTGACAAAAACAGCAGCACATCGGCTGAGCAGCTGCCATCCGCATCTCTAGACTTCATCCCTCATCCCCCGCCGCTGTGACACAGCTGACTCTGATGCTATGATGTCGGACGTCGATATGGCGTCTGCCACAGTTGGAAGCTGTTAAAAACTTGACACAAAGAACTTGATTGTTGATTGACGCCATTGAAGGACATTGAGGAGGAGATAATGAAAAATGACGGGAAAGAATTTGATAGTTTCGTATGTCTTGAGAAATCAATTTCAATACTTCTTTGATTTTTTAATACGTTTTATATAACAGTTATTTATTTTACAAGTGGGCAAAGTAAGGAATTACCCATGAGGGAAATCTTAACTCACGAGGCCGAAGGCTGAGTGAGATAATTTTCTCGAGTGGGTCATTCTTTTTTGCCCACGTGAAATATAACATTTTATCCAACACCTCTTTTCTAGTGGATAAAGTAAGAGAAATCTTAACTCACGAGGCCGAAGACTGAGTTAGATAATTTTTTCCAAACGATTTCCAGTCACGATGATATTTATAAACTATGAAGCCAATTTTAAGTAAAGTACCTACATTACTTTTTTAACAATAATATTCTTCTGATAATTTGTTTACAAATTGTAAAACCTGTTAATTATGATTAATTTTTGAGTATTTTTGACGATGTAAATATTTTGATAAGTAGGTATATTTGTGATGAGTACCTGTCTATAAATTTATAGAAATCTGTAAGCTATAGATATTCCCAGAATAGCATTTTTAAAGATCGGTCTATAAGTAGTTACTATAAATACACCTATAGAAGTTATAGAACTGCCTAGGCCTAGAATCCCAATGCCTCTATATTTGCGATTCCATCACTTGCTACCTAACGGTAAGATTTTTAACTCTATTACCTGGTAAAAGTCCTGGTATTTTTATGATTTTGTATTTGAACTGAGTTTGTTAGTGCTATTATTTGTTATTATATTTTTTAAAAATATCTGTTAATATTTAAAAACAGTTGTTAGAGTACCTAATATAACATACAATTCTGAAAATGTCACGAATGTTAATCCCAACGACAAGAATACTAATACAACGACTGCAAAACAGGAATTTTAATTTCTAAAGAATGGGATTAAGCGAAGAAACATTTTCTAAATATTACTGAATTTTAAGCGAATCACGAGTTTGTATTTAGGAAGAGAATACATAATAAAATTTAATAATTATTTATTTTATATTCATATATGTAATTAAAATTTTGAATATTGATTGTACAGTCTTTTCAATAAAAAATAAAAAAATATATTTGTGGTTGGGAAATTGAAAAATAAATAATTGAAACTTCAAGGGTGATTTTCCACAGTTGAACTGAATTCAGCGGGTAATTTTGCTTAAAGGAAATTTTTTTATGACTGATGTGAATATGAGAATTGGAAGAAAATTACTGGGATGCAGTCAAATATTTTTATTGTCTCACTCAACTAGTTTCGACACCCCATGTGTCTTCTTCAGGAGATGAGATTAAAAGAAATAATTTGTTACATATAAATAATACAAATTTGCTTGTAGGTTTGATGCTCTCATATGGAACTTAATTAGATTTCTTCGATGGGTGAAAACGGTTTCAATTTTTTGACTTATTTTCTATATCCTTATGGTTTAGTAAATATTTCGAATCCAGACGACTTCCATATGAGAGCATCAAACCTACAAGCAAATTCATATTATTTATTATATGTAACAAATTATTTCTTTAAATTTCATCTCCCGAAGAAGACACATGGGGTGTCGAAACTAGTTGAGTGAGAAAATAAAAATATTTGACTGCATCCTAGTAATTTTCTTCCAATCCTAAAAAAAATTATATCAAAAATACAATGTTCAGTGACTTATGGCTTACTCTATAGTATACGAGTAGTTCTGAATGGTGTTCTACAACAATTCTAAATGATAAAAATCCTTGGATATCAAATTAGGAATTTTTCACGCGCGAGTATCCCTTCAACAGCAATCAACTTGTCGATAATATCTGCGAACATTCGAAATCCCTAATCGAATCGTACAAAATTAAGACGCAACCATAAATTAAAGTCAGCATTTTCCCGTTTACATTGATTGATAATCTCATATCTGGCGTATTTGGCCCGCAATAGCAGTCCGTTACGCGTTACAGAATCCCAGTTTTCTTCAAGCACTTCGAGAATCAATAACCCGAAGGAATTTCAGCGACGGCGATGGTTTCAGGCTTTCAGCCCTGATTTGCCTCTCGAATTGCGCTCAGCAGAGAGTAAATTTTCAGGAGACTGAGACGGTTCTTCTTCCTCTTCTTCTCAGGCCTCAAGTGGGGTAATATTAATTCTCTTCGCATTTTCGAAGCCTCGCAAGGTACGAGTTTTTTAATGAGGTTTGCGTTTTCTTCGGTTTATTTTCAAGTACGTAAGAGGAGATAGTTGCTATAGAATTTGGAGAATTTCATTAATTCCTACGGATGGAGTGATTTAATTTTGAATGTTTTGAAGTAGGTATGTTGACGGAGAAATTAAGGTAAATTGATGAATTGGATTCTATTTGTGGTTGGGAAATTGAAAAATAAATAATTGAAGTTTCAAGGGTGATTTTCCACAGTTGAACTGAATTTAGCGGGTAATTTAGCTTAACTTTATTACATAAAATCTTAATGTACTTACTTTATTCTGTAAGTATAATCGAGAACGTTTTATGTACCTTGTAATGAAATATTGAAGACTTATAAGAGTAGTGTCACGTTTTTTTACATAATAGGTAATTAAAGTTTACATGTTTCAATGAATACATAACAATAGTTATTTGTATCACAAGGCCAGAAACTGACCTTTTGCAAGAGCGAGTATTTTTGACACGCCGAGCCACAGGCGAGGCTTGCAAATTACGAGCACTAGCATAATAGTTTCTGGACGTGTAATACACAATTTTTTATGTGCCGATTTCATTACAAAAATATAAAATAATTATACATAACCTAAAAAATTGTGCACTGAATACTTTCATTTGAGCTTAAAATATATTTATTTTAGTTTCTATTAACGATTTACGTCTAAAATTTGTCAAAATCTTGTTAATTCATGTATAAAAAATCTGCTGTGTCCACCACAGTACTTCCCCGACTATAAGTTTTAATAACTTACTTTCGTTACGCTTATTACGTTTTATGCTTTATTCAGCAAAATTTAAATAAATTTATCTTTTTTTCCCAAACTATTTAAGTTGATGCCAACTTCGGCATAATTTAAACAACATGTAAAAAAATCTGATACCTACTTATTCACTAAAAACTCACACTCGAAAATTTTAACCCGCACAATACCTTATACCCTTATAGAATATAATGCGAGAAGTAAAAACAACTGTCCATTGTTTAAATGTTGTTATTGATTCTTCGGTTAATTTTTTTTCCCAGAAAACTTTAATTTAATAATACACTTGAACAAATTAGAATAATTTTTTGAGAAACAATAATTGATTATCGCATAAATGTCATTTTTTACAAAACTTATCTTCCCGAGAGCTTTAAATTGACACCAAACTATAATTTGGATAACGTATAATAAAAAAATTGACGATCAGTTAAATGTAATTTTATTTTTCTACTAGAATTATTTTTCCCGAGAGCTTTAATTAGATACCACACACGATAGTATTTTAATAACAATAAAATAAGTTATGTTTATAAAGTTGGTACCACTGGTTGAATAAAAAAATTTGAATAATTTTTTGAGAAACAATTGAAAATCGCATTAATGTCATATTTTACATTTTTACTAAACTTATCTCCCCGAGCGATTTAAATTGACACCAAACTCGGTATAATTTGAATAATTTATAAAAAAAACAATTGACGATCATTTAAATGTTATTTTTGTTTTCTACTAGAATTATTTTCCCAAGACCTTTAATTTGATACCACACACGATAGTATTTTGATAAAAATAAAAACAAGTTTTGTTTATAAAGTTGGTACCACTGATTGAATAAAGCTCATTAACGAACTTGAAGTCAGAATTTGGCTCAAGATCTTAAATATAAAATTTCAGTCCAAAATTTCAACGCGTTTTTAAGTTATGCAACATCCAGACAGACCGACAGACCGACAGACCCACAGACCGACTTTTTTTAAAATTATGTTTTTTGGGTTCAGTAGGGTCTAAAACGTGAAGATTCACCAAAATCTCGAACTGTCAAAAAATCACGATTACAATACTTCCCTCTATTACATAGGTCGGGGAAGTAAAAATATTCAACGCATAAAATTGACATCTGCTTGACAATTGTAGTAATGGCAAGATGCCAACCTATAACTTCCGGTTGTTTGCCGGCCTAGGCTGGCAACAAAGAGTTTTTGGCGGATTTTGAGATATGGAAAACTAGCGATGCCGACCGGAGGCATATAAAAAATATTTTCGATACAAATAGAACTTTGTTGCTATTTCGGCTTAATAATCGTCTTCATATTTCGTACACAATGTCGTTCAGTTGAAGTCACTTGTTACACTCAGAGTGCGGATTATATGCATTTGCATATATTGTATTATTGTGTATGTTCGTATTTTCTTTACAAATGTTTGCATTTCATACAAAAATAGATCCAAATACATATATGGTTTAAATTTTTTGCATATTTGCATATATCAATGTTTTTTTTACATATTTTTATAATAAATGCATATAACTGCATATTTATACATACATTTAAACTCAAGATTTGAATTTTAAAAATTTGAAATTGTGGTCTAAAATTTATATTCGGGATGTATCGTTAATATTCGCTCAATATTGATACCACCTAATTCAATACTTTTGTTACGTTGCGGAATAAAAATAGTGGATGTTGCTCTTCTGAAAAATGATGTGTTCATTTTTTACACTTATTCGTATTCCAGGAGTTGTTTAGTTTATTTTATGTAATATTCTTGTGCAGGATAATCTAGTTCATTTTGTTTTGTTTGATGCTGTCTTTTTCTTTTACTATATGTAAACAATAAAATACTTTAGCGCGCGTTGTCATAGGAGACGCGCAATAAAATATGTTTTTGCTTGGTCCTCAGTAACAATCAACTTTACGATGACAATTGAAAGCATAAGTATGTACATTTCATAGTAGTCGTAGATAAAAATACTTATGTCACAATCTTCCAATATACTAGGTAGTCCATCTTCAACTGTTCATTAAATTTAGAGCTGAAAAAAGTTGTAATTAGGTACTTCAAATGATGCTTTTCATATAATTTCGATCAAACTTCACTTACAGGTAAGTTCGCTATTTGAACTACAATTATATTACGAGCCTCGCTCTCGTAATTACAATATTAACAATGTAGATGTTTTTAGAGTTGGAAGGCTGAAAATTTTTTATTCTTAGTTTTATTTTGTCTTTCGTATGCGTCGTGGATGATTTTCCTGCAATTTACGGCAGACTGGTTGCCACGGAACGATCCTTTGATCAACAAGGAGATAATTTTTTACGAAGAAAAAGGGATCGCCGTCTAATAAACTATTAAAAAATTGGGTACCCTGGTTGAGCTGACCAACCAGGGATTACTAAAAAAACATCTGCTTTATGAATAATAATTTTGCGTAAAACTTTTAAAAATCTGAATAGCGGAGGAAAACATTAAAATTAAAGCTCTGCCAAAAAACCTCTACATGCATTCGACATGCGAATAAATTTATTTTCGGTAGTCCTAAAGTGATAACTATTTCCTCAGATATTCCTGGCGAGTTCTCATTCTGTGTTCTATGTTTAAATTTCTAGATTCCCTATCTGTTTCCTTATTATAATGCGATGCAATGTAAGTCGCGTAAATCTAAATTTCTCTTTTCTCACACGCCTACCAAATAAATCAAAATAAATTATTAAATTTTTGAAATTGAGTATCACCTACCTCTATTTACATAAGAAATAACAGTGGTGTTGTCTATTCTTAATAAAATTTTCCTGCAAAATGATAATATTTTTGATTTTAAATAAAATATTATGTTATTTTATCCACAATTAAAATTTTATAAATATTTCTGTACTATTTATGAATTTAAGTATTACCTATATATAATTTAGGTTCAAATTTCAGTATCTTGTTGTCTATGATTGTTGAATGTTTGTTACTATGTAAAATTTAATTGATTATGATGACAGTGACAGTGACAAAAGTGACACATCGTTCGTATTTTATCTGCAGTTTATATAAAATGACTAAAATATATTTGTGAGTAAACAAAATATACCGGGTGTAGAATTTTTTTCTGACCTATAGGAAATACAATGTTAAAATTTCAATTTCGCTTTAAGTTTTTACCTATTGATTTTAGAGTAAAAATATAAATATAAAAGATGTTCAGAATAAAAAACTGCATTAAATCGATTTCTTTCACGAAATAAACATGAAACAAAAATTAACAGACTGCCATGTAAAATTAAACAAAACAAAAATATTTATTCCGTCACTCTGACAGTTGACAGATGACAGATTTGAAATAGTTGTTCTAATTGATTTATTGGACCATAAGAAGGATTCACTAATCAAAAAAATAAATTAATAATTTTTTTATTTCTTTTCTTCCTATTTTATCGTAATTAATTGAAGTGTTTATTTTTTTTGATCTGACTAATTCATTTTATTTTTCATGGCACTCTGTAAAGAGCTCAAATTTATCAAATTTAATTTACGTTTATCTCGTGACAGGATGACAGGAACGTTTTATATTAATAAATGCTAGTTGGATGCAGTTTTTTAGTCTGAACATCTTTTGTATTTACAGTTTGGCACTAAAAGCAATAGGTAAAAGTTTAGAGCAAAATTAAAATTTTATCATTGTATTTCCTATAGGTTAGAAAAAAATTCTACACCCGGTATCTATCCTGTGCTGCCCGCATCATATTTTTTTTAGTTTCTAATGTTTTTGAGACATATGGTAAAGAAAATGCAAAGTATGAAAAAAATCAATAACATTTCCCAAAAGACAGAAGATTTTAAATACGAGGATTTAAAGTCAGATAATAATGCAATCATCCGCAGTCTAACTCCGCTTGTCAAATAAATCAAATAATTGCAATGGCGGTATATTTATTGTCATTCGTTCTACAGTACTTTCCAGTTCCATAGCTCCCAATGCCCAGCCATCCATTATCCGTAGCTCGTTATTATCGCGATTATTTATTGTACATTTTACATGCGCCATTGTTTAATTTCTAAAACAATCGCGTGAAATTTCAATTAATTAATGCGCAGCGAGGAGACAAAAATACATAGAATTCTATTTTAAATATTGAAGCAAATAACAGGATTTTAAATCAAATTTAGTTAAATTTAATTTGTGTTTTGAATGCTAACGAAACATGTTCAGGCTATTTTCGTGTTTTGTAATTTGATTAATAGATATTTTTTTATTTGTTTGAACAATATGTTAAATTTCTGTTTTTCTTCTCTAATTTCGAAACAAATCAAAATGAATCATTTGTACTACTAACAAAAAATACGAATTCTTAATGTTTGAAGGAATACGGAAACAGGTGGCTTAATAGATTTTATATATGAACTGAAACTAACAAAGCGATAACGAATAAAGCTACGTTTCCACCTCATAACATAGTCAAAGTTTTAGTCTTTGTTTCTGATTTTTTGTCTTAGTTTTACTCAAACCATTTCCAGCTCTTAACATAAGCATAGTTTTAGTTTTTGTAAATAAAATGTTTGTTCACTTTAATTGATAGTACAATTTTATAAAAAAGATTAGAAGTGTTTTTAGGTACTACTATAATTATAATTTAATTTAAATTATTTGTAAAGACGCAAAATACTATAGAAAAAATTGTGAAGTTATTGTGGTAAACAAACAAGAAGTTATTAAATACACAAATTTAAATTGAAAAATTATTTTTTAAATTATACATATTATTAGGATTGCTGTAGTATCTACTTATAAAATCAAAGAAAAATAATATTTTCCTCACAGTGAGGAAAAATATCGTACTTCACATGTGGGAGAAGTAAAATGCTGCTTTAACTCATGACAGAGGCATTTTACTTCTCCCACTAGTAAAGTAATATACTATTAAAAATTATTAATTCAACTTAACATTTTGAGATTATTTCCGTGTTTATTTTAATACCAGCAATTATTTTTTTACAAATGCACGAATAACTTTTCTTGTTCTATGGTCTATATTTTCATGAAACCAACACTTAAAAATACTAACAAAACTAGTGACAGCTGACAAATAATATGCATCTCTCTCTCTCCAACCGAACAACGACGAAAAATTATGTCCAAAGCTTGGAGTTTGCATGTTTTTGTGTTTATGCGCTACAACAAAAACTACGACTAAGACTAATACAGTAGCTGGAAACGCTCAGCTATATTCTCGTATGTTAAACTCTCAAGGTTATGTTCAAAAACAAAAACTGTGACTGTGTTAAGAGGTGGAAACTAACTTAACACTAAAATCTGTACGCGATATTAGTCAGACACTCTACTATACACATAGAGATTAAAATTATTAATATCATCCAATCTCAATTAAATTCTCATTCCAGCCAACCCTTTTCATCCTTTTCAATTCCTTTAACACTTTTATACATCTGTCATGCTCATATTATTGATAACCAAGTCATTAAGCCATTACGGGAATTTTTCAATCTAAAGTTTTCGAATTGTGTCAAGCTTTCATAAAAGTTTCACAGTGCGAGCGGTGCACATTAGCAAACTTTTGCTGAATTCTACCCTGGACGATAAATGCAGTCCCGGCCCGGTATATGTATTGAAAATCAAGCAAGCGTAACGACATGAATTAATATTATCTGGAGTGAAATTTCTAGCAGTCGACTCAAATTTTTACAATGCACAAAATATTATAATGCTAGAAAATGAAGCGCAATTTTCATTGTATGGAGATTTTAGTTGTTTTCTTATAAATTTATTTAAAATTAAAATTCAGAAACAAAATAGACATAATTTTTACCACGAGCAATATACGAAACTAGCAGTTTCCATACAGATACCTAATTACGAAAATATACAATATCACACGTCCGTTCAACCCGTTCGATATATCATCGAACAGTTTCAATTTTAGTTTCACCTTTTAGGGCCGTGTTGTCTTTCTGATATTTGATCATTTTTTCCTATCATTAAAATGTATTTCGTGATAAATTGCATTATTCCATTAAAATGGACCTACGACATTAAAAGTGATTTATCCATATAAATTGAAGTTGGTAGTAGATTTTCTGTATCTGGTATATAACTCCGACTTACCGCAAGATCTAGATTTTTATGATTCCAATAAAAATCCAAATTTCAAATGCAGTTTTACATTTTCTGTAGTCATCAGTTCCGATGTTGAACATTTTACTTGTTTAAAATCCATCTGAATGGGCTGCTGGAATATCTTTAAAAATGCTTACACTTTGCTTTCCCATCATTTCTATATATATTACACATATTCTTAATTTCTGTTTAATTAATGGAATATTTCCAGACTATTGAAAAACGATTCACGTAATTCCGCCGTCAAAAATTTTAAAGGTCCTCAGGCCTATTAGTCTACAGCAGGCCCCGGTAACTTGCATACCCCTTCCACTAGTTTTATGACTGCTAAAGAGGTTACAGTTCGCCTTGTCGCCGCTAGGCGGTGTCATATCGCATAGGGCACATTTTATTAGGAATTATATAGCAATTTCACTTAAAATCCTCAATAACTTATAGAATATTGTATATATTATAACAAATTACAGAATATACATAGAAATTATACTTTACACGTTAATCAGCGATTCTCGCGGGTTTTTGATGGCCTATGTTGGCTGCCATATTGAGTTACTCCCTTTACCCCTCAGTACCGAGAAACTTGACCAGTTCAGCAGTCACTTTTGTAAGCCAAGTTGGGTTACCTTCAGTGTCTTGTACCGTGGTCTACAGTGATGTAACTTATCTAGATGACATATTTGTATCTATTATCTTATCTAAATAATTTTTTTCTTATTTATCTATTATCTTATCTAGATAATATTACAAATTATCTTTATCTAATTTTTAATACTTATCTAGATACCTAGTAATTTTAGTAAAATTGTAACCAACTTTTTTCATTTGTAATTTTAATCGAATTCAAATGTAATCAAACTATTCAAGCATACAACGCACACGCCTGCAACGCTGCCGGCTCTCCAGCTTTATAACATGTCCTTTATATTTCTTTATATTATCTATAAATTATCTATATAATAATTATTTATCTTTTATCTATTATCTAAATAATTTTTTCAATGGTTATCTATTATCTTATCTAGATAAATAAAAAGTAAGTTATCTTTATCTTTATCTAGATAAAAATATTGTTATCTATTACAACACTGTTAGTCTACTGCCTATTTTATCCAAGCTCCTTGAAAAAATCGTAGACCATCAGATCACCACCTTTTTAATCAATTTAATTTACTTCCACTTTATCAGTCAGGTTATAGATGACAGCACCACTACTGGCCTCGTAAATATTACTCATGACATTATTCAAACTTTGGATCAAGATAGATTAACAGTTATCGTAACGTTGTATTACTCTAAAGCCTTTGGTACAATTAATCATAAATTAGTTTGCTCTATATTCCGTTACTTCGGGTTCGATTCTACTGCCGTCCACTTCATAGAAAATTATCTACTCGTAACAAACAGATATCAAACTGTACTCATCGACTCATCTCTCTCCTTCCTTCCATTAACCAAGGGGTTCCTCAGGGTACGATGCTCGGCCCACTACTGTACAGAATTTACTCATCTGATTTACACAAAAAACTTGACTCATATCAATACTACTTATACGCTGATGATATAATAATATAGTTATGAATATAACAAGAATATTATGCGATTTATAATACCGAGGATGTTGCTAAGCGACTAGGTGAAACCGAGTCTCTTTAAACATCCAAGGGGGTTTAAATTGCATATATCCGCGTTATATTCAAAGCTTAATCGTGTCATCAAAGACAGCTATGTTAAAACAAATCAACAATTTTATCTGTCAGTTAGCTGACAATTTGCATATTATTATGGAAGGTTTTGATGTTATTATGGTTGTATCTAACGTATTAAGTTCGTAACTAATGAATTATAAGTATCCGATAAGTAACTAACGAATTATAAGTAACTAACGTATTATAAGTAACTAACGTATTATGTTGTTTATAATTATCAAAAAATGTTGCATGTTATAAGGTAATAACAGTTGATGATACGATTAAGTATATAAATCTTTTCCCAAAAATGAGGTTCAATGGTTCAATTTGCGTGTGCTCAAATTAATTCCGATTTAGAATCTATCTGTGCTTTCTTCTTACAACATCAACTAAATATAAATCCGTCTAAGCCATCTCTATTATTGTTTTGCTCAGGAAAATATAAAAACTGGTTTAACTTTATTAAAGTTTGCAACACGAAGCTAGTACTCGTTGATTACATAAAAATCTTAGGTCTTGAACTGGACACTAATCTTAGATTCAAAAAACACAATTATTGCGATGCTGTTATGGCACTTGTTTAGATTATATACATCCTCATTAAGGGGTAGTTTGTTAGGTTTTTTTCCTGGTATAGTGGCAGAACAGCAATTTGCTGAACTATGCCTCCACAAATCGTAACATTATGGTGCGTTAAATAAATAATAATAATAATATTATTTATCATCATTACGTACAACTCGCACATTTATTTTCAAACAAAGAAGAAACATATGAAGACCACACTGCAAAAAGGGGAATACCAGTTTTTTTATTAAATGAGTTGAGGTATGCGTTATGTACATCAAATGCGGAACGGTAGAATTTTATGCTCAAACTGGAAGTACAATAAGAATCATAGTTTAAATGTTATTTAGCATTGAAATAATAACCATGTAACAGAAGAACGGGGAATGTGTATAGAAATACTGGAAGAAACTCGGGAAGAAAGGTTAACATGTGAAAAATATTTATTCCAAGTGGGTTTAATGGCGTTTTCTTGACATTTTATGATGTTTCCAATAATCTCAATTTGTTTTTGAAAAAATATCTAAAAATTTGTTTTAATTTTCCGAAAATTACAAAAATGACATTCCTTTTTTTTACAGTGTGGTTCTCATATGAGTGTGTATTTAATTTTACTCACAGGAAAAATGTCCGGAAGCGAAAACCCTTGAACTGAAGATGAACTTACCTGCAAAAAAGAAACCAGTTAAAAATAATACAAAGCAAATCAAATACTTGGCAGAAAAGCATTCAATTATAATTATTGTAAACACATATTTTCTTAACTTAGATAATCTATAATTCACATTTAGAGGTAAACATTATAGGTAAACAACTTTCTAGTTAAATATTGTGCATAGAACAATTTATTGCCGAATTTGCAGTTATTTTGTTGGTTTATGTACCTTACCACCTCACTGTTAAAATTATTTAATTTTCTCATCTACTTTCTTATGTACAACATTTGTGCTATATTGTGCACGTAATAAAAAATTGTTAAATTTAACGTGCTAAGTCATATTTATAAAATTATATAGCAAATACATATTTCGACATACCTATTTATTCAATCATAGGTAATATAATAAGAGCTATTAATTATTTGGTAAAATTACGAATAGTTGTTGCATAGTAACGGACAAACGAATTGTAAAAATGACATATTTTAATCACAAGTGATCTATAGGAGTATATTTTTACCCTAGTTGTCGTTTCTACATACAGGGTGTATCATAACTTCGAGTACATACGTTAAAGGTATTATGTTGTTTGATAATCTGATTACGAATCGAAAACAAATTTTTTTAAATTCGAAAAATTAAGGGTAGTTTACCTGCAGCATTTTTGTAGTACTGCACTGGATTCGTTTTCCTATTAAACACAAACAAAAGAAAGAAGTACTTAATCAAATATCTTAAATTACATAATACTAGTAAAAAATAAACATAGAAAATTGAATTATTTTTAATGAAACAATAATTATTACTTCACCCAGTGGCAGTGGCAATGAAAATTTTTTGACTGGTAAATATGAAAATTAATTTTGCGATTTAAAAGAAAATTCTTTTTGATTCGTAATCAGCATATCAAACTACATATACCCTTAACGTATGTACCTGAAGTTATGAAACACCCTGTATAGGAATTATGAGTAATTTTACCAAATTAATTTATGGCTCGAATTATATTTGCTTGATTATTTAAAAAATGACAAAATAATACAGTTTAAGTGGTAAAACTGCGGTTTTATCAAATTTTATCAACTCTGTGTTCCAGCTAAAACTGCGGTTTTTAACCGGCTTATAACCGGAATTAATCCGTTATTATTCGGTTTTTGAACATCAAACAAAGTTTTTCGTTATATTTTTCCTTGAACCGTCTAAACCACTTCCGGAATCCTTTTAAATCCTTGCAGAACCTACAGTCATTTTTCTCTGCATTTGTTTATTTTATCCATAACCAAGACAAAGCTGAATTTCTTACACCTGACAGAAGAAGAACAACTGGACAAAGATGAAAACGGATGAAAAGGTATTCACGTAACGTTCTTGGGATTATTCGTAACCACGAAATTTTAATAAAATTAATGGAAGGTGTAAGACGTTATGATAAATATGCTGTATTTTTTCGCGAAGAAAATGTTTTATTAAAACTCGAGTTTAGAAGATTTTAGACATTATGACAAGAAAAAATTGAACATTTTTTGCACATGAACTTATTATAATATTTTGTTAAATAATTCATGAATAATCATAAAAAATATTGAAATGTAATGTATTTGTGTGGTATTATGTATTTAGCGTCTATTTTTTATTCTCAATGATTAATACCCAGTGGCGTACCAACACGTACGCCTTGGGGGAGTATGAAAATAAAAATAAAAATAAATTAATAGTAGGAGAGAAAATAAATGTCCTGTATGGTTTTTATGACGTCATAAATTCAATATGTCCGGACATTAGAGACTTTACCTTGCACTTTTTGATAAAAGCACGAAATTTGGTACACATGTAGAAGAGACTTCGCTCTACAAAACCAGAGGTCAACTGTCAAATTATAAAATATACCATCAAAACAGTGATACTTAAAATGTACACACGTCAAGGGAACTACCTTTAACTTTGCGAATTATAAAAAAATGCTTTTTGTTTCATGATCAACACGTCGTACAGTATAGGTATAGGTACCCTTTAATTTTTTGTCCTAAATTGTGGAAACCATGTATATACTTCTTTAATTTAAATAAAATAACTTAAATATATTTGTGAGTAGTAGTACTTATATATTCATTTTTGTATAAGTAAAAATAATAGAGTAACTATGGCGGGAGATCTTGTGCTGGCCACATCAGATTTTTAAAATATTTATTTGATTTTATTACAATTATACCCGATATGTGCTACAATTAACCCTGCATCGAAGTCATTTGTATTGTAACACGTTGCGTAGTATTGAAATTTATTTTTTTAAATGGAATATTATGTAATATCAATGAAAAACAAATATTAATTTCAATAAACAATACTTAAACCATTTACAGGCTATTTTTACTTCATTCGAAAAATAAAATAAAATAAAAATAACTAGCGTGTCCGTTTCTACACAGCAAACAAGTGCAATTTTAACATTAATTAATTACTCTTATTTTATTACCCTTTGTAATTTTGTTTAAAATGAATACCTACTCCATTTATAATATTTCAAAAAACTGCTTACACACAAACAGATTAAACTGTAGGTCGCTTTTCAGTCACCTAGGGCACTGTTGCGAATCCATTTAAATGCGCAAGGAAACACTAAACACGTATCGTATACCTTTCCTGTTTCACAAAGCAAATTGAAAACCATTTTCACGAATACGTTACGAGCGTCCCGAGCGGCGCGGAAATAAAACGGAAATTTGGAAGTAGCCATCAGATCATAGCAACGAGGGAAGAGTATAACAAACGAACGGTTGCAGAACAAATCGAAAATATTATTTCGTTCAATGGTCTAAAATAAAACAATAAGCTACAACCAGTGGTGTAACAAAACAATGTGAGGCCCTTGGAAATTTTTTAGACTGGGCCCTCAAAGAATTAAGCTCGCCTTTGTTTTTATTATAGGTATACTTTTAGTGTCTCGTAGAAACTCAGTTAACTTAATCAGAACAGAATAACATAATTATAAAATAAGAAATAAATATTACTGCTAGTTGATGTTATAATTTTGTACACTTTTTACCTTCCGCTTACCTGTAAAGGAAGGTATTGGAATCATGCAAAAAATCGGGTAGTGAGTTTTTAGTGGATGAGCACGAATTAGGGTCCTTACAACTCATTTTTGATAGTTTCCCGATGATGTCTGTATGTATGTGTGTGTGTGCGTGTGTGTGTGTGTGTGTGTATGTGTGTGGTCCGGGCCGATGCCGTCTGTCGTATAACTCAAATACGAATTACCCAAAAATTTTGATATTTGGTATTTTACAATTGTATACGAATAGGAAGAGCTCATTAGATTTTGGTACAAATATCTTCAGAGGAAGTGATATTTTTTGAAGATTGAAAAGATTAAGTGTCAAAAATTTCTATAAATTTGGATAAATATAGTATTTATTTGTAATAAGAATAAGAGGAAAAGTTATTTGCAATCTACGTTATAAAAAAATTGTCTTTATCTGGTAGCATTAAAGAACTGCAGTAAAATTTAAAAAATAAATTTATCAAATAAAACATTGAAATCTTGTAATCCATGTTCGGTTGATTTTTGTTTCTGCATAAAAAATATTGACAGATAAGACGGGTGACAAGTTGGCATACTAGCGCTATATAAGTCATAACTAAGCTATTAAATGTAGTAACTGAACGGAGGATTGCTTCAACACAGAAGAGTTTTCGTGTGAATGAATCTTTTGATTCAGGTGATACTAATTTCTGTGTTTGAATATTTTAGATTTTTATTTGTATATTTTAAATGGGCACCAGATTGTACGTATACATTTCTGTTTAAAGTCTAGATATGGCGGAAGGTTGTGTGATGGCCACGTCAGATTTTTATTATTACAGTCATACATGAAAGAAGGTGCTAAGTCAAACATACAAGAAAACACATTAAAAACAAGTAAATTTACAATATTCAGATACACTTACATAATTGTCAAAAATTAAAATATCGAAATTGCCATTATATAAAATTTGTTACAGAAAATTTTCGTCCAAGGATGATAAAATAAATTAAAACACACACACACATCATTTAATCAAGTACAAAACAACTAATTTACGGATGATAAAACCACAGCAAAGAATTATGTGCAACAATGTGTACGCAATTAAAGTAATAAAGACAAATTAATTGAAACGCTAAAAACACATAAAACACATTTGACGTTACGTCTAAATTTTATCAAAATATTTATTTTCTGAAATCATAGATAACTACATTTTTTGCCATTCTAATTTTAAACTGGATCTGATTCAATGAATAATCCTTTGAATACCATTCGTAGTCATAGTTAAGTAGATTATTTTTCTGGTAGTTTATATTATACACTCATGTACCTTGTGCTTGCGAATATTACTCGTGCTGCGCACTCGTCATATTTATATCTAACAAGGAACATTATCAGTAAACATAAAAATCATATAAGTATTTTGCTTTTACGACTATTTATCCGGCTAAATATGCCATCAAAAAGCAAGATCGCTGTTAAATAGCATGATGCTATTTAATCACTTATTTAAAAATTGCAAAACAATAAAAAATGAGACAATCCGATTGGCTAAATTTGTAATGAGTGAAATAATCTTATAAAATGTAAATAACAGCTCATTGCCTAGGTTGCGTCATTTTAAAGGACTGGATCCCCTCCTAAATAAGTTACGACATGTATATAGCAACGCGTTGCTCATTCTACTCAACACTTCGTACTGTATGAGGATGAAATTTTCAATATTCTTTTTTCTCACGGACTATACTTACCGGTACCGGTAGTGTCAAAATCCCTGACGTGTCCTTGTCTAGAACTTGGTCCTGGTCTACATCTCTGGCCACGCCACAAGTTCCTCCATCTGCCAAACTCCACGCTGTCACTGCGAGTTTTCATCAATTTACTGCCAGAAAAACTTTCTTACAAATCGCGTTATTTCAACAATGTCAAAAATAGACTCAGAGTTGGTGTGACAGGTTTTTTTAGTATAAAAAGTATTGTTTTATTTTCTGTAAAGTTTACAGTTCATATTTGGGATGTAATTTCGAATACTAGGCATCTTCAACATAATCAAAATAAGGAATATTTACGATAATTCCACTCCTGTATAAAGTAAGCCATAAACAAAACACAATTTTATCGTTTGGACAGCGGATAAAAAGGAAGGTAACTTTTTGCAAGTGATAAAACCTTATTTGCCATTTTCTTAGCAACCAAACAAAACACTAAAATGTCATTTGCTTCATATTTCTAATATTTTTCAGTGAAATGATTAGATTTTGGGAATATTTGTGAAGAAGAACCAAAGGAGTCGTTAAATGATCTCGTTAAATTACACTCGAGCATTTTATTTGTCCCGAATAAATTTCTGTTTGTCATCTCAACCTTGTCATCTCAACCTTGTCACTTGACAGCAATTTGACTCGAAAAATTGATAGGATATCAGGCAGGCAACATTCAGACCACCAACCCAATGAATATTACAATTACGAACTGCCCGAACATGCAGTTCATTGTTCAGAAATAAAAGATTTATATAATAATTGTGGAATTAAAAAAAAAGTTTTAATTTTTTGTTAATTTTTCTTCAATTTTAATTTATAAACAGTCTCTAAATCACCTTTCTTGCAAGCGGGAGGAAAACGCTTCCCTCCCTTCATTAGCAAGAAGAAAACACTGCTTTCCGCCCCCGAGTGACGTAAAAAATGTTACACACGACCTAACGTACATACACAAACGGACACATAGAGATAATCTCGAAAATACTTTATTCGAAATGTAGGGATCATAAAACGTGTTTATTCACTAAAATTTCACACTCGAAAATTTTGACACATCCCTTATAGAATATGAGGCGGAAGATAATATCAGTAATATATTGCGTTAATTCTATTATATTTCTAAATCATTTTACAAATTGATTGTTGTAAGAAATTGTATTAATTAACAGGAATGACATTTTGATTTATCAACTATTTGATGTTTCTCTCACCTGCGGAAAATTCTCATAATATTCCTTAGAAATGTAACGAGATACTTTTCATTCTGTTACGCATATATAATTGATCACCTCCCAAGCCTCACTCTGTCTATATTTAGACTGTATTCAACATTTTCCGTAAAGCAAGCAATATTATTGTGTCGTCGCTTGCAAATATCATGGAATATTTTGAGTCACAATAGGAATATTTGCTTGCATGTCGACGGCATGAATTCCTGTTTGCCGACCTGTATATTTTCATATTTGTGTAGTGGCAGTACACAGTACTATACTAGTACCAAAGCAGAGTGTATTGATATTGCAACATATGTCGACCAAGCAGAAATCCACTTATGCGATCAACAGTGTAAAATATTTACTGATGCAAAGATGAAATGCTGCTGCTGATAGGTATATACTTTTCCACGTGGCAAAGCAGATCGGCCTCATAGAATCGGCACACGTCCACACTACACTTTCAGTCTGGACGCAATGGGGTCGTTTACCAATTTTTGTTAAAATTTTTAAATTAATTTTCAGGTATTAATATTTCCAAAAATATATTTTTCACCTTTTAAAAGTAAATATAAGTGAAAACATATTTTTTAATGTCGTTCAGTTTAAAACACCTCAAACTCGTGACGACAAACATTTCGGTGAAGTCTCCGTTTAACGCTGAACAAAACGGCGTGGCCTTGTGAAATGTTTGACGTCTATTTCAAAGCTAAAATACTTGCGTATCATTGAATTTTCAAGAACTTTAATTTTACTAATAGTGAAATTATGTTCTTATTTTCAATATTTGGTAAAAATTATTAAAAAAATTACCGGAGTAAACGACCCTATTCGTTAAACATCACTCCTAGTGGCGGGAGGTCAAGCATACATTGGAGCAGTTTTTTGTCCAATCTACTTAAGGTATTTTTTTATAACAATTCCTTATTACAACTTTCACTTTGCATGTGTCACTAAAATTTTGTTAAATGATCATTATTATCTAACCTACTTTGCAAGTATTTACACGGCGGGATAGCATAGTGGTAGAATGCTATAGGCTCTGGTTACAGAGGTCGTGCGTTCGAATCCCGGTCAGGTCAGGAAATTTTCACGCCCTGATTTGGATCGGTACCTACTCCCGTTACCATTCCAAGTTGGGATCTAATTAACTTGGCAACCTCTAGCTATCGGGCACCGGCTAAAGGCTGTAACAAGGGCTTGCGCCGGGTTGACTGGCAACACACATGGTAGTAAAGTAAAAACGCCGTGGCAAAGTAAAAAATTAATACTGCGTGTGCCATCAAGTCGACCTAGGGATACAAACAAAAGTTCAAATCCCGAAATTCTAATACAATACAATACAATATAACATACTTTGCAATTATTTACTCGTATTTAGATAATTAAAATCTTATTAATTAGAAACCTTTTCAAAATTTAATCAAAACATTTTTGTAAAGCTTGAATCCAAAACCATTGGTAACCTTTAGCCTAATATCCAGACTATTACGATGTGATGAAATGTATAAAATTCAGAATTTTGCTTTACCGTTCTACTAGCGAGTATAATTAAACAGTGGCATAACAACACCCTTCTAAACACATGTCTCGTCAGACATAATTAATTTAGCAGGAGCAGCATGTAGCACGCACACACGCACGCGCGCGCACGTTCATCAGGCGTTGGAGAAACAAAAGCAACTCATTCGTTCCTAGGGAGACCACCGCCGCCTCGCTACACTAACGTTATTTGCAAGTGTGTCAGAAGTTAACGACGTAGGAAAATCTGGAAAATGGACAAAAGCGCGATGGAAACTCAAGAAAACCTCGCGCATATTAAATGAAAAGCTGTTATTTATGTGTAGGTAATATGTGCTGTGTGAGCGCACAAAGATGTAGACCCGCAAGGGAAAAATAGTCCGCCGAGTTGCGAAATTACATGTGAAATTTGATGAAAATGGGGCGGCGATGTGGGATAGTTTGCGTGTGACAAGGCTTTGATCTACTGTGTGATGATTAGGAAAAGGAACGGAATTGCAAAGAACAAGCTTTTTAGAATAAATTGTACAAAAGATCAATTTGTAGGTACTATTATTTTAATTTGCATATTAGTCTTTGTTAGATGGAGTATAAAGTTAGTTTTCATAAAAAATAATTTCATGTAGGTAGTACTACCTATCAATCGGGTCATAATTATACAGGGTGTTTCTATACCTGATCGAAACTTTAGTGAGTTATAATTATTATAATTAGATTACTGATTATAGAACAAACAGATTTTTTAAAAATAAGAGTACTTAGTGTACTTAAATTTTTAGTGTAGCAGTATAGGAGTGAAATAGGGGGTAGGATGAAAAAAGGAAGGAAGTTTACTTAAAGGGAAATGGGATGAACACAGTCGTGGCTCGAAATAGGAAGGGATTAATTGGGAGCGGCACTAATCATGACATAACGAAAACTCTAACACACTTTTACTTAAGAACATATTTAATTAAACACAAAAACTCGAATATACACGAATATAAAGTAATAAACTTATGACTAATAAACACAAAAATTAACGTTTAAAGAACACAAATTAAATTTAAACTGATACTTATACGTTTCAACTAGCTTAAAATACGAATTTATATTAAAAATATTACTTAAATGTACGCTCAAAAGCGTAATGTCCGTAGCAACGGGCTACATCTTGGACTTATCTCGAGCTCTGCTGTCGAAGAACTCTCTGCAGACGCCCAAAAATCTATGGAACGTCTGGCCTAAAGGGTACAGGGGGATGCAGATGACCTCTGAACTTTTGTATCTAAAAATAACTTAAGATAACAAAAATACAGAGCGTAGCATATGCAAGTCATCTTGCTACATTAGTATCACTGCGGTTTGTTAGTACATTTTATTATTTATTAATTATTACCTGATAAGACAGTATTTGTAGGTAGTATTAATAATTTTATTTAATTAATAACATAATGAACATTTAAATGTTCTTTCAAACCAGCAATAAATAATTTAGCTACACTTATTTGTGCGAATTTAAAAAAATAATTTAACCTGTATAATCAGTATATCAAATTATATAACCTATTTATGTTTAGTGCAGAAGTGTAGAAACACCCTGTTTATCTAGTCCTGAAAGTGTTTCATTACCGCATGAAGGAAAATAGAAACGCACTCCGTATATACTGGAAGCCCGAACCTTCTATATTAGATAATGTTAACTTTGATATATAAACATAACGGATGTCCACAATTATGTAAAATATGCATAAATACCATCAACTTTATTTACACATTTTCATATTTATTTATTTTCCATTGGCTCTTATTACCGTACGTACAACTCGTTACAATTAAGTATTGACATTGCATTAATATTACGTGACAAAATCTAGATTCAGACTTGCTCAATTATATAATTATAGGTGCTAAATTAACCAACCAGTGCTTTCACAAAAATCTAATTTCAAGTATAAATACGAACGTTGAGCGCTGGTTGGTTAAATAAACCACTTATAAGTATTTATAATTGGGTAGATCTGAATCTAGCTAAGGCTGTTCGATATTCCAATTTGAATATCGATGTTCGATGTAAAATAAATACCGATTTTATCGATATATCGATGTATCGATATACCGATGTATCGATATACCGATGTATCGATATACCGATGTACTTATTGATATTTTTTCTTCGCAATATCATTATTCGATATATCGATTTGAATGAACAGCCCTATACGTATGACAGTCTTTTACTAAGACAATACTAAACACTTTAATAATAATAATATTTTATTTCCGACTTTAACAAACCTTAATAACATTTTTGTTTTGAATAACAACAAGTTAAGCAGATTTGTCAATGCGTAGGTATTTTAGTTTAGTTTCAAAATACTATAATAACGTATGCAATAACATGGTATAAACATGTTTGCAACCCTGATATTTAATTTAAACATTAAATTTCATCATATAATGTTGACAGAGTTTAAAGTTATTTGTTTGTATGGTTTAAATAAATAATTAAACATCCATAACGGATAATTAATGGATAGCGAAATAAATTATATTTGAACAAAATGAAATATAAATAATAAATAGGTAGGAACGTTATTTTAATTAATGGACATATAATGTGAATTATGAAATTAGTACAAATATTTTGCAAATGAAACGAATTTATTTAACACTGATTATTATATTAATATTAAATAAAATGTGTTCCAGGTTAATGATTGATTGTAGTAATTGGATAAAAATAAACAATTCTTTCAATTTTTAAATAATTTTAATTGTTAACTTTAAGCTGTGTGCTTTGAATCTTTAGATTCTAAAATAATATCAGTTAATCTTTTAATAAAAATTAAACTCGATCAAGATTGCAGCGCTATAGCAGAAGCTGTCCAGATAGACATACGTTCGAAACTTTGCAATATGTACACTGTGACAGACTGAGGTATTTGACTAATTTCTGTATTTTTTTAAATGCTTAGATATTATTGATAAATATAACCATACACGAAGCGTAGTTTTTCAAAATTTAATGTCTATTTGATATCTTCCAATAACGGTCACCAGGTGAAGAATTCTTAGGAAGAGTTATGTACGACAATAGTCGAATCTCGTATGTACCTAGTATTTAAGTTGATAGATATGCTGATATACAAAATATATTAAATTGATACGTGTCTACCCCCCATAACACGAGTATTGCCGAAGTATTGCACTCGTATTATAGTTTTTCGAATTGGCAACACTTTTTTCAGCGACAGCCAATTCTATTCATGGTGAAATGGCAAACCAAACTAAGCACAAATCTACTGTCAGCTGTCAAATTGGCGGTCGCTGGAAAAAGTCTTGCCAATTCGAAAAACAAACCTTTAAATAAACAGCCTTTATTTAGCATCTCAAGATTTTATGAATTTTTTAAATTTAAACTTTTATTATGTTAATGGATACACGTTGATACAATATGTCTAATTATTATTATTTACGAAGGTAGTTCGAACTTGGACCAGGAATTATAAATAAAACAAAATTTTCAATAACTCAACGTTTCGATTATAATATAATCATCTTCAGCGGCTCGTCTACGTTTTTACTGAATTCCTAGAATACTCTAGATTTTACTTTTTTTCATTCCACTTTTTTCCCAACTACTACGGCTGCCTGCAACCCGCCCGTAATTCGTACTTTGCCGCATCCTAGCAATGCAATGCCATTTTGAAGTTGAAAAATACTGTAAAAGTGTTTTCGTTGCGAGTAAACTGTCAGATTATTATTGAATTCAGGATAATGTTTTTATAAACATTTAATAGAGAAAGAATGGATCTACAGATGTGCCATTTTAAAATTTTCAAAATTAATTTCTATCATGAGATATAACCGTATAAAGTTTGATAAATAGGATAATAGATAAATAGGATTTTTTTTGAATTTTTCGGAATTTTTATATTTATTTACAATTTTTTAATCAAAATTTTAAAAAGGCATAGGTACCTACCTATCTGTAGATACATTCTTTCTCTATTAAATCCTAATTAGAATAAAACTGGCCACACACTCACTACGTTAGTAAGTACATGCTGGATTTTAGGTAGTAGACGGGCCTCTCCAGAGATCGAAACGTTAGAGTTATTGGAAATTGTGTTTTATTTATAACTCCTGATCCAAATTTCGACTACCTTCGTAAATAATTAACCTACTGGACGCTACATCATTTAAAATATGTCGAATATTCCCAGCTTGAGTTTTCAAGATGAAAAAAATGTAATCCAACAACCTACAAAAAATGCTAGAGCTTGCATACGAGAGATGTGAAATGCGCAGAAACGAATAATATTCGGTTGGGGAAGTCCAACTCTAAAAACAAACCTACGAGTTTTATGGTAAAAAGATTTTGATATTGTTTTATTTATATAACTAAATGTAATGTAGAATAAAATATATTTGTGTGCACTTCGAACCGCTTATATAGGATGGCCATAAAGTCACTGAACATTGTATTTTTTATATAATTTTTCTATTGAAAATGAATAATTTTAATTTCAAAAGATAGTTTTAATCGTGGAGAGTTTTAAAAAAAATTAAATTTTAAAAATAGTACCTATCTTTTAGATGCCTGCCATCAGCCTCTTCGCAAACTGCTGCTCTTTGCTGTACCTGGTCCATAACTGAAGAAATGTGGTTTCAACAAGACGGAGCTACGTCCCATACTGCAAGAGAAACAATGAATTTGCTGCGAACGGTTTTTGGTAACCGTATCGTTTCACGATTTAGAGATGTTAAATTATTTGCGATAGATCAACCAGTTTTGGCTTCAGTTATGGACCAGCAATTATGGAGCAGCAGCTTGCGAAGAGGCTGATGGCTGGCATCTAAAAGATATTATTTTAATTTTTTTAAAAACTCTCCATGATTAAAACTATCTTTTGTAATCAAAATTATTCATTTTCAATAAAAAAATTATATCAAAAATACAATGTTCGGTGACTTATGACCCACCCTACATACTCGTATTTATACGAGTTGATATGGATCTTGGATTCAGCGCTGCCAACAATTCAATGCTCAAACGAAAATGTGATATTTTCTGCTCTTGGTGGGAACATAAATAACTACGCTCATCGGAGCGTATCATTCAACCAAATTTCAGACTTTCTACTCCTAAGAGCTAAGACTTACATCATTTGTATAGTAGTTACACACACGCAATGCAGCTAATACAAATACAAATTTACGCCCAACGCTCCGAATTTCAAATTCCTGAACATTAACTGGCAAAGGTAAACGAAAGTTCCACCTCGTGAAGGTGGTTGGCTTCTAGCTGGTAAAATGGTGAAAAGTATGTTTAGTTTTCCCATTAAAATTGAAGTAAGAATTGAAACTTTCGAATTAACTAAGATATTTTTGAAAAGTTTAAGGATGCTCCCTCTTTGCTCTAATGCCAGTTTTTTTTAGTTTTTTCTTCAATTTTTTATGTGCATAGCTAAACATGTGTATTTTAATTAAATCCTAGATAAAAATTCAAAAAAGTGGCATTAGAGCAAAAACTTTTCGAAAACGTCTTATTTGTTTAAAAAATCTTATTGTTCTTATCTTATTTTATGGGGAAAACTGCATGTTGTTTTTCGCTATTTTGACGGCTTGTGTTGATCCATTTTAATTTTAATTTTCTGGAATACAAAATTCAAAAAGTGTTCAATTTATTTATTCAGATATACGAGGGTTGTCCGTAAAGTAAGGTTCCCAGTGACTTTTCACAGTGTAAAACATGTTTAATTCCAATGCATTTTTGCATGCGGTGTACGAGCTTTTGAATGCCCGAGTCAAAAAATCTGCCGCCAACTCACGCAGATACGTCCGGACGTCAGTACGCCAGTTTTTGAACTCTCTGCACCATTTGCGCACGTGTTATAGGCTCATACACTTGTCTCCATAGATTTCGCATAGCTGGGAATGGGTTTCTACCGGCGCAATGTTTTTTGCATATGTTAGCTGGGGGTAGGTGATCCGTTTCCTGTCTGCAAAAAAAATTGCGCTGGTAGAAACCGATTCCCAGCTATGCGAAATCTATGGAGACAAGTGTATGAGCCTATAACACGTGCGCAAATGGTGCAGAGAGTTCAAAAACTGGCGTACACCGCATGCAAAACTGCATTGACCGCAGTGGCGACTATGTAGAAAAATAGGTAAAAGGCTGAACTTTCCAAAAATGTACGCATTTTTGGAATTAAACATATTTTACACTGTGAAAAGTCACTGGGAACCTTACTTTACGGACAACCCTCTATATTTGAAATCTTTGTTTATTAATGTAATACAGAACGTTCAGCAAAACGTATAATTTGACTGCGCAACCGCCTTAACTGGCAAAGGTAAACGAAAGTTCCACCTCGTTAATACTACGAAATAAATTGTGCAAAACTTAAACCCAGTTTAGTGCGGGTGCCAAACGCAGAGACGATCACCGGGGGTTATTTGTGCCGCTCGAGTGGTCTCTCCACCATTTTATTTTATTCTGCGTTATTCCATTTCGCCACTTTTACTTCCCGTGGCCCGTGCGCTTGCACGTATTTCCTATTATTGTTCAAGTAAGTGAAAAAGAAGCAGCGTGCGGCACGAACGGTGAACCGTTTGTGTCGAGAGCCCTTTGTGTTCCTGCAACGAAAAGGGTGCTGTGCCACTGCCACGTCAGCACCGACACGGAGGTGAAAGTTGAGCTGAGGTGAGACAAGGTTTAAAAGGTTTAAAGGACTCATTTCAACGAAAAGTTGTGAGATGTTTTGCGGCAAACAAGGAAACAAATAAAGAAATTAGAAATTTATCATCTAGACTCCTGTTTCTGGCAGGAAAACTGCTACTTGTAACCAGAGTACCATGAACTGGAAAATGATGTTTTAAACCATTAATTACTAATTTCTTAAAGTAATACTTCACTAAACACAAGTAAAATAAAATACAGTGCAAAACAATATACTTAAAAGGATTGAAACTTACTTTATTTAAACATTTCTAGTTATATCTTCAACCGAGCAATTTTCAACAAATAATAATTTATTGAGTCATAATCTGTCATAATGTTCTAAGGATACAGTACAATAAGATATAATATTCTATTTTATTTTTCGGCGATTGACATTAAAAGTGCTGTTTTTGACAGCTGACAGGCAGTAAAGTGTCACTTTCGCTGCCTAGGCAGCAAAAATAGTAAAAAAGCCTAGGCAGCAAAAGTAATTGTTACTATGGTGAATCAACAAATTTGACATTTATAAAATTCATCAACATACCTAACCTAGTTTGTTTTTTCATAGCAACTGTCAACATACGCAAAGCAACATAATTTGATTACGATACCTATCATATATTGAAAATAATCACTAAATTAATAGTAATTAATAACAATCGCCGAAAAAAAAATGTGTTTAACTAAAACTGAAATACAGATTTGCTGTCTAAGCTAGATTCATAGAGAAGAAAACATCTTCATAGAAAAATACTACTACAGCGACAAAAACGTGTTTTCGTACCGGAATAGTAGACACTTCCAGCTATTCAACATTGCATTCGTTTCCCCTCCTGCCCTTTTAAGATGCCTTCTGCACGCGCAGTCTCGTTATTTAATAGCCAGACCTCGTATTGATATTGACTGCAATCCGGCGCCATTACCATATCCAGTCGCTTAATATTTGATCCATCAAAAAACTTTATATTAGATTACATTTTATTGACTATTTTACATACAGAGATTGTTTATAGATATTGTTTCTCTTTATAATTTAAGGCTTAAAAATAAAACTTTTGTTTGTAAAATGGCCTCATTTAACGAAATCTATGATAACGAAGGTATGACGGTCAGTGAAATTTAATTGTTTCATTACGTTTCCGAAATAATTTTTTTTATTCCTCTTACATTTTACATTGTTCTATCATTGCCGCTTTAAATTTGAAATTCAATTTATGTACGTTTGATCTTTATAACAGAAAGTTTCAGATTGAATCCGGCATCTACAACATTAAAAATCTAATTATCTCTTTGGAATCTTACAAAATTCCTACAAAGGCGAAATCCATCTCCAGTGCGATCCGAGATATGATCCAAATCTCTGTATACATTATTCAAATAAGGCGGCCGATTTTACGTAAATTCAGGAGGACAATTTGCTTAAATAAAACGATTCTCACAGATCTAATCATGAATTATGCAGCGGGCTCCGCAAACTTAAAAAGTTAAAATAACTTTGCATCTATAAGAGCCGTAGCCAGACCGTCCTCTAACCTTTTGTACTCTGCTTGAGCTTGTCAATGTTAAGCACATGTTACACGAGTAGAACAGTTCCAATAAGGTTTCAAATATATACAACAAACCAAGCGCTTTTATTAATTTTGTCTGATTGTGCTTTCTAAAAAAATTTGTGTAACAAAAAATTGTGCTTGTCATTTTTAGATTCTCATCTGCACCTTGTCTCCAAAAGCACCAATTTTTAAACTTAAGGAGCCTGTTTCCTTAACAAAACTTAGCAGTATCAGTATTCAGTATCACCTTAGTTTTGTGGGTAAAAAATTTGCAAAATTTTCTTAAGGAAATTAATCTAAGCTCGTGAATTCTATAAAACTAATGTAAATCACAATTTATTTTATTTTAAGTGACTTTTAACATAAAAATTAGACTGTGCCTGCGTTGCCGGTAATGGCAAGCCGGTTTCTGTAAACCAAAAGAATTGATTTCACTTCATTTTCTAAGATTTAAGTGAACTAAATGAAAACCCAGTACCTTCCTTGAGTCCGATATACTTACTTAATTTTGATATATTGTCTTAGGTTTACCTAAACTAAATGAACAACTCACTACCTCCTTGAGTCCGATACAACCAGTTTGGGTAGATAATAGTCTTAGGTTTAATAGAACTAGATGAACAATCGACTACCTTCCTTGAGTCCGATACATTCAATTTTACTAGTTTTAACTGAAAACTAGCAATTTGACTCGAAAAATTGGTTTAAAATAAAGTCACTCCATCTACGGTGTCTTAATTTTATTAAACAATATTTCTTTTCAAATTGCTAGGCAACAAGAAATAAACAGAAATTTATCCGGCACATTAAAAAGCTCTTGTGTAATTATTAAAGTGCGGCTTATATGCAGGAAAATGTGATTAAAATGTGCATGCAATATGCATTGAAATAAGGCCAAAATTTGCTTAATATATGAACAAAATTAAACAAATACCTATACAATATTTTACAAAATGTATGCAAATATGCAACATCATAAGTTTATTCATTTTTACTAATAATTTATTTATATAAATCAGAAAAAAACTACATTTTGTCAACAATGCACAAGAATATCAAATAAAATAAACAAAACCACGTATAACTTCTGAAATACGACATGTGTACCTACTACCTACCTTTAGAATAAATGTAAACATTACTGTAGGTGGTAGGTATCAAAGAGTGAATATAAATTTTATACATAACAAAAAAAATTTAACTTGAAAATATGCAGTTACTTATATGCATTTTTTTTAAAATAATAAATATATGTAAAAAATTTAAAATATGTAAAAATATGTCGGCACTATCACACTTGATTTTTAAAATGCGACATGCACACAGGTCTTCTTGCTTTGAAGTATCTTCTGCGGCAACAAATAGATCATTTTCTTTGTTTTTTAAACACTACGTAAAATTTCATTGTCTTTGTACTGCTCTGAAAGAACGTTGGTTAAAATAATTCCAATTAAGTATTTAACTTTTTTAGTTTAATTAACTCACTCACAAACAACGTATGTAATTTGTCCGCCCTAATTATACTTCACAGTGGTACATAGGTAGTACTACTCTTCAGCTTTCGGTCGGTTGGGTGACTGACAAATTTTTATTTCCAGAATGTAAAAGAGTAAAACTTCGGCAATATAAAAACTGATATCTCAAGACATCACGTCCAACAGCACCAATAAGAGACTTAAATTGACAAAGTCTCTCAGTCTGGAACAAATGTCTACAAATATCTAGTCTTTTTATAACTTTAAAAAACAATATTCTAGATCTGACTCACATTCCATATGGAGAACTGAAATTTCCTTTTTTCATTTAAATAAATCGTCGCAGTAGAAAAACTAAAACAAGGAGACGAAAGAAAAAAGGCAATTTTACACGAGAAAATGCTTAGAAACTTTATTTATTTAAATCTGAACAATTTATTATTATAAATAAATAGTTTTCTGGTATTATAAGTTTGAAATTGTTCCCACAGTAACAAATTCTTCAGCTCCTAAAACAATTATACGGTTTAAAATTACAATATGTTCTTTTAACTGCTTGAATCTATTTATAAATTACTAGCGAACCCGACTCGCGTTGCTACGCCTCCTACTCGAATTTAAATGAATCTCGAATTTAAAGGAATCTCGTTATAAGAATAATTCTAAGTTATTACCATACATGGGTTAGCGCCATTTTGTTTAAAGATGGCGGACTGATATTTTAGTATGCTCATATCATAAGTTAGATTATAAGTTATAATCGCATTATTTGAAGTTACATTTTGAGTTAGCTAGCCATCATTTTGTTTCAAGATGGCGGACTGACATTTATGTTATAAGTTAGATCTTAAGCTATTACCATACCAAATTTGAACTCAATCGGTGCAGTAAACTCTGAATTAGATAGCCGCCGACAACAATGCAATTTGACATCGTTATAAACATCAAATACATAAAAAATTTAATACTAACCAATACTAACAATCCATAACTGTCTGTTTCAAAACACCTAGAACAACTGAATTCGAACTAAGAACTAATACATAGTAGTTTAATTAAATATCTGGTTATCTATTCTGTTTGTTATTTTGTTCAATTAAGTGACAAATCACTGTACATTTTCGTCATAAGAAGAAACATTTTTGATTTTTTTGAAAATATAATACAGCCTATCAGGGTTGTTATGTTTAAAACAATTTGTTTTAAACAAACTGTTTTAAACATGTTTTAAACACGGCCTAATGTTTTAATGCATGTTTTAAACTGTGTTTTAAATCAGGTGTTTAAAAATGATATCGAAATCCATTCACGACGCATAACACAAACAAAACAAATTCAACTACCGACCATCGATGACTCCTAGCTACGCAGCTAGAGCGATGTAAATCCCCGTTCTCGCACAAAAAGTAGCATTGGCGACATATTTCGATGGAAATAATATTTATTTAAAACAGATATCCTGTTTAAAACATGTTTTAAACATGCTTTTTTGTTGTTTAAAACATGTTTTTTTGTGCAGAGTTAAAAACATGTTTTAAACCAAAAAAACAGTTTTAAACAGTAAAAAACAAATGTTTTGTTTAAAATTGAAAAAAACATGTTTTTTTCAACCCTGCAGCCTATGTCACCCGGGGATAGTGTAGCTTCCCAACGGTGAAAGAATTTTTCAAATCGGTCCAGTAGTTTCGGAAAAAACAAATCTTTTCTCTTTATTATATTAGTATAGAAGTATAGATGAGTTAAATAAATTACTTACTGTAGATGATTTGATTATATAAGTAAAGGCGAAGTAAAGATCATAGTTACAATGGGACAAAGTTTCGCCATTCTATGTCGGTGTAAAGACCTAGTTAAAAATATCGAAAAAATTGATCTCTATCAAAGAGTGTTTAATTTTTGTCTTGAAATATTACGAGTATTTTATTTGTAAATTGACATAGTTTCTTCCTGATAATAATTTTGATTTAAAGTTACTAATAATAAAAGTCGAAATCTTCTGCCTACAATTTATTGTTTTATTTAGATAATTAATATTGTATTCGTTTAAAATTCCCTTTAAATTATACAAAAAATATATACAGTTCCGTTTGTAATAAATATTTATAAACGTTGCATGTTGCATTACAAGATAGTTACGTGATTTCAGTTATTCCCGCTGTAACCAATCAAATCGCGAGAATAATACAGCATCCCCAATCAGGAGAACTGTATCATCGCGATCGTCATTTCGTCTGTGTGGTGGTTCAATTAGCATGGCATTCTATGTAAACATGAATCGACAGTTGGTCAATCCGTTATCAGAACGGCTGATGATAAAACCACGCGTATTATTTAACTCGGTGACTATAAGCTAATGCTGACTGGAGTATTTGTTTATGTTTATAACCGATTTGCCTGGAAAACTATTTGTGGTTGTTTTGTTTCATGGGAAAGCTGGTTACATTAACTGGTTAAATTGTTAGAAGGAGGTTGTCACAAATGAATAGGAAACATGAACTGTTCCACTTTAAATTTACGATTCAAACGCGTATTTGAGAAATCAATAATAGTATTATTTGTTCATAGTTTATGTTTATCTGTGAACTGCAGGCGCGCAGCAAGTAGAAAAATAATTGATTTGGAAAAATAAAAAATACATCAATGACAACTAAAAAAAACTGATGTGGCCAGCACAAGACTCTTTTAATTGCAGTTTAATAATAGTATTATATCTTTTACTTAAATATATTTAAAAAAGTGTAGATGAATCTCTTCGTACAAGTTGGAAAAATATTGATGTTCCGTTTTCCCGTTTTTCCAACTTTAAAGGCCGATATCTTAAAAACTAAGCGAGAAATCAAACTCTAGGCTGCAGCATTGGATTTCTAACACTTAAATTAACCTATAACCAAATTTTGAAATTTTTGACCAACCAAAAACCAACCACCCTCGATTTCTCAAAAATGGTTCAATATATCGAGTTAATTTATTTACCAATGAATTCCTCGCGCCGAATTACATATGTGTATTAATTTTCAGCTCAAAATTCCGACGGGTACAAAATTTATCACGGTTTCCCCATTTTTGAAGATTTCTTATTTCGAATTTTTTAAAATCGACAATGTTGGATAAATCTTGTACCCGTTGGAATTTTGAGCTGAAAATTGGTACACATATGTAATTCGGCGCGAGAAATACATTGGTGAATAAATTAAGTCGATATATTGAACCATTTTTGAGAAAACGAGGTTGGTCGGTTTTTGGGAGGTCAAAAAATTTCAAAATTTTCAAAATTCTGAAAATTTGTTTATAGGTTAATTTAAGTGTTAGAAATATAATGATGCAGACTACAGTTTGATTTCTCGCTTAGTTTTTGAAATATCGGCCTTTAAATTTAGAAAAGGGTGAAAATGGAACATCAACCACAAATCCTGGCTCTTTGTAAACTGTAACAAATAATTGCACAAAACTCAACTATAAATTATTTATTTGAATTCCTTTATGCTTCATTTTACATTGGAATTAAAATAGAGAAATACTATGTTTACTTTTCTGAAATAACATACAACTAGTAGTTCTAGTGAACGTAACTCGTTTCAGAATTTGCTTCGTTGCACTGCATAACGCTTTTACTACAGTTTTCAAGTAGAAACAGTACTATTCGCATATACAGAAAACAAATTCGCTTCGATATTTCATGTAACCATAGCAATAGCATTCACATGTGGATATGTGTGGAAGAGAGCATCAAGAAAGTAAACAAGAGCTCGAAGGAGTAGAAAATGTCACAGAACTGGAAACTGCACATCGGCAGGTAGACCGTATCAGCGATTCCAAAACTCTAAAATACAAATACTGCAGCGCAATCCGAACGACTCACTTTTACGCTAGATTAGGAGCATTAAATTTCCGTTCAAATTCCGATTATATAAAAAAACTTATGTTTAAGAATTAAGAGTACTTAACTAAACTACATAAATAAAAAATCTTAAAAGTGACTCAAATTACGCGACACATTTACTAAATCATAAACATACAGCAGGTAAAATTGAAGACATCATGTCAATTTGTAAACAACAAAGTAAAAGTAATAGATTAAACATAGCCGAAAATTTAGAAATATTTAAAGAAAAAATCAGTCAACCGGTAATAAACATTCAAATTAATAGCCAATCGGACGTAATCTTTCAACCGTTAAAATTACTAATATAAAACCCAACCCAAACCCAACCAGTTAGTGTTGTGTTTGGTTTTTTGCATTGAATCATACATTTTATCGATCTTTGTATCAAACCTTACACCATACACTAATCTGGATACATTACTCATTGACGAGTTCATAAACGGAACGATTTTGTTTTATATTAAAAAAATAGTAGTTTGGTTTCTACTAAATTCCATGCATTTTTCAAATAAACATGTACCTAATATTGTATATTCTTTAAGAAAAATGTGACCTTTTGTTAAAAATATTTGTTACGTTGAAAATGTTGAAATATCTGGATTCCATTGTAAAAATATAGTTGCAATTTTAAAGCTGGCACTAAAAACAATTTTATTGATTCGGTATGTCACACAAATTTAATTTGCTTAAAAATTTTGATATTACAATTATTGCAGGTTGACATTAATACAGTAAATGTTTTCACAAAAATGAAAAGACATAGGTAAGTATTTCTTGCGAAATGTCATGTTTGTAAAATCCTGTTCGCACGAGGATTCTTTGAAGATTCTACCAAGATTCTGAATCCTAGAAAAGAAGGTTTCAAACTTTTGAATCTTGGAAAAAATTGATGGTTTTGAAGCAATCAATAAATTATAAATTCTTCTTTTCCAAGACTCATTGAAAATTCAATTTAGCGGCACCGCTAATTCTCACTAGGAAGAAGAACATTTCTTTTTTACCAGGATTCAGAATCTTGGTAGAATCTTCAAACAATTCTCGTGCGAACAGGTCTTTAACCTTCCTATTATCTATGGGTCAAACTGACCCATTTTTATGTTATTACTAAGTAGATATTTGGAACTATTGAAAATTAGGCTTCATATTACATGTAGTCGTCAAATGTGCTCAGTAGTTAATGTGTTTTGTATTTCATATCATTCATTACATTTGTTTATAAATAAAGTTAATGAATAACATATGTGGTAAATGGGTCAGTTCAACCCATTGTTGTTATTCTCATAAATATAAACATTATAATTGTATACCTACAGAACCAGTGTCGTTGTTGGGGACTTCCCCTAACTTTCTGTATTGCTTTTTGATATATTTAGGAGTTTCTCAATATTACATTATATTCAGTTGGATTCACTTACAAGTGAACTTTGGTAAAATAAACATGGCTCGGCGTGGTTTGAGCGATACTGAACTAGAAGCTTTATTTACTCTTTTTTGTGTATAATCGTATTCGGTATTGTATAATGCTGTTTAATTAATTTATAATAATAAAAATTACATACTCAACTATTAATGACTTCAAAACGGTAATAATTTTTGGTCTGGGTCAATATGATACAAGCACCAAATGTGTGACATTTACTTCGAGATAATAGGAAGGTTATAAGGTCTATATGGACTGAATCCTACCTCCCTTCCGCTAGCGGTACCAACTCACAAAAAAAAAATTTAAAAAATATGGAAAATAATAGGCTATTTATAGGCTAATTAAATGCTTCATTCCCCAATTTTAGGCTCTTTAATTTTTTTTGCAATAAAAAATTCCGCTAGCGGAAGGAATGCCAGCGGAACTTACGGTAGTAACAACAAAAACTTATTGGAACTTAGTTCATAATTAAAGGCTATTTATAGGCTCCAGAATGGTATATATAAACTTAATATAGGACAATGTCTTAAATAAATATTTAAGATACTTGTTGAGGGGAAGTAGCTGAGATTACATGACAGTGGCACTGAAACAATGGTTTTGGTACAACCATGTTTTTAGGTTAGCCTGCGGCGCACTTTAAAAAATAACTCGAGGACTGCGCGCTTCGCGCTCCAACTTGCGCTGCGCGCGCCTTTAGGACTACAGTGAGCCGTTAGTCGGGGACAAGGTCCAACTGGGATAGTGAGACGTCAATTGTGGAGCCTATAAATAGCCTTTAATTATCAACTAAGTTCCAGTAAGTTTATGTTATTACTACCGTAAGTTCCGCTGGCATTCCTTCCGCAAGCGGAACTTTTTATTGCATAAAAAATTAAAGAGTCTAAAATTGGGGGATGAGGCATTTAATTTGCCTATAATTAGCCTATAATTTTCCATAGGTTTTTCAATTTTTTTTGTGAGTTGGTACCGCTAGCTGAATAGAGGTCTGAATCCTACATGTTTAACATCGCCGACAAATGCTATATTTATACAGTTACTGTAACGTGAACATGTCGTCTTCGTCTTTCAATAAATTTTATTTTGCAAATCGAATATGTAAATATAAACAGAGTTGTGTGGCCTTCGCGCTTCATACGATCGCGTGACGTACGTGTCAGATGATAGAGACAGCACATGACACGGAATATTTGATGACATCAATATGCAGATTTATTTATTGAATCGAGAAGCTTTCTGCGCTGATTTATGCTTTAAGCTCTTGATTAACTATTAATTTGGCACGCTGATGAGTTAAATGGAATCTGAAGTGTGAAATTAAGTAGATTTCGCACAAAGTAAGGAAACCCCTTTCCGGACTTGTGGTTTAATATTGAAACCAGGAAACCACTTTCAAATTAATTTTTCTTTCGCGTCCAACACTTGGTGAAATTAATTTTTAACGTTGTCAGAAAAGTCGGTGGTACCTACTAATTTCCGAAAAAAATATTTTCTCATGACGCATGATGTGTTCTATAACATTCATGCGATTCTGTATCAGTATAATGTACGTATAACTGTTATAATACTCATACAATGGTGGATAAATTTTGAAATTTAAATTCTTTTATAGTTTCTGAATGTATTTAAAGTAAGTTATCGAAAGTAGTAATTACAAGTAAGTAAAATATATAACGTTTTAATACAAATCTTATAAATAAATATAAATTTAAATGTAATTGTAACTACAATTTCACCACTACGCTTTGATAATGGTTTAAATTAAAACCGAAACGTCAAATGAAGTGAAATAGTAGTTTTTGCTTTGTTCCTGTCCACATTCCGACAATTCCTTTTCAACATTTTACTTGATGATGTAATGTTACATGTCAATTTTGATATTCGTTTGTCCGTTACTCCGAACAATTATTCATAATGTTACCGATAAATTTATAGCTGTTATTATATTGTTTATGACAGGTAATAAATAATAATAATATATTACATCTTATTATGACAACAATTAATTATCAAATGTTTTTAATAGTTATCCAGCAAGAATGACAAATCAACTGGGGTTAATATTAAAATATATATTATAAAACTTTTCCTAAACGAATGTATTAGTATTATCTATAATATTTTTATGTAAACATATCAATTAAATTTAAATGCCAAATTATCAACTGTAATTACACAAGAGCTTTTTATTTCGCGGGATAAATTTCTGTTTGTATTGAAACCTTGTTGCCTAGCAATTTATAAAGAAAAATTGTTTATTAAAATCACGACACCGTGATTTTAAAACAATTTTTCGAGTCAAATTGCTGTAAGGTGACAAGGTTGAGATGTCAAACTGAAATTTATTCGGAGGAAATAAAATGCTCGAGTGTAATTCAACGAGGTAATTTAACGACTATTTTAGTTCTTTTTCACAAATATTCCCAAAATCTAATCATTTCACTGACAAATATTAGAAATATGAAGCAAATGACATTTTAGTGTTTTGTTTATTGTTTGGTTGCTACGAAAAAGGTAAATAAAGTTTTATCACTTGCAAAAGTTACCTTCCTTTTTATCCGCTATTAAAGCGATCAAATTGTGTTTTGTTTATGGCTTACTTTATACAGGAGTGGAATTATCAGTTTAAAAAACCATAGAAATTGCTGAGAATGCATAAAATGTGAATTTATGGAAAATCTGCAAACTGAAACCAGTAATAAATGACTCAGATATTCATTACTCGTAAAGATATTGTTAAATAAGTAAAATGCAGTCTAGTTAAAGATGCATTTGCATATACAATTCGCGCTTTACATACAACCTTTAAACTTAAGGGGCTTTTATCACAGTAAAAAAAGTATTTAACAAATTACTCCCAACTTATTAGTCCTGTAAATTAAAAAAAAATACCGCAGTAAAAATCTAGCTACGTTGTCGAATTTTTAAATTGTTATTATTAGTATTTATAAACAATTAAATAATAATAATTCTGAGAATTTATAAAGAGAAATCAATTAAGGTATTCCATTAGTCTAACATAATGTGTTATATTAAAATGTTAGATACTATTAAGATTATATAAGTTCTTTTTACTTCCTTGTTTTATATCAACACATTCGTTACCTCACGGTTTCACGCACAGATTTCTTTCTCTAGTGACAAATACCTCGCAATCCCTGGGACATAATGCAGATCCTGCATTGCGTACCGCCGTATCACACACTTTTCGCACCCTTGATTTATCTGCTTGGCTTTAAGCACATCTCAAGCTGGCAATGCGATAAAGACTCGCGCGACGTGAGGAAATGAAGATTTCATGTGTGAATGGAGGTAACAGACTATTTGCACCAGGTTATGTTTTATAGGCAAGATGAGTAGAAGTGCTTGAAATTTTCATTGCGATTTACGAGTAAAAGATATTGTAAGAGAAACGAAACATTCTTCAGATGAACATTCGAGAGGAAAATGTTGCATAAAAGATAAAGGTGAGTATGTAACTGTTTTATTTCTCCAAACGGATAATTTCAGCAACTAAATGTATTCCATTGTTTTTAAATATAAAATAGATTATTCACATTATCTGTCATCTGACAAAAAAGACCAATAAAAATGCAGAATATTGAATTTCACAGCCACACAGCAACTGCCACATCAAAATGAGTAGACTTGATTATTTTGTACTAGTCAGGTTGTATGTCGACTATTCACTACTAGTACCTACTTTTACTTGACTATTTAACAAATGAACATTATTATTATAATCTAAATTTCCTATTTTTATTGCACTATTTCGATCTCTGTGTTTTCTTCAAAGGTCTCGAACATTTTTCACTTAAAATTCACTATTTTATTTACAAAGAAACACCAAAAAACACATAAAACACATTTGACGTAATTTTATAAAAATATTTGTTTTCTGAAATCATCATTTTCAGCATTTTAATTTTGAACTGGATTTGATTCAATGAATAATCGCTTGAATACCATTCGTATTCATAGTTAAGTATATTATTTTTCTGGTAGTATATTATACACTCATGTGCGAATATTACTCGTAATGCGCACTCGTAATATTCATATCCAAGCACAAGGAACGTTCGTAATACTACCAGAAATATAATCGACAAAACTACGACTACTTATGGTATTATAAGTGACAATTCCACTCATAGTTTTTCATCCAATCAAAAGACAGTATTTTGCTGAATTGTACCAATCACAGACGAACTACAGTGACAATTTTCACTAGTGAAAATTACACTGACAATTTTCACTAGTGAAAATTGCCGCGAAGCGTTGCTTAGATATTATGTCAGTTGATGATTGTTTTAAAAATACATTACTTTTTTTGGAATAAATAAAATAATTCGAGAAATTGTCAAGCCGAATACCATACGTGACTATGATTTTTTGGTAATTTTTGCCATCTGGTCACTCCTGCTTGTTGCTTTAGAAAATAAACACTCGTGCTACGCACTCATGTTTATTTTCGACGCAACAAGCAGTCATGACCAGACGGAAAAATTGCCGGCAAAATCATAGTCACTAATGGTATTATATATGAGTATTTTCTTATAGTATGCGACGTATAGTTTTGAATTTAACATTGGCCATTGGGCGAAATTCTTGAAAATACGTAAGACCGTTTTCTATTACGAATATTAATAGGTACCTACTTGTAGGTAGGTACAATTGCTTGATTATTTTTGAGTATTATGGTATTAGCCAATCATATAGGTACTTATGACCTACATATTCAAACTAATTTAATTATTTAGTTAAAATACAGACATTTTGTAAAACAGATTTGAGAATAAAGTTTGATATTATTTAAGTTATCATTCACTTCACTTTAATACCAGACGTTGTAATTACCAAATTAAATGTAAAATAGTGTTTTAAATAACGTTTACCCATGTATTTAACAATATCATAAATTTTAATAGTTCAATACAGATATAATAAGATAAAACTGATAACCGAAACGGCAAACATCATTAGGTATCATTACACACTCCAAGCAATTTATATTTTCCATCACATTAGTTGCACTTAAACCCATTCGCGTTTGAAAAACTCGATTTATAAACCATCTTGAAGCTCTGCAACATTACCGTTAAAGTAAGTACACATAAAGAGACAGACAAACACGATCACGATACATTTACCCCATACAACAAGTTGTGCAAGACTCGCCTCAAATGCAATGCAATGCGCTTTAAATCCATCAAACCATTCAATGGAATTGTCGAGCCAGCAAATTGATCTGGAGAGTTGGCAACGTGGCAATGTTGCCATCGAGATGGTGACGTAGGATTTATGATGTGAATGTGATCTTGATCTGATAGTGAAGACGTTGATAAAGGCAGGACAGCTGACGATGAGGACTTCGTCGTGCTAGTGTATGGACTAGAAGTATTACTATTCATAAAATAGAATGGGTTGTGGGATTTGTCAGAAGGACGGGAAATTGAGAAGTGACTTAAAACTTACAATATATTTCAGTTGATCTCAGACTATTTTCTATTAATTTAATTAAGTCAAGAACCTACCTACAGTGCTTAGTGCACAAAAGATCAAAGTTGCAATTAAGCCTAATAATTACAAGTTTAAAGTTGAAATTAAGCCTCGTTGTAAGATTAAAGATGCAATTATAATAGTATTATTTTTACGCCGTCGTAATTATTTATAAATGACGTTAGATGAAAAATATATTTTTTAAATACCTACTTGAACTTATAATAAAAAGAAAACATTAATGGCCGTTTGCACCATCTAAGTTTAAAATTTAACTGTAGTTTAGAGACTAGTTATTTCAAAAATGATTTGCACCACTCACTAAACTACGCTTAAAAAGACGTTTTAAGAACAAATATTTAAACCGTGAATATTCATGGTTTATTTGCCAATCTAAGTTTAACTCTCACTGACAAGAAGTTGAACACAACATTTCATGTATATGTCAAATATCAAAGATGAACGTTCTAGTAAACAGATTGAGGACCACTTGAAATCCTCCAGTTGTGCTGGCAGCATAAAAATTTCATGTGACTCGAAAACATAGTTGCTTTCCAATCTATAATATGTATTGAGATCACTGTTATGATATGACAGTTTGACAGTATGATAAAGACAATAGTGAAATATCGTTTACATCTTTTTCTGCAGTTTAAATAAAATGACTAAAATATATTTGTGAGTAGTAATAGAATAGTACCTATATATTTGTAGAAGTAAAAAGAATAGAGTATGGCGGGAGGTCTTGTGCTGGCCAAATCAGATTTTTATGTTATTCTTTACCTACTGAATTACCAAAATTGTTTTCCTTTCATGAAGGAATTAATCTGTATAATTTTAGACGAAATATGAACAGTTTAAATAAAGAAAATCTCATATTTATGGAAAACCAATATTTAGATTTTGCAAAATGGAAATGAACCAAAAATAAATTAACTTTAAATTTTAAAATATGTCATCAGTGTAGGATGCATGATTTTAATAAAAATAATATGAAATTTTAGCGTATTAGAAGCATATCGAAAATACATACACCGCATTTGTTATGCAAATCTTCACAAATATCTTCTCCATGGTATCTACTAACGAACTAGTGTGTTAATGACTATATTGCTACATCATTCTACGCTTCATCCTATTGGTCGATTCCTAAACATAAAACCTAAAACTAAACATAAGATTGAAGTTAGCAATCTTCTGTGTTAAAACCAAAACTAAATACTGTTTTGTGAATGGTTGCATAAGATTACATGTTCGCTATGTAATTAAAACGAAAACGTAAAAGTAAAACATAAAACCTAAAAGTAAACATAAGATTGGAGTTAGTAATCTTCTGTGTTAAAACCAAAACTAAATACTGGTTTGTGAATGGTTGCATAAGATTACATGTTCGCTATGTCATTAAAACGAAAACGTAAAAGTAAAACATAAAACCAAAACTAATTTTGATTTGTGAATGCGAAATCTTATCTACAACGGATATAATATCAACTTTACATTTATTTATCAGGTATAGGTAATCAAAACTGTACTGACCTAGTACTTTGTAAATTATTGAGGCGGAATTACAGGGATCCATAACCCAAAACAAAAATAAATAAACTTGCAGAGAATATCGTAATTCCATGACACACATGTGCAGTGAGTGGTGTGATTGTGATACACATACACAGCCACCTCTCGGGCTCCGAGATCAGAATAGTGTTCATATTGTCAGCATGACTGGCCGACCGGAAGCTAGCAGCCGGGCATTCAGGGGAAATATCGCCGGAAGCGAACGTTAGCTCAATGGCGAAAGGGCGCGATATTTGACTGTTTTTGTTTTGTTCACCACCGCGGACCCATGAAACGCGAAATAGCTTCGCTTTGCGTGTAAAAGCAAGTTGTGCGTTGTTCGTTTTGCGTCACGCTTTTCTGTTGACTGTAATTGTAATAGAAATGAAAAAAGAATAAAACGACATTTAATTTTTGCTTTTTTAAAATGCGTGCCATTCAGGCTGTAGGGATCGTAGTGGGGAGAGAGAGATCTATTTCGACAGGTGCACTATTATTGTTCCCTACCCAGTCAGTCGCCATCATGCGTTGGAGCACGGAGCAGCATCGATGGCTGTTTTGAGGAAACACTTCCCGGGGCGCCTCATCTCAATAAGGGGCGATTTGGAGTGCAACCCGCTCGCCCGATTGGGCTCCTTTTGAAATCCCGCGTTTACGTCAACCGCCCAAGGACCGTAGAAGACCTGAAGGCCAACATCCGGGCCGCAATTGCCAATATACCCGCTGCCATGCTGGAAAGGGTTATGACAAACGCCAGAAATCGGCTTATGCAGTGTATAGACAAAGGGGGCGTCACCTACCTGATATGATTTTGAAAACTGGGTGAAACTAACTTTAGATATGTACCTACATTATAAAATAAAAATAAAAAGTTTCTGATTCATAAAATGGGCATGCGTTTTGAAATAAGTAAGTTACGATGAATCACCCTGTATTTATTGCTATTGCTGATATTTTAAGTACCTATTTTGGTATTTCGCACAGTTAAATGTATGATTAATTTTAACCAAAATTTCCACTATCGGTGACGGTGATACCAATGTAAACTGGTAAATAATTGATTTCGTTATGCTCACGCATTTTGTAACAACATTTCAATGCAAATACATAATATATTGCCAACACTATACAATTACATTTTAACTTTAAACAATTTATTATTCTCATCAATTTTGCTAATCTAAACACTAAACTTCTCTTTGGTCTTTGTAAACGTTAATTAAAATGTTACATATCAGTGAATATAAAATGTATCGCATCAGTTTATCAGTAAATAAATGCATATTTTGTAGCTCTATCACATAGTACTTCAACGGTAAAATATATTGTATCAAAATGTCGAAAAAAGCTTCTATCTTTCGAGTGTTTTATTTGAATCACTACAAAAAAATTTAGATACGTTTTGCACTCTTTACTTTTTCTACAACTCTATATGCACTAGATCTGCTCGTAAGACATTTCAGTTTGACACAATTACATTATTTATTAATAAAAATGTAAAATTTAAACAATTAAATTCAATATACTTGGATAATATGGATCGGTTGTTATTATTAGTTAAAATTTTAAAGAAAACGATTCGATTGTGATTATAATCATCTTCAGGTCAACTAAATATGAGAGTTTGACATTTTTTATTTAAACATTGAAAAAAATTTGTTTGTAATTTGACATTATAGTACACAGTATAGAGTGCGGTGAATGCCGGAAGTGCGAATTTTTGTTGAAAGTAGGAAAATATGATTTCATATTTATAACTTTTAACAATAAAATTCGGATGTGGCCAGCACACAACCTTTCGCCATATCTAGACTTATAAACATAAATGTATAAAGGACCCCGCACCATTATCATGGAAAAAAATGTGACCGTGGATTTTTCTGAAACTTGGTATACGACCTATTTAAGATGTTCTGAATCGAAATGGTCCTCTGGAAAAAAGTCCGAAAATGCCAGGTTCCCGAGTTATAACCCTGTAAAGTCGCGAATGTAGGAATTAAGATTTTGTGGATTCTCTTCAATAAATCATTGATATGCTTAGATCATATATGCAAATATGTCATATATCTACATATATAATGTACATGTACGAAATCCGACCAAACAACCTCCACGTGGTGTACATTGGGTAGCGCTAATGCCGGCGGTAGAACACGAATGATTAAAATTATTCCAAAGAACTTTTTTCTCATTGAATATCTGAGAAATCCTGAAAAAAATAAATAATAAGTTAGTATGATACTGGAGAAGACGGTCGGTACCAAGATAGGGAAATGACTCATTTTCACGGGCTCACACGTGCATATATGTACCCATCCGAAACGAATCATTTATATATGAATTGAAAGATATATTATGTAGATATATTACACATTTGCATATATGATCTAAACATATCAATGATTTATTCGAGAGAATCCACAAAATCTTAATTCCTACATTCGCGACTTTACAGGGCTATAACTCGGGAACCTGGCATTTTTGGACTTTTTTCCAGAGGACCATTTCGATTCAGAACATCTTAAATAGGTCGTATACCAAATTTCAGAAAAATCCACGGTCACATTTTTTCCCATGATAATGGTGCGGGGTCCTTTACGGTGCAATTCGAATTTGAGTTATCCGACTTCCAGAAATGGCCCTGACCACACACACACACACACACACACACGCACACACACACACACACACGCACACACATCATCATCGAGGAACTATCAAAAATGAGTTGTAAGTACACTAGTTCGTGCTCAGCCACTTAAAACTCACAACCCGATTTTTTGCATGTTTCCAATACCTCCCTTACAGGTACCAAAATTTTATCCGGTGTTAAGATCCTTATTAAAACCTTAAATATGAAATTTTAAGGTTTGATACTTTTTAGGTTATCGTGGACGAAAAATCGTCACATATGTCCATACCCACACACACAGACATCATCGTGAAAATAGTACATTCGTATTGTAGAGACCCTGAAACGTGCTTATCCACCAAAAACTCATATTCGAAAATTTTGACCCATTACAATACCTACCTCTCTTATAGAATATGAGGCGAGAGGTAAAACAGAGCACTATGAAGTCCTCATCTTTAGGATGTATCTATACCTATACAACTAAAAATTCTCTCGATATTTTCGACTGAAGCATAGCTCTCGCAGCCATAAATTACCTCATTTGCTCTTCGCTCAGCAGTCATAAATCCCAGACAATTCTGTCCATCGTTCACAGAAACATAAAAAATCATCGACGGGCGTTCAGCGCGGTTCGCTCGTCGAGCAGCATCGTCATAAACAAGGCTTCCATTAATAAGAATGGATTTTCCTAATCCAAGAGGTAAAATTGTCTCATATTTCCGCGGAGCGAAGCGCTGCCGCGAGGACGAATGACATCCATAAACAGTGAAGTGAAGGCGGGGGGGTGGAAGGATGACAGGCAGGACAGTTTAGCAGAAGTGCCTTCTTGTCGGGAGAACCAGTGACGGAGACAGTAATTTTTATAGAACAGAGCAGGAACTACTAATATTGTGTAAAACTTGAATTACATTATACTTTTTTCGGCAACGTACAACACTCGAAAGTACTGACGTTGCCTTGTACTTTCGTTGCTTTGTACATGCGCTTTTGTATGAACACTGAAAAGTATTTCCTTGTGCAAACACCGAAATGTACTTTTCTCGATATTATTTATGACAGTGACAGTACAGTTGACATCTTTTGCATCTTGGTTTACATTATCGTTAACCTACATATGAACATGAATAGAATAATATTTGAAAGAGAATTTGTTTTCTGTACCGTCAACTGGGGTAAAGTGAATCATATGGGGCAAAGTGGATCTTTAGCACCATTTTGTAAATATTAGTGCGCAGGTCGCTTCCTACTCCATGTAAGATCACGTCGAGGTCACCACGCAGAAGCAGTGTGATTGTAGCTTAGGTAGAGGGTGGTTGTTACTGTAAAGGAAGGTAAGGGAAGCGCACATAAATTTTTAAATATTATGGTGAATATTATTTATTTAGAATGATCCACTTTACCTCAAATCATTGTAAAATGAGTGTTACAGCTATTTTAATTGGTGATTCACTTTACCCCAACCCATGGGGTAAAGCGGATCAACTTCAACATTAAAATAAAATAGAAGGGTGTATTTTAGAGACATATAGATTATGTACTAGCAATATGAAGCCTAGATATTTAAAAAAAAAATTTTTGAAATTTTCAGATTCATAGTTTTTGAGATATGAACAAAAAAGAGGTTTTTTTGATTCACTTTACCCCGGTTGACGGTACTTGTTGGAACATAATGAAATTAAGAATTCTTAATGAAACTATTAAAATGTAAGTATATTTATTTATTATAGATTAGTAGAATCAGTAGAATGAGCAGAAGGGTAAACTCAACTGTATGGCCAAACTTGAAGTTGGCTCAAGCTGTCAGCTTTATCTGGCTCAAGAAGGGTAAAAGGTTTATATATTTAGTTTTGTTTAAGAAGATTTTCTACAAATTTTTTTAAAATACTTTCGAGAAAAGTACATTTCAATGTTTGCAAAAGGAGGTGTAAATAAAATACGCCGCAAATACTTTCCAGTGTTCATACAATACCGCGCATGTACAAAGCAATAAAAATACAAGGCAACGTCCGTACTTTCGAGTGTTATATACTCACCCGCAACTTTGACAATTTTCATACTTAATTCTAGAATGCTCACTTGGATAATGTAAATCAAGAAAAAAAAATCTAAAAAAAGTGCTCGGGACCTATATTTTATCCAATTTTCATACTAGACTTGCACAGTGGATGTATATTTTGTTTTACCAACGTTCTGTATATAACCTCAAAAATAATAGATAGATAATTTATGTAATCATTTAATCATGTTATGATACAAGTCATTTATGATAAGTCACATTATAGAGTTGAGTGACAGCAGAAATAAAAGTAAAAGTAAAGTCATGACCCGTAATGGCTCCTAAGAGGTATATATGGACTCCTGAAATAACTAAAACTCTTGTACAATTTTTATTAATGGATAAATATATAAACTCTCGGTTTCTTGCAATAAATTCTCAGAACATAATCTCTATAAAGTTCCTTTTAAAATTTTAAAATTTAGTAGTTAACAGCATAGAATAGAATAAAAAATTCAATGCTGCCATTCACAAAACGTAAGTCTAGCGTTCTGCTTTTGCATATATGATCTAAGCATATCAATGATTTATTCCAGAGAATCCACAAAATCTTAATTCCTACATTCGCGACTTTACAGGGCTATAACTCGGAAACCTGGCATTTTAGAACTTTTTTCAGAGGACCATGTCGATTTAGAACATCTTAAATAGGTCGTATTCTAAATCCACGGTAAAATTTTTTCCCATGATAATGGTGTGGGGTTCTTTTCTTATTCAAATGGTAAGACTAAATATATAGTTGGAGTGCTGTGAGGCACGAAGCGGAGCTTGAGCCCTTCCCCCGTCCCGCGCTGCGTGTTCTTTGTTCTTGGCGCTAGTTTTGTTACTAAGAAGTTACATCTTTTTGAATAACGTAGATATGTCTTTTAAACTTTGTGGAATGTTGTCGAGAGTGTAGATTATCCTCGTTAAAGTCAGTGAGATTGTAATGTTTACAGCGTTGGGTATAATTTCCAATTATCCAAATGACGCATTTAATATCTCACAAATGAGACCTTATCAGCCGAAGTGAACTCACTGGATCCTGAAATTAAATACGGCCCGCGGTTCATTCTTTAATTAACCCTTTCGTCTTTGCTTGGCACTGGTTGGCTCAGCGCCCAAAGTCCTGCGTCGAATTTGTGATAGCTTTGGAAACTACGATGAAGGGCGAAATACTCAGGGTTGAGGTATGTGGCACGAATAGAAATTGGGAATTTAATTGAATAGAGGACTGAATTTAAGCAATGTTGGATAAAATATTTCTTATATTTTTAAGGCGCTACGCTTGCCACGGTAGTAGCATCAGAATTTCATCAATTCTGACTTCATTGTTCAAAATTTAACATGAGTAATTAAGAAACATTATTTACTCGAAAAAATCATACAATACACTGTTGCGACAATTATTAGAAAAAATCTGACGTGGACACCACATGACTTCCTTGTACGCCTTGTTTGTTCATACTTTTCTTAATAACTAAAATGTAGAATAATATAAAAAATTCTTTTAACTTATTATACTAGTATACTCACAAATATATTTTAGTCATTTTATTTAAACTGCAGAAGAAGATATAAACGATATTTTACTATTGTCACTGTCATGTCATAATCATTTAAATTTTACGTAGTAACAAATGTTAATCGATCATGGACTACAAGATACCGAAATACTATAAATTATAAATATATACTTTAATTATTTTTAAATGATAGCAGATACAAAAATATTTATAAAATACCGATTGTAGGTAATAATCACATAATCTTTCATTTAAAATAAAAAAAATTGTCTAAAATTAAATATTTATCGAAATATTTTTTAAAAGTACTACTTCCGGTTTGTAGACTGAAACCAAAAATAGGAGGTGCACAACTAGATGCTATAACAGTCCTAAATACAAAATTTCAACTTTCTACGTCTAACCGTATTTGAGTTATGCGACACACATACGTCCGTACGTACGTACGTACGTACGTACGTACAGACGTCACGTCGAAACTAGTCATAATGGATTCAGAAAAGGTCAAAACGGATATTTCCGTCAAAATCTGAGAACCGAAATTTTTCGCGATTACAATACTTCCTTACTTCGTACAAGGAAGTAAAAATAAGAGTTCATTTTTGCATTTTAATATTCAAGATTCTTACTTTTGTAATGCATACAATTGAATTTTATTTGATATATCCGATTCCTTACGATGTTCTGAAGCGTGCCACAAGAAGTTTTTTTCTAAATCTTCAAACAATAAGTTTAAAAATATTTTAAAATTGACGACATTGATTGATTTAACCGGTTTTCACTAATTAATTACCAGCAGACTATTAGGTATTTCGTATTTCAAGAAAATCGCTACTTACAATAATTTATTCAAATATGAGTTCATAGTTTTTCAAAAACAAAGTCACAATCTTGAATATTGTAGCACCCTATTTTGCTCTGAATTTCATAGCAAGTGTATAGTCAACGGGATAATAAAAAAAAATCAAACAGCTATTTATGTTATTCTACTTTACTGTTATTACCCGTCACATTAGAGTGCGGTAAATTTGTCAATAAAGTTTAAAATAAAATATGAAAACCCTTTTAATAATGATGTAATGTATTTGAATAACTAGGTACCTAGTTCTTATTTGCTATGTTATTAAAATATTTAATTATTCTAATTGTACTCGATGTTGATATAGATATGTGAGATAGAATGTAATTACTTTTTATTCAAACTTAGCGAATTAAGCGATGCCGTCACAAATAATTGCGAATAATTGTTAGCACTCAAAAAAGAAGATTGAGAAATGCGTCAAATAGACTCATATTTCAATCTAGTAAAAGACCAATTTGGCATCGCACTGTTTGATATTAATTAAGAAGTGTTCTAATTTCGAATTGATTTATTGGACCATAAGAAGGATTCACTATCAAAAAAGGAACATTTTATGGGGATACTATATACTATACCCGGTTCCAAATAAGAGTATAGTAGATAGCGCTGCGGAGCCAGCCCGTTTTACACACATTAAATATAAATTTAAACGTAGCGCGGTATTTTTGAAATAGTGTTATGTTCCGCAAGTCACGCGTTACTGACGCTAATCAACGACTCACATTTTCAACAATACCAGCTGTTACTACTACGGCGTTCGACAGCTAAATGATGCGCGCATATCACAAATTTTTCGCTGATGTAAACTTGGTTTCCGGCTAGACCAATCAGAACGCTCAAATCGTAGGCCCTATCTTGCCCCATACTATATTCTTATTTGGAACAGACCATAGGTCATAATATACAATATATGTAAAAATTAGCTTTATACTAATTTGTTCAAGGTTTTGCCCGATTTGCTGCTAATTTGACTACTTCAGTATATTTTACAGTGTAGAACCGGTAAATTTAAATATTCCTATTTTAAAATTCTCATAACAAGTCCTTCAGCACACATAAATCATCCTTTAATCATACAGAGCACATTTCATCTTAGTCGTAAATTTTCAGTACAAATAACACAAGAGGCAAATAAAAAATCCCTGTCCTAATTTGTCTCTTGTTAGCCGTCCACTAAAAATCTTCAATGCATTAATCAGGGCAGCCAGCATGGCCGGCTAACTTAATCCGTTGAATAGGCACAAATTCGTCAAATCTACGTGCCTTGCTGCTTCAGTGGAACCCGCGTGCTCCGTGCCGGTCACAAGATCGACCCTGCAGACAAGGACAGACGACGAGTGGCTGTAGATAAACAGGAAAAACAAGCATGAAAGATGAAAGCTGTGACCAAGAGAAAAAACCATGCGCGCAGAATTTGGGACAGGTATGCAGAATTTACATAGAAAACTTAATAACAAAAAACGCAAACTAAAATACATAATTGCAATTTATTAATACGGCGGGTACAGTTTCTTATGTTAAAGCAAATTGCAATGACGAGCGAAGTGACGCTATTTATATGTGTAACCGACGAAACATAGTAATGATTTTCTCTACGATCTTTTGTATAGTATTCAAACACAAATACCTTAATCGTATTTTATGGATCCTAAAACGTCCACTAAAAACTCACACTCGAAAATTTTGACCCATGACAATTATGCTCCCTTATAGAATATGAGGAGGGAGGTAAAAATACGCGTTTGATTTAAACGTTTTGCTCAAATATAATTATTACTTATGTATTTGTATGTTTATGTTACATTCTTCCTGAGAGAGAATTTTAAATATTTGTTGATACAAACATTTTACCTTTCGCCACTCAGATCTGCAAGAGAGGTAATTGTAATCATGCCAAAATTTCAATAGTGCGTTTTCAGTGGATAAGCACGTTTTGAGGACTGTCTGTGTTGCGTGGATAGATGTTGGAGGTACGAGGTTTCAATACTCTGATCGCTATATATTTTTCATGCCGAATGTGCTTTCAAATTTTACACCTCGAGTAAAGATCGCGCAAGGCAAAAGTGCTAAAAACGACAGTTAAGCTTGAATTACATTATACTTTTTTCGGCTAGAAAAAATAACTTTTTAGATAGGTACTTAATTCGGCTAGAATTATCGATCAATACTGCCAATTGAAAATTTTTAAAACTGTAATTGTCATTGTCAGTTGTTGAGGTTTCAATACCTGGTAAAGTACTGGTTGCATTTCATACAGTTAATGATAGCCGTTTTCGTGTAGGGCTTTAAAGATTGAAATGTTCGAAATACTTTTTCACGATGTTCTCGAAAACTGTATCACTTAACCACTTTCATAAAAAATTTACACAATAGTACGAGTATATTTATATATGTTAGCCAACACCTCTTAATAAAAACATTACTATGGTGATTTTAAACAAGCAAAGTAAAAGATTGCTCATTTGTGGTTTTGCGCAAAATTATACCCACTTTGCTTGTTGGAAGTCATTATAGTAACGATGTTTTTGATTAGAACAAGATATTTAAAAAATATTTAAGCAGTTAGTAAGAGGTGTTGGATAAAACGTTATACTTAACACGTAGGAAAAAGGAATGACCCACTCGAGAAAATTATCTCACTCAATCTTCGGCCTCGTGAGTTTTCTCTCGTAGGTAATTCCTTACTTTGCCAACTACCCACTTGACATGAATCGTTCATGGGATGTTTAAGAATATCGTATTCTTGTACTTTAAGTGATGTTACGTAAGTTAATCCTAGCCACATCCTGAGTACGATCAAAAAATACATACTCAATACAAACATCTCAGAGAATTACATGGGATGCATAATTGTGATATTATTACCAAATTACAACATTGGGATGTAACATAGATAATGTTACCAAGGACGGACATTAACAATCGCAAATATATTATTAGGATGTTAATGGGCAAATATAGCAAGTAACACATTCTTGAAATGTTTGGGGATTTTATGTTGTCAAGTGGGTAGTAAACTAAAAAACTATTAATACCAATGATATATTATTCTTTAATTAATTTCGTTCTAAATTAAGAAAAAAATACTCTGTTGTCTCAACAGCAAATTACCTTAACCACTAAACTACATCACCTTGTACAAAAAGCATAGAAGCCAACAAAGGAAAAAGTCGTTTAGCTACCTTTCCCACTAACCGGCTTTTCTCCACTCTTGTTGTGCTTATGTAAGGTTAGGTTGTGTGTCATGTCATGCTGTTGTTTGAGGTTATGTGCTGTGTTATGGCGGCCGAAACTGCCACTACCTTTTTACGATTTAATTTCCGACTCCAAGAATCAAGTGAAGGGATGAAAGATTGTGTGAAGGTAAAATGGAAAAAGTAGAGACGACTGAGAGGGGGACTTTTGAGAGATTGTACGAAATATGTGCTGTGTCATAAAGTTTGTAGATAGAAGATTTGAGAAAATGTTTCATATTATTCAAATTTTGAGATTGCATGCTGTAAGCTTGTGGGTTGCATTGAAGTCCAGTGGCATATTTATGAAGGGAATAAAAGTAAAATACTTATTAACTCACAATTAAATATATTTTAATAACAAGAATAAATTATGAATTTGGATACTTATATGACACGTCAAAATAGTGCTCAAGTATTATATTTTTTATCTATGACCATTGAATAATACATTCATTATGTAGGTAACTATAGTAAAATAAACCCGTCCATTATTGTATTATGAATTCATAATAGAACACTATTGTATTATGAATCCATTACCTATTCAACACAACTATCATCTGTCATCCGACCACAATGTGAGGTTAGATAAATATTTTCTATACGACCGTTATAGAATGTTATCATTCTTACATCATTTTCAATTATGGAATGGTTACATTCTATCACTTGTTGACTTGTTACGGAATGGATTCATTCCGTCACTAGTGATGGAATAAAATGTGGCGAGTTTTTAACTTCGTTCAATGTTTTTGGTTGGCGAGTAGCTTTAAAATTTGTTTAGATTTATTAATTTACTAATTGTATGTAGAATATTGTTTTATAAATACATATATGTATTTTTATTTTAGGTAATAATTTTTTTAATGCAATGAAATTTATAGTGGTAGAGAAAGTATAGTCTGCAACACGTTTGGAATGGCTATTCCGCTCTCGTGGAACCGTGAAACTCGCCAACTGCTCGTCTCACAAACTTTTCACTCGAGCTGAATATGCTTCATTCCACACTTGTTACAGAATATACTATTAATGAATACAATTTGTAATTTTTTTTTTTTTTTTAAAGTCGTGGATACAACGTCGTATTTGACTCGCACATAATGGCTTTAATTCACTCTAATGGTTCAAAGTTATACATGAGATAATTTTGTTTACGTTTTCATATTTTAATTTTAATGAAATATCAATGTGGTGTAGCTATCTATAACTGTTCCAGACAAGCGCGAATACAAGGGAGTTTCTTGTGTTTGTTGCTTTTTCTTCTGCGTCCGTCACAGAGGTCCCAGCCAATCAGGCACTGAACTCTCTTTTTATTCATACAAAATAAATTTAGTTCGTTTTAAATCTTTTGTGAAGTAAACTTCAACTGCTATCATTTAATGTACATTTACAAAAATAGTGAGTATGCTGACATAGTAATCGTTTTGCAATAGAAACATCAACGTGAAGAAATAATAGAGGAACAATGTCGCGCAGTTTCTCGTTCTGTCATCGACAGGTGGCTTTTGGGCTGAAGGTTTACATTATTTTAAACAAATGTTATAAGTTCCTTTTGTTTTAGCAATACAGCTGATAATAAGCAATATTTATTCCTTTATTTTTACAAAAGTTTTCAAATTTCTATTTGTAACTTCAGAAGCCAATATCTCCTGAACGAAAAATTTACGAGAAAATCTCCAAATGAAGTTTTTTTCTTCTTTTGTGGTCCTATATTCATATATTTTAAGTTAGGATACTACTTAATCCTGAAACACCCATACGAAAAAACATTCAAAATTATTTCAACAATTATACACAAGTACGCTTACACTGTTGAAAAAACAAATAGGATTTTATTGCCACAATAACTGTTAACATTTTGTGGGTTCACAGTTAGTAGGTACCTACAGATACAAAAGTGCGCTTTGAATGGCATTCCAGTCTAATGACGTCACATTCTACGTTGACATTGTATTTTAAAAATATTATCAAGTCGATTAAATTAAATGTGAAAATTGGAATTGGGTTTAGTTTATTACTAATTTAGTAATAAAGCACAATGTAATTATTTATTGTATTATTTAATAAAAATATACATAACTTATGTCTTCCTAGTATGTAATTGTTTAATTATGTCATGGATACGAGGTATGTTATATACTACATTATACCCTAGGGCATTAAGAAATTGCCATGGTAATATTGAGAAAACACTAATGTTTTTCTTCTGAAATTAATATAGTTTCTGTCTGTTACTAGGATACCAAAAATATTAACAAAATTCGAAACGTCAAAGCGAAATGTCACGCGCGCAATATTTTAAATAAAATAGTAAGACATAAAATATTGTATGCACCACGGGCATAAATTGATGTTTATAGCCCTTGGGCGATTTACAGATCCCCGGGCCAGAGGCCCTTGGGCTTGTAAACATGTCGCCCTTGGATGAGCATAAACATCATCATGATGCCCTTGATACATAAATAACTATTATAGCAGGTAAATTATTACATGCCGTGTAAAAAACCAATTCGGTTTGACAGGTTTGACACGAGAATGTAAACTTAATAATTGGCAAAATAACTGCCTGAATAAAGATTTTACACACATCACGTATTGTGTATATTACAAAGTTTATTTTAAAACGTAGGACATCTACATTAAACATATATTTGAACTTAATTCATACATTGAATTGATTGTAATGCCATTTTTACAGCACTTTGACTATATATGGATGGATAGCAAAGTATACAAGAATCCTTTGTAATAGTTTTAGCTTTTCGCTTGTTTATAATTATGTTCTCGTAAAAGTTTTAATAAACTCGGAACCACATTTAATAAGAAAAACTTCTAATGAAAATAAAATAAAAACAGTCTCTTTGTAATCATGCGCAACTGCAAAAGCCATTATAATTAATGATTGAAAGTAGATAATAGCTTTCGAAATTACAGAAATGTGCACTAGATTTTAATAGCCTGTCCATAGCCATATACTTCATTGTGAAATGAAAAAAGATGTATAAAGCTAATCCAACTCACTATAAAGTTAAAGATATCGCACAATACAACTACAATAATTAAAATGATCGTTTCCCTTTTGTTTAATAGCGAACTTAATTAAAACTCAATTGTTTCACGAATGCTTCGCTAGTCTCAAAGTTATCAAGATGTAATTAAAACAAGATAGTCTTATACCCTTCCCCTTGGTAAGACAAAGAGAAATGAAAGTCTAAGGCAACCCCGATCGTGACTAGAAATTTTATGTTTCATTTCATATAATATATAAACATGCCTTCAGGGAATTTTGTTGCTCTTAGTTTAGTACTAACTGTGAAATGGAATTTACGGAATAATTTCTGACTAAGCAATTTGCTTTTAAAGTCTTTTTGTTGTGGTTTCCTTGGATTACCTGGAGGAAATGAAGTTCTTACGTATAATATTAAAGACGAAAGGTAGGTAGGAGTTTCAAGTTCACGTTAAAAAAAACAAATATCTAAGGAAAAAGACCCACAATTTAAATTTATACACGATTAGGATAATTTAACCTAATACAAATTTTTAATTTTTCTAATTAATTATAACAAATAAAAGCATTATATGTCAATCTTGTGCGCAAATGTAAAGTAAAGCATTCTTCGTTTCTAAAGAAATGTAAAAAAGTAGCATGTTCATGTCGATTTACTTATTAAAGCTTATTCAAAATTTCATTAGAGTATTGTTATTGAACAAGAATTAAATGTATTTATATTTCTATCGCATTTAGTCCAGTCAAATTAAATCATATTTTGTTGTTCAGTGGAAAAAATTACTAGTAAGTTGGATTTTGGTATACATCTTTCCAGTACCTTTATCAACAACTTACCAAAAGTCTCAATCGATTAGGCTAATATTAATATTACGAGAAAACTGTTAATAACAAATTGAATAGCACAAAATTTGTTATAAAATGGTATAAATAATTTTAATGAAAGTGGTATAGTTTTCGAAAAAATCGTGAAAATGTATTTTGAAAATAACGATAAATTTTGATCAAGTAGATAGTAGTAGTCTCACGACACTTTCCTGAGAGTTGTGTACATTATTTTTCCTACGACCATATAATATTAAACATTTTATTCATGATTATTCATATCGTCTGTCGTTTGTCAAAAAAGATCAATAAAAATAGAATACCTATTGAATTTCACAGCCTATCAAAATCAGTATGCAATAATGGTGATAATAAACAGTGGGGATTCAATCGGTTTTAATTTTTTTATTTCTCAAATGCCAACATTTAGATTATACTCTAGTCTTCATCAGGGCTATGAGACCGTCACCTAAAATATGTAAAAAACTTCACCTTAATAGAACTATTCATTTTCGAGATAATCGAGGAAATACATACATACATACATACATACATACTCGGCGAATACAGAACCTTCTTTTTAAAAGTCGGGTAATTAAGTATTTGAAATGCACTTCAGCTTTATATTGTACAGTAAATAAGCTTTTTCTAAACAACATACCTAATTTTTAATTACGAAAGTTTTGTATTTACTGTTTAAATATTAAAATAAAACTAGTCGTTGATAAATAATGAATACTGGCCAACTTGTTTCCTTTGCTCTTTTTGACATTTTGAAGTTAAAATGTAAATAACACGAGAACATTTACCTTCCAACCCGCATAGTTTTCATCTATATTGACATAACTTTTTAGTATACAATAAAAAAAAACTTATACACCACCTACCACAGTTCAAAAATCGAACGTAAGTAGGTATGTGTAAATTGTAAAACGTAGAAGCAAAAGATAAATATTTACAGACATGAGAGAACAGCAAAATTCCAACAAATACAAAATTCTACATAGGTATCCGAATCCGTACAGTATTAATTTTTTGTTGTAAATGTATAATACTGTATTACGCTTATTTCTGTTTTAAAATCAATACGCCCACAGAATTCATAGCCTACCAACGAACAATAGTCCGGCGGCTATAGGGCAAATTTCATATCAACTATGTATTTTGTAATGTGATGCCAAAGTATTTGTCAGTGACGGCCGCCAATTTGAAAAAATGTTCGCTATTTTTAGTTTTTTAATCAATTCGGAAATTAAAGCAAATTAAACACAAATATATGAATAAATATATTATTTAAATTCTTTAATTTTCGGCTCAATAAAGGCCCTGTTAATTTTTTAAAATATTGCATCTAAAAGAAAAAAAGTTTCACAAATCAAATATTGAAAACCGGAAGTCGATGTTATTATCCGTTTTCTCATAGAATATAATTAAATTGTGACTACACCTAGTGATGCGTCGAGACGAAACGAGACGAGATTTTTCACTTCTCGTCTCGTCTAGTCTCAAATTTGAAAATTTTGATCTCGTCGCGATTATTGTTATCTCGTCTCGATTTCTCGACCATTTTTACAAACAAAATTTTTCGCCGATTGACATTAAAAGTGCTATTTTTGACAGCTGACAGTCTGTGAAATGTCACTTTTAGTGCCTAGGTAATTATAGGTATTTTATATACATGTCGTATTATTATTATTATTATATAAATAGACATTCTTGCTTATGAATGTTTGTGATATTTTAAAATGTTTTAATTAGTATTTTATACTTTGTTCTATCATTATTATATTAATTCCGTACATGTTAATCTGCAATTTAATTTTATGTTACTTATATAATTTTAAAGTCATATATATTGACATATTGTAATTGAATTTTATCGGTAATGAGTCAGTCTAAATAAATAAATATGTGATTATTATTATTGAACATTTAGAAATCTGATACTTCTCTATTGCTTACCTAATAACAACTAAACTATTCAGTTTCAGTTATTAACTTACGCCATATTGTCCAAATAAACATAGGCGTTGTTAGAACATTTTCCCAGGGGGGGGCGGACGGCAGATCGTTTGCAAAATTAAAAATAAGTAAAAAAATATGCCGCAGGTGTCTTAAATTTTTTGACATGGGTGTTGACTGCTGAGGGCAAATCCGGGTGAATTTACAGTAATATAAATATGGAAGAACAAAAGAAATTTTTTAAAATTAAAATATCTTTTAATTTAATTTTAGGAGATGGAAACACATCAATTTTGCGTCGTGGCTAAAATAGTGCAAATACAGGGTGTTTCATAACTTCGAGTACATACGTTAATGGTACCTATATGTGTTATTTGATATGCTGATTACGAATTTAAAAGAATTTTTTTAAATTAGAAAAATTAAGAGTTGTTTACCTAAAACATTTTTTGATGTACTGCACTGGATTCGTTTTCCTATTAAAGTACTGCGAAAGAATAATTACACAATTGAGGAGCTTATTTTCAAACCGCAATTATTCCCTTTTAAAAAAAATTTAAACCAAAGATGGAACTATGTACATCAAAACAAGGCCTATTGTTGGGCTTAGAGAGATTTTATCAAATATGAATATTTGCTATAGAAATCGCTTCACAAACTTTTATTTTACTATAGTATTACCATATTTGTGTGGCCGTTTTTCCGTTCCCATTCGAAAACTGCCAAAACGGAATAATTGCGTTTTGAAAATAAGCTCCTCAATTCAATTATTAGCAGTTATTTATAATAGAATTTTATTTAATTAATTACTTTAACACAATCATCCATCCAGTGGCAGTGGCAACGAAGCGATTTAAAAAAAAATTCTTGTGCATATCAATCAACATAATACCATTAACGTATGTATGAAGTTATGAAACACCCTGTATAATATTGGAGGTTACAGACTGTTTGCACGCAGTAGCTACATAACTGGCGGTAAATTAAATAATCATGAAAGAAAAATTTGACATGAGACACAAAAATTAATTGAAATAAATAGTATATTGTGTTATTAGGATTAAAAGTGATACTTTGTTTGATGAGCAATTAATTTACATCTGCGAGGCGAAGCGTAGCGAAGCCGAGCGGATGCAAAAATTGCGAATCAAACAAAGACACTTTTAATCCAAATAACACATACTATTTTTTCTTCAACCAAGAAAATTACTTTTTAAATTATTGAAATATTTTGTTGAAATATTATTGAAACTAAGAAGGTAGCTTTGCATTAACTTTTGTTTTGTTTACAAATTTTATTGTTCTGTCAAACTAAAATAAATCAAGAGTTTTTCTGGAATTATGCTCCTGATAATACATACCTGATGATTAAAGTAAGTGTTTAAATATGAGGAATGAGAATATAACTATCTAAATATTATTAATTTTTATAGATTGTTGTAATACTGGAAATTTCGGGTGAATGCCGTTGCGATGAATTGGTACGTTTAAAGATTGATGTTATTGAAGACGTCAAATCAGCTTTACTGGTAAACATACATGGTAGACAGCTAAAAGAATATTACGGTTCGATGAACCTAGCACTAGTAAAAGTATAATATCCTCCATTCGTGATGATAATACCAGTAGAAAAAAGGAAGAAGTGCGTGATAATCAAGCTCAAGAAATATTACGCTCCCAAGATTCTAGTAGAAATACAGAATCTACTTTTAAGCTTAGGATTAAAAGTACTTTTAAGCCTAGGATTAAAAGTGTTACTTAGCAACAGTTACATTTTTTTATTAATAACAAAAACGTCAACTTTTAATACTAAAAACAGTATTAAAAGAACCAACTTTTAAGACGGTTGAAGAAAAAAACATATTTTCTACATTTCCTTGGCCCTCTGCCTATGCAGCCATAAATCTACACGTTGTTTAGTGCCAGTACGGCTATGATTTCAACAGAGTGAGAAACTTCGTAACGACTTCTTAATCCTGCGTTAGTGCAGGACTGAGGATGAGAACACAAGGATAGAAGGAGCGCCGTATCGGCTCGGCGGCGCGTCGGCTTCAACGACGCTCGTTAGGATAATCGGTGGGCGTGACACCGATGCCTCGCCACGTAATTATTCCGATTTCAAGTGGAAGAGTTGCCGAGCTAATGAAAATAACGGTCCGCGTGTAATTATCTAAATTATAGCGCACGCAACCGAAAATATTCTGGACCTTTTAAATTTCAAATATTTGAGGGAAAATACACTGTCAGGAACTTGTATTAACGACAACATCAGTAAAATTTAAATTATTCTATATCTATACTAATATAATAAAGAGGAAAGATTTGATTGTTGGTTTGTTTGCATTGAATAGGCTCAGAAACTATTGGACCGGTTTGAAAATTTCTTTCACCGTTGGGAAGATACACTATCCCCGGGTGACATAGGCTATATTATATTTTCAAAAAAAAATCAAAAATGTTTCTTCTTATGACGAAAATGTACAGTAATTTGTCACTTAATTGAACAAAATAACAAACAGATTAGATAACCAGACATTTAATTAAACTACTATGTATTAGTTGTTGAACAGGAATTTCGAATTCAGTTGGTCTAGGTGTTTTGAAACAGACAGTTGTGGATTGTAAGCATTACAATAAATATAGCGGTGTCACATTGCAGTGTTGTTTATATACTTGACCGATTTGAATATTTCTTCTTTTGTTTTTTGAGAAAACCCAAAAGAATAGCTGAAAACTCGAAAAATTCAAAATTGTTTCTTCTTATGACGAACATGTACAGTGATTTGTCACTAAATTGAACATAATAACAAACAGAGTAGATAACTAGCCATTTAATTAAACTACTATGTATTAGTTGTTGAATAGGAATTTCGAATTCAGTTGTCTAGGTGTTTTGAAATAGACAGTTAGTATTGGTTAGTATTAAGTTACTTTTGTCAAGTGTTATTGAAACTAGTAATTTCCTATCAAAGCATTTGACCTGGAGCTCCAAAAAAATTTCGTCAGCTACTTTATCATTACGGTTTCTAAAATTGACAAATGAAAACATATCACCTGATTGCTTGAAGGATTATTCTTCTATTACTTTATACAAGAGCTAAAATTGATGATTGCACGTTTGCAAAATGCACTTGAAAACTAACGCAAACATGAAGCATTTGACGATTTATATTTTTATGACTCAACGTTTGTATTTGCGGAATCAGACTTGTCGATTTTAATAATTTAAATTCGTTTAAACATTGATACAAGTGAACAGAGTTTTTTTTAAATATCCCTATTCTATTTCTATTTTGAGTAGTTTATATAATTTATATATTATACATTATTTACGTTAAAAGTCGTAATTTGATCAATTTAAAAAAGAGATGTTTACATGTCAAAAATAACGTATTATATACGTGTCCATTTCTGGACACCACACACACTCGGCCTGTACTGTAACCATTGTGCCCAGTGTCAAAATAACTATTAATATTAGATATTTTATTATACAGGCTGGAAATGAAAATTGGAAACGCCATTTTTCTCGGAAGTTATTATAAGAAGATACCTTCAGAAAAATTGTTCAGGTAAGTTTTTAGTAGGTACTTAGGTACTTCTATTCTAATTAGCTGTATCTGTATAAATCTAAAAAGAATTAAATTTTCGTAGATAGGTATTATTAGTTTTTTATTTTTTTAATGATACAACTATATATTTTACACCAATTAATGGAAAATAATTTTTGCTTTAAAAAACTATATAGGTTTTTTCTTCTGAACTTATAGTTTTTGCGATAATAATGATAAACAAAAATGTTTATTCTCAAAATAAAGTGTGACTTGAGAACAATATTGCTATTGAAAACAATGTACAAAATAAAAACGAATTATTTTATTATCTTAGTAGTAGATATTGTATCGCAAAAACAGTACAAAATAACTCGACTGACAAATTTTGTTCTTTTATGCTTGTTTGTTTAGTTCCTTTTACATATTGTGTTACAAACAAATTAACTAATGTTTTAATGAACTATTACAAACAATTCAAAAGGATAAGAAGAAAGGAAACTGAACAGACAGTAGACGCCATGTAACAAATTTTAATAAACTCTGATATTAAACAATTACTTTGTAAGAAAACAATCTCAGTAATGTAAGCATCAATCTTCATATCCCACTGCGGCAACGAAATTCGTTCTCCTCAAAAATTAATTCACTTAAAAGAGGTTTTTATTAAGATCCCCATTGATTTATATTTATAAGAAGAAGGAAAAGAATCTCAACTGCGTTAGGTAATGTTACTATAAAATTTGTTAAAGTATAGGAAAATCTTTAATGTTGCTATACTCGTAGTTATTTACGTATAGAAGGCCGGAGGAAAAAGATTTCACCTGCGGACGTAATTTGAGGCTTGGCGCTTGCGAGGATCTTTATTCGACCAAGGGTATATACGAGGGATATCCAGAAAGAAAGGTTACAAGTGCTCTGAAGGGGTGCAGGTAATTTTTTTTCAAAGGCTGGCACACCTGCGTGAAGGGGGGTCCGCAACGATCAAACCGAGCCCTGGCCCAATTCAGTCCGTTGAGAAATGTCGTCACAGGAGGAGCTTCCGTCAACCTCTGCAGGGGCCGTTCGCTCGGTCATCAGGTTCCTCACTTTGCGTCAAGAGTCCGCGGCTTTTGAGCAAGGAAAAACTGATTTCCCATGTTATATATATATATATATATATATATATATATATATATATATATATATATATATATATATATATATATATATATATATATATGTAGACACTTTAAAGTTTTTTGGACTCAGTTTCATCTAATTTCATTGAAAAACGAGTTATGATGGTTTGAAAATGCACCTATTTTTCAACTTTTTTGGGTAGGGCCGTTTTATATATATATATATATATATATATATATATATATATATATATATATATATATATATATATATATATATATATATATATATATATATATACATCTCACTATCAACAGAGCGTCCGTTCAAAAAACCTGAATAGAGCGTCCGGTTGGTGTATATTCCCAATTCATAATCATTGAAGCGTCCGTTCAAACTATCATCTTTGAAGCGTCCGAAATATACGGATTATTACAATTCATCGATTATCAAGCGTCCGACAGTGTTGGCGCGACTGAACCATGTTACTTCGCGCGTTATATTGGGGATTTGAAATGAAAAGACGGAATTATTATCGGCAAGTTGAATAAATATGACAAAGTTATATGTGGGATACATCGTTTAGATTTTGTTTTAAGATGGTTCATTGATTGATTATTTAGCCTATATTTTATGTTGGATTTCTATGCTTATAACTAAGTATAACAAAAATATAGTGAAAATCGTTCAAATTGTCTGTGATCTGATAGTTAATTATTTAAATGAAAATTAGCAACAAATGCATTATATGTCAATAATTACTAAATTCACAAATTTGTTGACAACACTATTGATTAGGTTTAAAATTAGAATATAATACTACTTAATGCATTTTATAAATAATTTTTGTTCAAAATCTTTGGTAACGTTAACTACATAAGAGCTATTTATTTTTCCGCATAAATTTGTTTGCTACTTATCGAAATCTTGTTAAGTAGCAATTTGGAAAAAATAAATGTTTAATAATAATAAAAAAAATTGCTGTAAGCTTTATAGGTAAAAATGTGAAATTTTATTTGGAAGAAAAATAATGCTCGACACGACTGTAATTTACCTATTTAAAATCTACTACTCATTATACAGAAAAATAGTAGAAAATTAATCAAATGGCATTAGGACATTACAGTACCTATATCAAGCAGTGTTTATTGGGTTTTTAAAAATAGGTAAATATTATTTTCTTACTTTCGTTTGGTTTATAGATTTATAGATTTCTCAAATTTGCGCTAGGAAATGAATTTAATTACTTCATGCAATGGTTTTTACCTCTCGCCTAGAGAGGTATAGGGATCGTGAAAAAATTCGATGTCGAGATTTTTGTCAATAAGCACGTTTTAGCACCTTTAGAACCTATTTTGACTATTTTCACGATGATGTCTGTGTGTGTGCGTGTCTGTATGTGCGCCTACTATAGTCTTTCGTTCTGATTCATTATCTCAAATTCTACTTTACATAAAATTCGAATATTTTGCAATATACATTTATATATGTTAATGAAGAGCTGATAAGATTTTGGTAAAAATCTGCCAACCGGAAGTGGTATTTTCTTGAAGCATTTTAACATTTTTTGCAAAAAAATATAGGAAATACTGCGATAGTTACAATTTGTCATTCGACATTTGAAAGAACAAATTATCTTTTACAATATTTATTTAACATCGTTTCTATATCTCTTACCAATAAAGGAATATTAATTTTCAAAAATTTGTAATTTTACCTACCACGATTTGTAAATCACAATATATGAAAAAATCTGTTGTGGCCAGCACATGACCTCTCGCCTTAACACCCTTAACACTGTAATTTATGTGAATTTGGTTTTAGTTAGGCTTTCTTAAATTATAATTTTGCAATAAATTTACAAACTTTTTGAAAATAATTTTATAGTTCTTAGTTCTTAATTAGCTCTTTATAGATAAAAATTTAACTTTATTATTACCTTATTACATTATGTTCACTTAATAATATTTACATTTCTTTTAAAATGGTGCCACAAACATTTCAGAAATTGTGCATACGTCTGTTAATCTGTCACATTGACATATTTATTTTTGTTTTTAATTTTTTCCTTTATTGTGATTTACAAATCGTGGTAGGTAAAATTATATATCTTTGAAAAATAATTTTGCTTTATTGGTAAGAGATATAGACAAGATGTTAAATAAATATTTTAAGATATAATTTGTTCTTTGAAATGTCGTATGGCAAATTGTAGCTATCGCAGAATTTTCTATATTTTTTTGCAAAAATTTTTAAAATGCTTCAAGAAAATACCATTTCCGGTTGGCAGATTTTTACCAAAATCTAATCAGCTCTTCATTAACATATACAAATGTATATTGCAAAATATTAGAATTTTATGTTCAGTAGAATTTCAGATAATGAATCAGAACGAAAGACTATAGTAGGCGCACATACAGACACACACACACACACACACACACACACACACACACACACACACACACACACACACACACACACACATACACACACACACACACACACACACACACACACACACACACACACACACACACACACACACACACACACACACACACACACACACACACACACACACACACACACACACACACACACAGACATCATCGTGAAAATAGTCAAAATAGGTTCTAAAGGTGCTAAAACGTGCTTATTGACAAAAATCTCGACATCGAATTTTTTCACGATCCCTATACCTCTCTAGGCGAGAGGTAAAAATTAAAAACAAAAATGAATATGTCAATGTGACAGATGAACAGACATATGCACAGTTTCTAAAATACATTTTAAAAGAAATGTAAATATTATTAACTGAACATAATGAATAAGGTAATAATAAAGTTAAATTTTTATCTATAAAGAGCTAATTAAGAACTAAGAACTATAAAATTATTTTCAAAAAGTTTGTAAATTTATTGCAAAATTATAATTTAAGAAAGCCTAACTAAAATCAAATTCACATAAATTACAGTGTTAAGGCGAGAGGTCGTGTGCTGGCCACAACAGATTTTTTTTATTTTATTCTTTTAAAAAAAATAAAATGTACACATATAAAACTACATTTATTTAAAAAATTATAGACTACATTGTAAAGAAACTTCAATATAAAATGTTTTTAACTTGCAATCGCATATTTTATGGTTTAAATTTTTAAAAAATTCGAATTAAAATGTGGTTTGTAGATAACCTAATTTGGGTGTTTTTGTTTTATGTCATCATTTGTAAGACATTAAGGTGGTTGGCTTCTAGCCGTTAAAATGGTGAAAAGTATGTTTAGTTTTCCCATTAAAATTGAAGTAAGAATTGAAATTTTCGAATTAACTAAGATATTTTTGAAAAGTTTAAGGATGCTCCCTCTTTGCTCTAATGCCAGTTTTTTAAATTTTTTCTTCAATTTTTTTATCTGCATGGCTAAACATGTCCAATTTTGTGAATATTCCATGTGTAAAACAATTCTACATAAAAATTCAAAAAAGTAGCATTAGAGCAAAAAGAGGGCAACTTCAAGCTTTTCGAAAACGTCTTATTTGTTTAAAAAATCTTATTGTTTAAACCAAATTTATGGGGAAAACTGCATGTTGTTTTTCGCTATTTTGGCGGCTGGTGTTGATCCATTTTAAATTTAATTTTCTGAAATACAAAATGCAAAAAGTGGTCAATTTATTTATTCAGATATATACCTAATTTAAATCTTTGTTTATTAAAGTAATACAGAACATTCAGCAAAACCTATAATTTGACTGCGCAACCGCCTTAAATGACAAAATTTCATAATTTCAAACAAAAATTTCTATTTATTCTAAATGAAAGTAAAAAAATATTGTATGTAGCAGTAAGGAATCTCGGTAGTTACCTTACTTATGTATTTACAGAACTCGGCCACGCCTCGTGGTACAAATTTCACATACGTAAGGTAACAAGTTTCGTTTCCTTTACTTGTTACATAAATATCTATTATCTATTTACTAAATAAGGTTTTATTAATTAACTACTTCTTTATTTGCTGTCAAAGCAATACAATTTTATTTCAATTTCATAAAGATCGGACAAATCTTCTAGATTTAGATATTTAACCCCTACCCTCATGATAGTCCGATCGAATAAAAAATTATGTGTGTGACCCAATTTAAAAAAAGACCCTCACTTATAATACCATAAGTAGTAGTAGTCTCGTAGTTATGTCGGTAATTTTTCTGGTAGTATTTCGAATGTTCCTTGTGCTTGGATATGAATATTACGAATGCGCATAAGGTACATGAATGTATAATATAACTACCAGAAAAATAATATTTCTTATTTAATTCAATGGTATATACCAAGTATTGTTACAAAAAAACAATTACGGTCATTTGAGTGATTGTTGAATTTAACCCCCAACTCTTTGGACCCGAACAAATTCACACATCACATACCTTAAAATCAGGCTCTTGTGAAAAGAGATCTGCTTGTAAAAATATGTGAAGTTCGGACGAACGGTCTAGGTCTAGATGTTAACCCTCATACCTCAATTTAAATATAATTTATAACCCGATAAATAAAAACTATCTTTCTTACTTTAGTTGATTGCTACATATTACCGAGTTCCGTTGAAAAAAAAATTACGACTGTTAAAGCGATTGTTTTAGTTTAATCCCTCCCCTTTCCATCATGATTCGATCGAACTTGAGCATACTTTGAAATCTGACTCTAGGCAAAAAAGACGCGCATGCAAAATTTCATGAGCATCGGACAAACAGTCTAGATCTATAGAGATTACCCCACCTCTAATAGTCCAATAAATTTCAAATATACCTAAAAATGTGACTATAGTAAAAAAAGAGTCCAGTCTGCAAAATTTCTAGAGATTCGGACAAATGGTCTAGATTCTATATATTTTTAATCCGCACCCCTTATGATGTTATGATCGAATTTAAACATACTTTAAAATCTGACTCCAGTCAAAAGAGACTTGCGTGCAAAATTTCATGAGAATCGGACAAATGGTCGAGATTCTATATTATTAACCCCGACCAATGGTCCAATCAAATTAATACATACTTAACTTAAAATCTAAGTCTGGTAAAAAAAATCTGCATGCAAAATTTCATGAGGATCGGGCAAACGGTGTAGATCTTGATGTTTATCTCTCTCCCCTAATTTGAACATAATTTATATTATATTTATATTTTTTTATTTAATGCACGCGAAGCACGCCGGCACTTCCAGTTTAGAAGAAGAAAAAGACGTTTTTGCCTCCTAGGGAGCAAAAGCGTGGTTTGCTCCCTTTAGTTTAAACAGGGAGTAACGGCGTGCTTTGCGTTCACGTGCGACGAAAAAAAAAGTTTGTTATAAGTATATAAGTTCTTGATAAGCAGAACCACGTAGTCGAAACGAAAACTACGTACCTACTTTGATATTTTGCTTCATCCTCCAATATCAAGAGAACACGAACACTTCGAACATAACATTTGAAAACATACGTTTCGGTGTTGCCAGTTTGAGGACGCTCGGTAGGCGATAGATTGGATGAAAGTATACTTATACGCCTAGCGCAGCAACGCCACGAGTGAGCGTTCGGCTGAACTAAAAGTATACGGCATGTATACGGCAAATGATAATTCACTATCAATTCGGCGTCCACCAAAATTTTTAGATATGACTACTAGATGGTACTAGGAGTCAATTTAACATGGTGACCAATCGAGCGTCCATATATGGACGCTTCATTGGAGCCGGACGCTCGGTTGATGAAAAATTGTCAATATAAGGACGCTTCAATGATAGTAAGTTGTATATATATATATATATATATATATATATATATATATATATATATATATATATATATCTACTTTAAGGGCGTGGAAGCGATCTCAGGTTTAACCCCTTCCGCCTGCCCGCTACACCCAGATGAAAAAATATATCTTTGACGAGCAGGGTTGTTCACGTAGTCTACGCGACGTAGATTACGTGTAATTTTACGCGTAGACAAACACGTAATCTACGCATGCAGTATCCGTGTAAACAATATAACAAGTGTAGACAATGTAGACAAAGCACAAGTCATACCGAAAACGAATAAAATTAGAGGTTAGATTTTCTGACAATTGAATTATTTACATACTTTACGCAAAGTCTACATTGTTTACATTTTACATAGTTTACGCAAACTTTACGTGTAGACGTAGAGAATAATACTTTACGCGTAGATGAACAACCCTGTTGACGAGTTTAAAAAAATTGTGGACCCTATTCTCCAACAATGCAATAAAATTCAATCAATTTCCTACTCGGGACGCAAAGAAGGAGTTGATACGTTGATTTGGGGCAAAGTTATGCGCACTTGAAAAAAAAGTACATTTGCGGGATTTTAGGCTCATAACTTTGCAACGTTTCAACGAAATTGGACGATTCTTTGTGAAAAAAGACGATTTTTCCTCTACTTTACGAAGGTGAACTCAAAATTAGGATGATTATGTTTCTCAACCTTTGCAACCCCTTAACAAATAAACGCAATGTTAGGCTTACAAAGTTCCAAATTTCTATAAAGTTATATTCTTAATTGTATTCTACTGTATTCTATAATTTTGACATACGGCAAGGCAGATGCCAGATTCCGATTTTTACATTCATTTATCGATCAAACTAGTATTATTAGGTAGCAATAGGTAACATGTTTTGCGTTTTAAACAATTTAAGTATTTCTATTCTAAACACAGCTTCACTAATTTCAATTTCAAAATGAAAAATGAATCATATTTCCTTTGGTCGAACAATGCCAATCACCAAGAACACAAAATTCCAATTACACCGATAATCAACGTAACCATGAAATCACATCACAAACAGAAAGAGAAATATGCTCTCCCATACATGCCAGACAAAGGCAGCATGACTTGCTAACCGAAGTTCCGTCGGAACTGTAAACTAGATGACGTAAAGTTAATAGATGAAATTGCTGTAACATTACTGCACACGAATTACGATATTATTATTAGGAAATTGAATCTGAACGAACAGAGCACAGAGTTTGAAGACATGTATGAGTAAGAGAGATAGAGAAGATTTAACCCAGATTTGGATGTTAAACAGTATAGAATGAGAAACAAAGAATCTTACAACGTTATTTCATTATGATTAAAATGAAATCGTTGTTACTGTGGTAGGTTTCAATTTTGTATCGAACTTAAAAATTTTCTAAGCAAATATTTATTCATTTTGCATTGTTAGTTACATTATTTTGAATAATTGTAATAAAAGTATTCACATCCAATATTTAAAAAATGCCATTTTACATTTTATTTTTATATCATTATAAAATCAACATTTAAAGAAGTTACCCACGTAGCACAAAGTACATCCTAAAGATATCTTTAAAAAAATAATTTTAGATTCATGATCAGCCCGTCGTACAGTATATGTATATACCCTTTAATTTTTTGTCCTAAGTTGTGGAACAGCCTATATAAGATATATTCGCTACGGATCGTTATCTAGATCTAGATACTTATCGTTCGAATAACTGTAAAAGATACCTGTAAGATCAATTTTAGAAGATATCAAATGGATTACTTCAAATCTATTACTTTATGTTCACAGGTAGGTATTTAAGATATCTTCACTATGACATCTTAGGGATCGTTGTTAAGATGATATCTTTCGAATAACTTTAAAAGATACCTAAAGATCAATTTTAGGAGATATCAAGGATATCTTCATAGGGATTACTTTAAGTTCACAGTACATGAGATATCTTCAAATTGTTATCAATAAGATATCTTTCGAAATTATCTTACATATATCTGTAATAAGAAATCCTAGAGATATCATTGGGTATCATTTTAATTTTCTTATTTTGTATGTTTCTTTGAAACTTTATTTGCAATTAAAATTATTGTTTAAACTATTTTGATTGCTGTTAAAAATATAATTCTACAATTTTTAGAAATTTTTACCGCTCATAATAATAATATAATAATTCAATTTAAGAAACATACTAAATAAATAACATTATTAATCAACAGATATATAATTTAATATTATAGTAGCAAATAATTAATTCTTAACAGGAAATGTTTGAAATGGTTTGTGTGAGTTTATTTATCCTCTAATGTGATATAATTACCCGATTTTTTTTTTTAGAATTTTCTTACAGTTCATCTCAGTTCTCCACAGATAGCGCTGGAGGTTTCTTGATGCTTCTCCGTACGGCTTACCACGGTTTGGCATCAGAAACTGAGTTGAGTTGTACTGATGAGGTCTAAAAGGCCGAAACAACTGTTGGATTTCTAAGATGAACTGTAAAACTAATTATTATGTTTCTATGAGATATATTATGAGGACCTATACTAGAGTTACATCAGATTTGTCTGGAAATTTTATTTACCACATGGCTGTTAAAATTCTAATACTACTCTTGTAAATTTTGATTTATTACTCTGTCATTATGGGAAATCGAATATCATTAAGCGTTGCTAACCTAACGTATTTGTCATCGAGTAAAATGAGAGTTAATTGGCGATTGATAGTCTCGGTAAAGTTTGTAAATTATTAATCGCCTTCCTTTACATACTAGATAGTTAAATAACTAATTTGTATTATTGTATTGTATTTCATTTTGTGTGTAGGTTTTAAATATATTTTGCTATATATCAAAGATGCTTTGGCGGTAACAGAAAGCGAAGAAAAAGATCTTTTGTCTGCCATCTGTAATATATATCTTGGGTTTTTTCAAGTTTATCAATACCTTTTTACGTCGGACAGAACACGAAACAAAAACACAAAATAGAAAAAGTTCAATAGGGAATAAATAAAATGGGGAAATGATTGTAAGGTTTTTCATCTTGGACTTTTCCAATGAAAACTTTCCCAGTTACTTTGTTATTTAGTGTTTGGTGCGGAAAATGGAAAAGTCAAAAAAAATTCTACTTCACGATAATTATTGTAACGAACGATCTCTTATATTGAAACACGGCAGTAAACGAAGAAACGTAAAAATTGTTAAAATATGATTAAAGGTCATAAATAGTTATTAAATTAAATGCTATAAAATAAATTCAAATGTAATAATTTTAATTCAAGCATGTCATTTAAAAAATTGTGAACGCTTATATAATTAACCAATTATTGCTTTTGTATGCAATGCAATAAAAATATAATTTTGTTATAAAAGAAAATAGGATAAAATAAAAATAAATCATTCTATCATTAATTCGTGCAGTATAAAAATAAAGAACTTTTTACTTGTATTCAATATTTGCTACCTGAATTTAATATTTGATATTCGGATTTAATACCAATTTGATTAAAGTGAACTAAATAAGAAAACTTAATACCATTCTTGAAACCACTCGATTTTGGTAGAAATTCTAATTAAACTAAACTAAATCAAATTGTAATACACTTCTTGAGTCAAATATTCTAAACGGTTTTAAAGAAACTCACATTGAACTAAAGTAAATTCCAATAGAAGAAGAGAAGATGAACAAAAATCAAACACAGGAAGCCTGAAACCAAAAGGTAGAACGGCATAGGCATAGTAAGTAAGTATTTGTAGTAAGAATTTAATTAATTTATCACTGCATAATAATAATAATATAGATAATAGGTAACTTACGCACAGAGTTATAGATAACAAATTCACGTACCTGAAACAAATGAGAAATAATAATTAGAATTATATTAAATCGATTTAATTTCAATGGCCTAGTTTACACCGCAGACATATTTATATTCGACCTATGCCCCAAATTCGACCCAAATGTTGAAGCAGCCTGGCATAGGTAAGGCCACTTTTACATGTGGCCTGACCTATGCTAGGCCGCGGCCCAAACGTAGTCATTGCGGTGTAAACAGATAGACCTAAAATAATTTACAAATAAACCGGTAGTATTGGTAATGTAGTTCATAAAAAGTTGATTGAAAGTGTTATTTTGTTTAACGGTATCTTTCTCTATGTTTAATAACACTTCTTTTCTTTATAATTTTTATCCTTCGAATATTATTTGTTTTCATTTGAATCCACCACAACATTCTAAAGTTTAAATAAAAATTTTCAATATCCATTTTAAATATCTTAACAGTCCAAATAAAAATAACGTTTGAAGAGTTTGACACTTGAAATTAACCAAATTTAAAAACTGGGTAATAAAGTATTCTTGTTTTTTATCTTAAACTTTAACATCTAAATGGCGTGAACAAGTACCTATATCCCACCTGTGTAGGCTCTTTTGATATGCGGTGTAAACAACCCGGGTCTGGACCTAGAATAAACTATGCCACACTATAATTAAAATTTAAGTTCTGTTCATTCGATGAGACTTTTAAAAGGTTAATTATTTATTTATTATATGAACATTAATTCAAATAAATAATTAACCTACGTTGGGCGCCACTTTGTAGCACTTTGTTTAAAAGGTTAATTATTTATTTATAATTATGAACATTAATTAAAAATTCAAAAACAATATTCTTCCCCCGCCTTCTATCGTTAATTATCCCGGAGTGGTTTTACAAATGCTGCTTTCCAGCTATTTTTTTCAATTTAAGATGCAAGTGTAATAAAAAATAGCGTGTGACATTCGTATATAAGTGCTTATAAAACACTAGCGACGTTAAAATCACTTCGCTTCGCGTCGTGCTCAGAAACTCGTCTTATGTGCTTTAAAAGCTTACTTAATACACTTGTATCATAATATAAGTACTATTTTCAGCAAAAAAAAAATGAATAAAAATTATGAACGCTCTTCTTTGGGCTAAGAGTCCAAAGATAGTAATTTATTTAATATTTTGTTCATACTTATTGGTATTACTCGTATATTGACTTTTTATTCTGAAAATATTGTAAATCGCAACCATCCGACCCTTGATATTTTATGAAGTGGGCGCATTATAATAAATAGCCCATGGGCGCCAAATATCTTAGGTCGGCCCTGAAGACACATGAATTCAAGAGTTTTGTGAGTGGGCGTTGAATTATTTATTATTAGTGAACTAAAAAGTGTTTTCAATAGAAACACAAAATACGAGTTTTGAAGAGTATGAGCAGAGCTGGGCAAGTATCGAAATCAAAAATACTTAAGTATAAGTGCAAGTACTACCTATGGTCAGTACTTGATACAAGTACATTTTCAAGTAAAGCTTCACAGTACTTAAGTAAAGTATAAGTTTTTCTTGTCAAAAGTACTTAAAAATAAGTATTTTTAAAAATTAATATAATAAATTGCATAGTTTGTAACATTTGTAACCTTATTACCTTCGATTATTACCTTTTTTTATCGAGAAAGATTAACTCACAGTAAAAATGTAATTTTACATAATTTCAGTATTATTGAAAAACTTAAGTATTTAAAAAGTTCTTCAGTATTATTTTCGATTATGAAATGAAAATAAGTCTTAAGTTCAAGTTTTTACTTTAGTATTTAAAATTTTAAAGTAATAAGTACCTACCCAAAAAATATGTATATTTAAGTACAAGTATTAAGTATTAGTTGTTATTAAATATTGATACTTAAGTACCTAAATACTTAATTAATGCCCAGCTCTGAGTATTAGTATAATAGGCTTTCAGACTTGTTATTATTAGTATTGAAATTGAAATTAATTGCATAGGCAACAATCGATTCAGAACTACAGTAGAATCGGGGAGACAGCCGAGGTACGTCATCATTTGGTGAAAAACTTTATAATATTAAAGTAACTGAAACGAAAACAAAAATTGTACCAAATGTACACAAAAATTAATAATGAGTTTTATAAATATGCCTACGTGTTATATTATCATTAAATCAATATAAATTAGTTTATATATGTATTTAAATTACCGTATATGAATCAATTTTAATTTTTTTTCTTCGAGTGGTAACACTGAATTATAGTACGTTTATATGCTTGATTTACTGTGTGAGTTTCTGTTTTTCTTTTGGCTTATTTTTTACCAGTTTGGTTTATATCTTTTTTCTTAAATCTGTCTTTTTCAAAACAACATTTCGTGATTGTTGCAACATGCACATCATATTACATTACGATTCAAAGAACTAATGTAAACATGTTCACAGCTGACGTCACATATTTTAGTTACATTTTTTGATGACGTACCTCGGCTGTCTCCCCGATTCTACTGTACCTATTTATTTGTAGTGTCCGAGAAGTAGGTCTTCAATGAAGGAGTTTATTGTTTACCCATTTACGTCGTAATATTGCCATCTGCGTATTATCGAGACAGATGAAATGAAATTGCAACTTGTAGTAATATAATTATAAAATGCAGTGAATTTGGATGACAGGATTGGTATGAATATTATTTCTGGCACCGCGCATATTGCCGCCTTTGCCTCCTTATCACCGCCTTCACTAATTTGATTTGGAATTACGTTAATTGATTTCCTAGCACCGACAACTTCTTCTAACTAATTCTGAATTTAATGGAATTTATTCCAACTTACGTAAATTTAAGGCGATTTAATATCAGGTTAATGCTCGTGCATATTTCTATATACGAGACATTTCCACTGATGTGATGAACTATTAGTATACTTTCATATTTCATCCACACAAATTTAAATTAGTTTACATATGGTTATTATATTAATAATTAATATACAAGGTGGCGCGCTTAAGACGATCCACCCTTAATAACTTGGAAACGGATTGTGATAGGCATACGCGGTTTGCGCTATACAGGTTGGTGGAGGTGAAATGCGAACATAGGGAAATATATAACAATGGAGTTATCATGCTAGGCATCTTGATATACGTGAAATAAGTACTGTCAATGTCAAAGTAGCTGTCATATTATTGAAATTTTTATTTTCATTAAAATATTTTCTTTGCATAATAATGTATGTATGCGAACAGAACAAGAAAGTTTACATGCACTTTAATATTTTATTATTATTTCAGGTTTTGATTACTCTTTTTGCCACACAAATTCACATTACTTCGTTTTGTGACACTACTACAAAATATATCAATATACCTGGCATGAAAGTTCGATTGTCATGTATGTTCCCTATGTTCGCATTTCACCTCCACCAATACAACCTGTATATGTTTTAACATCAAGGGCCACATTTTACTAATATATATATATTTTTTAAATCACTCATCTCACCCCCACCACTCTCAATTGTTAAATCTGAAATGGCAATATACCCTTTGTGGCATGTCAAATGATAGCTCTTGAAAAATTTTTCACAGTCATAACAAAATTCCTTACTTAATTTATTAAAAAATATATACCTAATTTTTGTACATAAAATTTATATTTTTATTACCTATGTTTTACACCATTAGGTACATAGTGATACTTTCATTTTTGAGTACCGTGCAAAAACCAACACCAGGACTGTCGTAGAATCATAACCGAGAGGATTGAACTGTTCTTCATTTTTAGTATCTACCAAATACAGACATTTAAAAGTATCTTATAATAATTTTATTGACTGTAGCTTTACCTACACCGCCACACAATTAACTATACAATCTTAATAAAATTTAGTGGATTAAATAAAAAAATAAAAAGTAACGTATGATGAAATTGCTCAATGTATTCAAGCTTTATTATATTTTACAAGTAGGTATAGCAATTATAAAATATGAGTAATACATTTATAAAATATCCTTAAAGTTAAAGTCATACTCATAGAGTTTATTTGATTTTACAATTTTATAAAAGACATAAAACCATTTTCTAGGCGTGAACATTTATCACTTTTTAAATCCTCAGTTCCAGCTTTAACATCAATAAGTTCCATCTAAGTTTCGATATGTATTGTGCAGTTATTGCATCCATAAAGCTTACGAGAGCTTTCCAAATATTTTGAATGCGCGATTATCCGAAGCAGACGTCGACAAAATTTTAAAGTTTTAGCATAAAACGAGTCGCGAGAGAATGCTAGTGTATTAGTGTCTACGTTTTAGATTCGATTTTCGATTCCAATGGATTTTATGACACTTTGCTTCGCTTAAGAAGTTGTTGTTTTGTCGCTGCGTTTGGAAAGTACACAGATAACGATTAATATTTGTTTTAGAACGAATTCAGTTTAGCAATGAAATAAAAAGATCAATTGAAATATGTTTATGTCTGTATGTACGAGCTTTAAGCTTCTCATGATACGAAGTATGGTAAAAATGCATCTTGTAGAGTCTACTTAGCGTGTAGTGTACGAGTATTTGCATATTAAATTAATTACCTACTCGGTCATTTTGATTACTTTATACACCAAATTTTGGTAACAGTTTGTTTATTATTATCTATATATATACGGGTGTAAAATTTTTTTCTGACCTATAGGAAATACAATGTTAAAATTTTAATTTTGCTCTAAGTTTTTCCCTATTGATTTTAGAGGAAAAGTGTAAATATAAAAGATTTTCAGAATAAAAAACTGCATCGAATAAGCTTAAATTTTTTGTTCACATCGATTCCTTTCAGGAAATAAAAAATCTGACGTGGACACCACATGACTTCCTTGTACGCCTTGTGTGTTCATACTAATAATAACTAAAATGTAAAATAATATTAAAAATTCTTTTAACTTATTATACTAATACTCACAAATATATTTTAGTCATTTGATTTAAACTGCAGAAGAAGATATAAAGCATATTTTACTATTGTCACTGTCATGTCATAATCATTTAAATTTTACGTAGTAACAAATGTTAATCGATCATGGACTACAAGATACCGAAATACTATAAATTATAAATATATACTTTAATTATTTTTAAATGATAGCAGATACAAAAATATTTATAAAATACCGATTGTAGGTAATAATCACATAATCTTTCATTTAAAATAAAAAAAATTGTCTAAAATTAAATATTTATCGAAATATTTTTAAAAAGTACTACTTCCGGTTTGTAGACTGAAACCAAAAATAGGAGGTGCACAACTAGATGCTATAACAGTCCTAAATACAAAATTTCAACTTTCTACGTCTAACCGTATTTGAGTTATGCGACACACATACGTCCGTACGTACGTACGTACGTACAGACGTCACGTCGAAACTAGTCATAATGGATTCAGAAAAGGTCAAAACGGATATTTCCGTCAAAATCTGAGAACCGAAATTTTTCGCGATTACAATACTTCCTTACTTCGTACAAGGAAGTAATATGAAATAAAAATTAACAATTTAGGCTAGTTTCAGACTGCCATGTAAAATTAAACAAAACAAAAATATTTATTCCGTCACTCTGACAGTTGACAGATTTGAAATAGTTGTTCTAATTGATTTATTGGACCATAAGAATATAAACATTATAATTGTGTACCTACAGAACCAGTGTCGTTGTTGGGGACTTCCCCTTACTTTTTGTATTGCTTTTTGACATATTTAGGGGTTTCCCATACCTATTACATTATATTCAGTTGGATTCAATTACAAGTGAACTTGGTGGTTTGAGCGATGCTGAACTAGAAGCTTTTATTTACTCTTTTTGTGTATTTATAATCGTATTCGGTATTGTATTACACTATTTAATTAATTTATAATGATAAAAATTACATACGTAACTATTAATGACTACAAAAAGGTAATAATTTTTGGTATGGCCCAAGCATCAAATGTATGACATTTACTTCGGGATAATAGGAAGGTTGATTAAACATTTCAAAAAACTTTTGATGATAATATGTAATTAATAATTTAAAGGATTGAAGTAAATGGATTTCAGTCAAAAAATATATATTTTGTACCACTTTACCGGTGACTATATTATAATTGATTAATTTTTGTAATCAATACAGAACTCCTGAGGAGGGCTCATATGGGGCCGAAACCGGTAGAGTGGTATAAAAAAATATCTTTTTTGATTGCAACTCATTTACTTCAATCCTTTAAATAAAACTTCCAGTCAAGTAAATTCCAACGTAATTAATAATACCTAACAATAAACAAAAAATGAAATAGTTTGTATTTTTCAAGCATCGGACAATACTGCCCATGCCTATATTCCTAAATTGTAATTTACTTCTATATAGGATGTTCTTCGTACTTTATTTCGTTTTTGTTTTAATATTTATTAAAATGAAAATCCCTATTTGATGTGAAATCAGTCTTTATTTATTTACGCAGTGTCCAGTACAAGTCAATTTTGCTGTTTCTGCGGTCGAGAGAATCGGCTGGCCGCACACGCACTGAAGTATGTAAACTATAGAGCGAGCAGACTATGTAGGCATTTAGTATTAACTTTGGCCAGCCGGCCAGATAACCCGGAATGGCAATAAACGATGTATAATTCTGTACCTCGGACTACAAATTGGTTCATTTTCATGCCGACGTAGGCTCGTCTTAATTTCGACAAACGTTTATTGCTGAATAGGGACGAATTTTTGTAAAATTGTGCACAATACACTCATTGCGGTTGTGATTAAGCAAATGTAAGTGTTTAAAAATGTTCTATTCTTTACAATTCAATGACCTATCCAGTTGTTTTAATTTTGTGACCACGATTTAAAAAGGTAGAGAAAATGTTAAATACAAAATCGCTTAAATGATGTTTTATACAACTGCTCTTTTAGAATTACTCACGTTAGATATCATAGTCCAGTCGAGATAGACATAAAAATAGCCTTAAATAAAAAAAAACTTCGGGGGGGATGGTTGGAAGCCTAAATCTCGATTTTCGAACTAATCCCGCCATTGCGTTCGCCGCCATCTTGATTTAAAGTTCAATTTTTTCGTTTTTCTGAAATAACTCGCTAATTTACAACTTTAGAGCAAAAATGGTAGAATCCAAAGTTGTTGGAAATTTAATTTCCCACAAGTTTAATAAACGAGATATTTGAAAAATAAAAAAATACACAACCAGATGTAAAAGACACAAAATTCCCTTCTACATTCTCCATTACAATTTAATGTAAATAAACTACATAATAAACGAAATATTTGAAAAATAAAAAAAAATTCACCTCCGATTTGAGTATAAATCCGAAAATATTGATCGTGGAGTAAAAAAAATGCGAGAACAAAAGTTAAAGGAAATAAAATTCCACCCATTACGATTTTTTTTATAAACTTGATAGTATAACTCTGCAAATATTGATCCTAGCGTAAAAATGATAATGACCAAACTTGTAGGAAATTAAATTTCCAACAACTTTGGATTCTACCATTTTTGCTCTAAAGTTGTAAATTAACGAGTTATTTCAGAAAAACTAAAAAATTGAACTTTAAATCAAGATGGCGGCGAACGCAATGGCGAGATTAGTTCGAAAATCAAGATTTAGACTTCCAACCATCCCTCCCGAAGTTTAAAAAAAAATCGCTCCCCCTAATTTTTTCTATTTGAATGTCTATCTCGACTGGACTATCAACTTACAAAAAAATTTATCACGACATGCGGAGAAACTTCAATTTTCTTCTCGCGAAATAGTACAGAAAGTAAGTTTTTCCTTTCTAGAGAAAAAACTAGGAAAGTACCAGTGTTATTTTACAATTAAGTAAGCCTTTTTACACTCCCGCTAAATTGCTGCACTTGCTACGCTCGTGAAACATACTTCTACAAATTGTATGCAAATTCCTTTATTTTATTGAAAATTCCTATTTATTAATGATAAACTGTATAAGATTATTTCATAATAGTGTCTTATACTTTGCTTGACAACATTAACTTAAATTGACATAATGGCTACACTGAAACACTTCATTGTATCGTGATTTTACCTAAACATCATTTTAACAATTAATGGGTTGCTAAACACTCCTATTTTTACTTCCTTGTAGGTACAGAGTAAAAAGAAAGTATTGTAATCGCGAAAAATTTCGGTTTTCAGATTTTAATGGAAATATCCGTTTTGACCTTTTCTGAATCCATTATGACTAGTTTCGTCGTGACGTCTGTACGTACGGACGGACGGACGGACGTATGTATGTCGCATAACTCAAATACGGTTAGACGTAGAAAGTTGAAATTTTGTATTTAGGACTGTTATAGCATCTAGTTGTGCACCTCCTATTTTTGGTTTCAATCTACAAACCGGAAGTAGTACTTTTTTCAAATATTACGATAAATATTTAATTTAAAACAAATTTTTTTATTTTAAATGAAAGATTATGTGATTATTACCTACAATCGGTATTTTATAAATATTTTTGTATCTGGTATCATTTAAGAATAATTAAAGTATATATTTATAATTTAGTATTTCGGTATCTTGTAGTCCATGATCGATTAACATTTGGTACTACGTAAAATTTAAATAATTATGACATGACAGTGACAATAGTAAAATATGCTTTAATATCTTCTTCTGCAGTTTAAATAAAATAACTAAAATATATTTGTGAGTATAGTAGCAGTAGTAGTAGTACTTATATATTAATATATTTGTATAATAAGTTAAAAGAATAAAGTAGGTATGGCGGGACGTCTTGTGGTGGACACGTCAGATTTTTTAATATTATTATACATTTTAGTAATTAAGAAAAGTATGAACAGTTTAATAGGCGTACAAGGAAGTCATGTGGTGTCCACTGTCCACGTCAGATTTTTTATCTAGAAACAAAAAATTAAATGCTTGTAAACCAATATCACTCAGTTTAAAAATAAAAATAATCTGCCATATTGTTCTCTGCCTTCATACATTCGGATAACGTGCATATAGAGACGATTTAAATCCATATAGGAGTGACGTCATATAAGATAAATTCTATCCACCACGTTCACTAAATAAGCTATCTCTTTCTTACACATTTTACTCGTATAAGTCTATACGCATATCGTATGTCATAAGGGGCGGGGCTTATCAATTTGTGTCTTAACGGCAGTAGCAGAACAATTATTCATATAATATAGTATTCATTATATGAAATATATTTTCTTACATATTATTGTTTTCTTTTAGATTCACAAAAGTTCGTTATATACTTTTTATTGTTTATTGCTGACAACTTGTCAATTTTCTCCTTCTTGTTGTGTCAAGTGTCAACATAAAATTTTGAAGTTAACGTGTTTTGTTATTTCGTTTTGTTGTATTTTAATAATATTTGATATTTCCTACAGAATCATGCGATGTATTAAAATGGTAAAATAATGATTAATCCTTCAAATAGAAACAAAAAATATTGCTTTTAAATTTCGCGTATAGAAAAAGACTGCCAGCACCATCTACCAAACTCATGCTGTACTAAAAAGTCAAATCTTGATTCATACGAATAATTTGCTTGTTTTTTATGACGTCACTCCTATATGGATTTAAATCGTCTCTACACATTTATTAGATAGAAAACATTTTTATACAAAGCATTGCTTTGTTGAACAACGTATTGCTTGATGCCGTTGCACACTGATAAAGCAAATTTGTCTTTCCACAAAACTGTTTGTTTAACAGCGTTGTGTTTTGTTGGCAAGTATTGTTTCATCAGTGTGCGATGGTTCCTATTTAATGCATAGAAAAAACAGTTTTTGGCAAGTTCAAACATAAACATTTCGTCTGAATAAGTTTTTGCTTGCCACGGTAGTAGCATCAGATTTTCATCAATTCTGGCTTTATTGTTCAAAATAAAAATCTGAAATTTAACATGAGTAATGACGAAACATTATTTAATCAGATCAACACGGATCTATGTCATATAACCATATACACTGATTTATGATCTATTCTCGAACACTACCATTAAACTGACATCTAAGATGCTAGCTAATGAGTTTTATTGTCTCAAGAGTTATCTAATTTGTTTGTAGTACTCTTATTAAAATAACATCTCGTAACATGTAATAGTATATTATTTAAAGAGCAAATAATGTAGGCTATAATTCAAGAGGATGAAAGTTTATTCACGAGCCGAAGGCGAGTTAATAAATCATCCGAGTGAATTATAGCCATTATTTGCAAGTCAAATACGACGTTTTATCTACGACTTTTTAAATAAAGCAACATTTCTTATTTACAAATTTGTATTCATATTAACCTAACCTCAAAAAATTGACAATTCATTCGAGTAAATTTGACAGTTCGGAAGAATAAAGTACTCATTATTTAACAGTGTGAAATAATGAATTCATTATTTCATAATGTGTCCTTATGGAGGGGTTGAGGGGTTTATTATACTACTTTCACGTATATAATGAATACATTATTCTATTATAAATGAATCTGACAATGTTCTATTGTTGTAGATAAATAAATTTATTATGAAGAACATTATTCGTAAAGTATGAAAGCGAATATAAAAATCCAGAAATTTATTTTGTTAAAATTTAATTTTAAAATTATGGACAACATTTCTTAATAATAAATAAGTGGTAATTTCTTGAAATAAAGTAAATACTCTTATTATTTGGTAGAATTTTCTTGACAATATCTGCGACACTTATTTATCAGAATAAAACATTTATTTTTCTTTCCTTGGAAAACAATAAGTAATAATTGAATAATTACTTTCATCAGTTCTTTTCCACAACACGAAGTAAAGTGCGCCGTTTAGAAAATAAACTATCTTATGTCAATAACAGTTAGGAACTTAGTTTCATCGTCATAATATCCCGCAATTCTTTGCTTCTTTTTAAATTACCTTTCCCGAGCATTCTTTCATTTTCTGTTTTCTCGGTAATATTGATAGACACGCGCAATTTCTCTAAAAGCATGTGTTAACAGCGAGCTGGAGTTTTATTATCGTGAGCGTCGACAATAGGTAGGTACTTTTAAATATTAAAAATTTTGATGTGGCCAGTACATGACTTCTTGCCACATCTCTGCTATCTCTATTTTATGTACTTACTTAATATATAAATATAATATACGTACTTACAAAAATAGTCATTTTATGAACATTTTGGAACAATAAGGTGTAAACTCGAGTGTAAACTATTATATCATTTATATCATATCTGCTGTCACTGCCATCGAGACTGCCATAATCTTGGCCATATAGTCCAGTAAAATTGCATAAAATAAAGAAAAAATCTGACGTGGCCATCACACAACCTTCCGCCATATCTAGATTTTAAACAGAAATGTATACGTGCAATCCGGTGCCCATTTAAAATATACAAATAAAAATCTCAAATATTCAAACACAGAAATTTGCATCACCTGAATAAAAAGATTCATTCACAGGAAAACTCTGCTGTATTGAAGCCATCCTCCGTTCAATTACTACATTTAATATCTTACTTAGGACTTATAAAGCGCTAGTATGCCAACTTGTCACCCGTCTCACCTGTCAATATTTTTTACGCAGAAACAAAAATCAACCGATCATGGATTACAAGATATCAACGTTTTATTTGATAAATTTATTTTTTAAATTTTACTGCAGTTCTTTAATGCTACCAGATAAAGACAATTTTTTTTATAACGTAAGTTGCGAATAACTTTTCCTCTTATTCTTATTACAAATAAATACTATATTTTTCCAAATTTATATACAATTTTGACAATTAACCTTTTCAATCTTCAAAAAATATCACTTCCGATGAAGATATTTGTACCAAAATCTGGGGAGCTCTTCCAATTTATATACAAATGTTAAATACCAAATATCAAAATTTTCGGGTAATTCGTATTTGAGTTATGCGACTAACAACCCTTGACCACACACACACACACACACACACACACACACACACACACACACACACACACACACACACACACACACACACACACACACACACACACACACACACACACACACACACACACACACACACACACACACACACACACATACACACACATACACACACACATACACACAGACATCATCGTGAAACTATCAAAAATGAGTTGTAAGGACCCTAATTCGTGCTCATCCACTAAAAATTCACCACCCGATTTTTTGCATGATTCCAATACCTTCCTTTACAGGTAAGCGGAAGGTAAAAAAGTAGGAGACTTCTGAAAATTTGCAGAAAATGTAACATTCAAGATTCCGATGAGTCCCGAGCAGCAGAAAGTGTGATCGAGCCGCCATATTGAATTTTTTTGTTCAAAATTACTCAGTAACTTTAAATTTTACGGTAAATATTGTTATTATAATATTGTAGCTTATAAAAGTTCCTACTCATAGATGCCATCACTTTTTTACATAGAACTAAGTAACAGTTTACGAGAAAAACGAGAAAATATATTTTGATAGAACGAAGCTAATAATTAAATCATGCTTTAATTTTGTTTCCTGACACAAAAACGGCTGTAACTTGTGAACGGATATAAAAAACGACTTCCGGTTTGAAGCATTCGATTCTACAGACATTTTTCTATCAAATATATTATTTTTATTTTTTCAAGGGAGCCTCAATGAAATTAGATTATTTACAAAAGTACAAACGACTTTTTATTGGAGTTTTTAAAATTCAAACTGTATTAAATATGCGATTGCAACTCAAAATCATTTTATATTTGAAGTTTCTTTACAAAGTGGTTTATAATTTATTTAATAAATATAGTTTTATATGTACCTACTTTCAATTCCTGAAAAACTGTGAATTAAAGACCATTGTATTTCCTATCTAAAATAGAAAAAGCAAATTTATCCACGCCAGTGTCATATTCATATTATCTACATCATTTGAGTGAGGTAATTAGTTATATTACCTCACTAGTGAAGTAATATGGTGTGCTTTTATCTATTATCTCTCGCGTATTTATAGTATACTTGTCTACCTATTTATTCCTTAAATATTCTTAGAATAAATCAATTTTGAAATATTGCCCCATTAATAAATAATTTATAAACGAATAATAAATAAATATCACGTATAAACTTACAAATTAAGAATTTGTTTGTATATAAAACTGACAGAATGTCTGCTGTCAAACAAATTGTATATACCCTGTTGTTTTGATTTATAATCAAAATTATAAAAACTGGTATCTATCAATTGTTAAAATATAAATTTCAAATCTGACGTTTATACAAAAATATCAATTTTTATTAATTTTGAGCAGTCGTGAATAAAATTTTGTATATCACATGTGGACTAAAGCATATTACAGCACTCACGTAATTCTTCACATCGACTGCTGTAATAATGCTCTTATCCCACTTGTAATATAAATAACTATTATCTACGCCCATGTGCACAATAGTTCCTAATACCCACCCACCTAACAGCGGGCACCGCTGAACAGAGCTGCAGATCCAACTTACAATCTAAAGTTTAATCTCGAATGTAGCGGAAGCGGATTGTGTCGCGGTTGGAGGTAAAAAGTGTGCACTTTTATTTTGCACAATTATCGTTGATTAAATGCTGGACTTGTTTGTGGTTACCGGAATTCGGTCTAGTTTTTGTTGCAGGAAATGAATCATGGCTACATATGCTTGTGGTGCGATTCTAGTGAGATATTAATGTTCAATAACACGATATCTTCATTTAAAACTTCATTAACAGTTTCGTTAATATTAACATTACTTTTACTTTATTCTCAGATCTCATTCAGGTTTGCTCTATTAAATGGAAAATGGCTTGAAATTAAGTATGTAAAAATGATGATCGATTGAGAGAAAATATATAAGAATTGATAATTAATCGGATATTGTTGTCATTTGATTAGTTTATTGATTCAAACCGATGTTTCGGCTATAAGTACAGCCATCTTCAGGGGTTCAACAAAAATATTTAACTTATATTAATTCACAATAATAACCACATTATTGTTTAAATACACGCACAACAGTCACATACAATAATAAATAATTTAAAATTTACTAAAATTAACGGGAATTTTCAAACATCACACTAGGTATTATAAACAACTAACACAATTAACTAACACAACATATCCATAATTTTGAAATTATGACAATTTATATTATTTTCACCTTCTTTGTAAATGACACTACAGGGTGTATCATAACTTCGAGTACATACGTTAATGGTATTGTTGCTTGATATTTTGATTACGAATCAAAAATATTTTTTTTTAAATTTCCAAAAATTAAGGGTAGTTTACCTGCAGTATTTTTGTAGTACCTACTGCACTGGATTCGTTTTTCTATTAAACACAAACAAGAGCAATAGGTAATCAAACATCTTAAATTTCATAATACCAGTAAAATAAATATACACAATTTAATTATTTTTAATGAAATAATTACTTCATCCAGTGGCAGTGGCAATGAAAATCTATGTTCAATATAATTTTAGAAGTATACCGTTGAATCTTAATGGCAGGTTATTCGTAAACTTGTATCATCATTTTAAAACTTTATATCGTGATCAATCACTAACTTATAATGCCAAACTTACAAATTCCTCATCTTTCATAAGTAGTTACATTATATTGTACGAAGTTTATTAGTTAATATTGGCAGACAATTTCTTAGCATCACAAAATTGAATAGCTTATGTTCTGGATAGTCGCAATTAAGGCATTGTTGATGGTCCGAGCCGAACGTATTCAACCCGACAGAGTTATTTGGCAATAACTGAATTTCTAAGTCAATAATATCGTAAGTACATACTACACTACACGCTTTGCATTCCTTAGCCCTCCTAGTCGTATCGTATAGCTTAGCTGTTATAACATCCTACTACAAGGATGTAGCGATGTAGGCATGAAATTACTGACTAATGTGATTTAATATCTCTGAGTTGTAGCTTTTAATCAAGACGATGTATTGATCTGGTAAATGAATATGTACGTGTACGGTGTTATTAAAGCTTTTCACATTACAATAACCAACCTAATTGTTATTGCTAGAGCTGGGATTAAATGCAAAATGCATATTTTGTACTGTTGATATGTCCACTTTAATTTTGCATATTTCTATGTTCTTAATCATAATTTCTCAAAATTGCATATTTTGTATTATTTTTGTAAAATTGTGTTTCTAATTTTAAACAAGTTATGTAATTACAACTTTCGTTTAAAATGAATAGGTAAAGTAACTGTAACTATGAAAAAATATCATCGAGTGTCCTTTATAACAGATTTCAAGTAGACATCGTATATCCTGATAATATTATGATGATATAATTATATCATTATATTTGTTTGTTGATATATATCAAGATTATTTAAAACTTTCCTTTAGGGAATTTATAAATTTTTTAACAAATATTTTTGAAGACGAGGTCAAAACTTGTGACACGTATATTGTATTTAGCAAAAATATTTATTAACAAGCGCAAAATATGTGACGTAGAATGCTTCCATTTCTCCTGTACAAAATAATGACATAACGGAAAAATTTCTCTCTAAATCCACTAAAACATATATTTTGTATTAAATAAAATTTATAGTTTTACTTATCTTTTTCACTTAACATTATATATTATACAGGGTATTCCACAACTTAGGACAAAAAATGAAAGGGTATATACCGTGCGACGTGCTGATCATGAAACAAAAAGAATTCGAAAAAAATTGCATCGTTTTTCAAGTAAACATTTTTTTACCACTAGTCGATAGTTATTTTTAATAATTTTTTTCAAATCTTCTACAATGAAAGGAATTGTTTACATAATATCTAATACATGCATTTATTACAAACATAATGCAAGCTATGTAAATTTAATTTAGTAATAATATTGAAAGCGCAAACATTTACAATATTTTCATCAATTCAAAGCATTCATGTAGTAATTTTTAAAAATAATTAATAACCATTGATTGTAAAAGCTCATTAACGAACGTAACTTTTTTGTAAAAAGCTTCAATATAAAATTTCAGTCCAAAATACACGTTCTCAAGTTAACGTGCTTCTGGACAAACAGACAGACCGAATTCTTTAAAATTATGTTTTTTGGGTTCAGTATGATTTAAAACGTGAATATTTATCTGTCAAAAAATCACGATTACCTACAATACTTCTCCTATTACTTATATATAGGCCGAAGAAGTAAAAAACACATTATTATTTAAATATTTCTTGTAGATACTTGAATAATATTAGGTTTATTTTGTCGGTTTTTATATGAATTCAAAAAAGTTAATGAAACTTCTTGTACAAATTTAAAAATTACAATGAATGATGTTTTTCTAAATATTCTTTTACTACTATAAATTCATTTCAGAAAAAATTTCAACTCCTCCACTTCCATCCATTATCCATTTAACTCGCACTCCCTCTCACATTAACTTAACAAACCATTAAAATACATAAAAATATATGAAATATGCGAATGACTATATCTTTCTTATCATGTTTTCTCCTCCTTCGCTTTATAATCGCATCTCATTTTGCAAAAATCCTGCAAGAAAACTATCTACAAGATGAATAATACATTCAGTCCACATGAAATATTAATACTTGGGTAATTCTCTGCACGGGTCATTACGACCCAAAGAAAAGAGAACATAAGAATAAAGAAGGCATTGGTGGAGTTGAAATTTTTATTTAAGAGGCCCGTTTACTACCTAAAATCCAGCATAAAATGTACTAACGTAGCGAGTGTTTTGTGACCAGTACAAGAATGATAAAAATTTATTTCAACAAGGAGTTAATAGAGAAAGAATGGACCTACAGATGTGACTGTTTAAAATTTTGATTAAAAAATTGTACATGAATACAAAAATTCCAAAGAATTGAAAAAAATTCCTATTTTATGCGAACTTTACACGGTTGTATCTCATGATATAAATTAATTTTTAAAATTTTAATAAGGCACATCTTTAGATCCATTCTTTCTCTATTAAATGTTTACAAAAATATTATCCTGAAGTCAATAATAAGCTGACAGTTTACTCGCAACGAAAACACTTTTACAGTATTTTTCAACTTCAAAATGACATTGCATAGCTAGGATGCAACAAAGTATGAGTTTCGGGTTGGTAACAGGTTTAGGTTACAGGTTTAGAAATGACACAAAAATTACAAATATATAATATAATTAAATTATCGCTACACCAGAAGCCCCGACATTTTGAAAATTATGTTTTTATAGATAAATGTTTCAGAAATCAAATGCTTAAAACAGGAAGTCGCTATCTTTATCCGATAAAATATTACAGCCATTTTCCTGTGATATGACAAAAAAGACGATAGTTTGAAAATGTACAAAATACATTTTCTCTCTTTTTTAATAATCAGTGTCATATACAAAAATATTTACCTATCTTGTAAAGAATTTTGTGCTCTACATTTTTCTTTAACAGTTTTCTTCGTAATGTAAACCATTTGCAAGATAAACGCAAAAAACTAAAAATCACTTCTGGTGATGCCTCAACCCTATAAAATACTCTATAAGGTGTCTTAAATGAGAAAAAAAATTTAAATTACTCTTGATTCGAAGTGCATAATAATTTCAATAAGGCGCTAGACTATAAGGTAAACACATTGGTACTTTCTATCTAGAACATATTATTTTGTCGTTATCACGTCAGATTGTCAAAGTATAAATATATTGTGTCGCAGCAAAGTCTATTTCTACATTATCTAGCAACCAAGGACTGAACTAAACAAAATTATGACATACCTATATTCAAGATTATACCAAATATTTGATTAGTGACCGAAGTGGGAATGTCAAAAATGAACTTGATCAATAAAAAACCTACACTCAAACTTTCCAATTAGCAGGTTTGCCCCATATTCTCAATCTACGCTGGCGTCTATGTCTCTATCTCTTTCACTCTTTAAGGGTTGTTTGTTGGGTGCCCTTGGGAGGCAGTAGGCCTTCCTCGGAGGTTTCCTCCTTCCTCTTTTATCTCTTGTTCTCTATTCCTGCTAATTGAATGAATGAACCGGCATTTTTGTTACCTAACTGAAGAAATTGTAGCTCTTTAGAAAGTCAGTCACTGGTACAATCAATAAAGATATTCAACTTCACTTCACTGTATTCTGCATAATTAATTTTACGTTAAATTTTGATATAACTTTTGAAACTTTTCTAAATTTGTAAAAAAATTCTACCAAGAAAACCCTCAGTCTTTAATAATGACCAAAAAGTATTAGGAAGGAAACTTTAAACTTTATACAGAAATAAATCATTATAGAAAGACAATTACCGGTCAATAAAAAAACTAGGTATATGGCTGATTTATATTTTTTGTTACAAGAATCAATCTACTTTAATTTTCATTATTTTATTCTCCTGTACTAGACCCACAGAACCGTAATAATTAGTTTTGAAAATTGGATCGAAATTGTAATAATTAGGAGTATTTGACTTTATTTCAACCCTTATTCATTTTCCTCCGACGATCCAGTTTTCAAAAAACAATTTTTCGTTACGAATACTTCAAAATTTTATTATGAAGATCCTTAGGAAACCGGCATACCTCTTGTCAGCTATTGAAAAAATCTGACGTGGGCACCACATGACTTCCTTGTACGCCTTGTGTGTTCATACTTTTCTTAATAACTAAAATGTAGAATAATATAAAACATTATTTTAACTTATTATACTAGTATACTCACATATATATTTTAGTCATTTTATTTAAACTGCAGAAGAAGATATAAAGCATATTTTACTATTGTCACTGTCATGTCATAATCATTTAAATTTTTTGTAGTAACAAATGTTAAACGATCATGGAATACAAGATACCGAAATACTAAATTATAAGTATTATACTTTAATTATTCTAAAATGATAGAAGATACAGAAAAATTTATAAAATACCGATTGTAGATAATAATCACATAATCTTTCATTTAAAATAAAAAAAATTGTCTAAAATTAATTATTTATCAAAATATTTTTAAAAAGTACTATTTCCGGTTTATAGATTGAAACCAAAAATAGGAGGTGCACAACTAGATGCTATAACAGTCCTAAATACAAAATTTCAGCTTTCTACGTCTAACCGTATTTGAGTTATGCGACACACATACGTCCGTACGTACGTACGCACGTACGCACGTACGTACAGACGTCACGACGAAACTAGTCATAATGGGTTCAGAAAAGGTCAAAACGGATATTTCCGTCAGAATCTGATTTTAACAGAAAAACACCTTTATTATTCACATCATCTGTAATTCGTCAGGTAAGACCGATAAAAATGCAGGAGTTTGAATTTCAAGACTAATCAAAATAAATTGAAATGATTATTTTATATTAGTACTTTTAGTGAATATTTAACAAATGAACATTTTATTTTGAATCCATATTTACGTTTTTTAATGCACAATTTCTATGTCTGGGTTTTCTTTAAAGGTAAAGTACGGTTTTCACTTAAAATTCACTATTTTATTTATAAAGAAACACAAAAATACACATTTTGACGTTAACGTCAAATTTTGTTTTTTGTAATCATGAATAAAGATAAGTTTCCATACATACGTTTCATCAGTCGCGTTTTATCCGTCAAGAGATTCGTGAAAATCAAGACTGTGTCGGATAATTTTTAAGTACAATTTTCAGTAAAAATCGTTAATTTTGTGATAGAAAGCTGAAAATAGGTACAGACATTCGCTTTTATACGACGAAAATGCAACAATTTCAAAAAGAAATCGTGCAAAGTATTTGTGTCTAAAAGCAACATCGTTCCCAGATAGGGCCATTGGAATGGCTAGACACTAGGGTTCGTCTGCGCTTTTATGATAGTATTCATACTATACGAGAAAGATCCTAAGTGAATCGAGCCTATGACGTCATATATGAAGCGTCGTATAATCAGCAAACCAGAAAGCAGATAGACAATATTTAAACGTGGAAAAATCTAGAGTATTCTAGGAATTCGAAAAAAAAAACCTACACGGTCGCTTAATCAAAATTATTTAAGTAACGCGTACTTAAATAATTTTACAATATATTTTTATTTTATACATTTTAGTCTATTGCTATTACTAACCAAAATTTTGACACTTTCTGCTCTTAAATTAAAATAACAGAGATGAAGTTAAATAAAACCGTGTAAAAATATTATTATTGATCTCGTATATCTGTTGTGTTTTGTGTGTAAAATAAAAGTAGAGGATAAAAAATAATGTATGAAATTGAAGTATACCTACAATTCAGAAATTTTCTAACCATAAATTATATAAAAACAAAAACACATCTATTACAATGTTGTCAAACCAACTTACGAGTATAAAATTCCATGTGCAATATTTTTCTCTGGAAATAAATAACTTCATATACAACACACAATATCTCTAAAAGGTCTTAAAGCTAGAGTCATAACGTGGAATCAATTTCACACCATATTGTTCTTTCTTGCTCAAATTTTATTTCCGACAAAATTCTGTACTTTCCGTTCGGCAATAACTATCAATAAAATATAGTATCGTTACAAACCGTGTCCAGAGATAAATTCGACGATTTCTGACAAAATTTACGGGCGAATTTATGTCGGAGCGGGAAAAAGATGCGGAATTTACGATTAAAGTTTTAGATCAAAACTTTTAGCGCTCGGTTGAAATGCCATAAGTAGTATAATTTTAAATCTTGGACTTTATGGTTGTTTTATTATGAACTTTGAAGTTTACAGGCTGCATCAATATGCGGTTATGAAAGAACTCGAACAATTTAAATGCTCATTTTATTTATAATACATGAAAGCAATAAGTATATGGATAGGTAAACATGAATATACAGTACAGTGGTGCAAGTAGGCCGGTGTGGTCCGGTACACTTTTCATTGCGCCAAAATATCAAATGTTTTTATAATAAATACGAAAAATTTGAATACTTGTCTCGAAAAAAATTGATATTTTGGTTGATTGGGGTACACTTTTCCTCTGCCGTTTTTTTCCCTGGCAATTTTTCCCCTGAACCATTTTTCCCCTGTCCCATTTTTCCCCTGCGACATTTTTCCCTTAGTTCATTTTTCCTCTGCCCAATTTTCCCCTGTGTTCCTTCATCATTGTAATCATCATTAACCTAACCTAACGATTGTACTACAATTTTTCTACCACCTTTTTTTCTACTCCATTTTTTCTACTCATATTTTTCTACTAATTTTTTAAAACTAGAAAATATTCTTGCTTAACATCATACTGTACCATACGGTAGAATTGACCTATCCTGTCAGAAGGAGTGAGTGCGATAGATACACAGTAACATTGTGTTGAGTGAGACAGCAAGCTGGTGCGCAGTACGCTGTGCGCATGCTTGTGGCAAAAGGAAGTGACGTCAATAGACCAATCCTGGTGATGCGGGCGTATTTTGACAGATTTGTACAAATGTCAAAATTTAATTTCAATTTTTTTACGATTTTATTAATTTGTTTCATGTCTGTTGCGTACTAAATTGTTCAAACTGTGCAATGTCATTAAATTTAATTAAACTTTTCCCCTACATTTAAAAAATTTAAAATAAGAAATGTCAAACTTCAACTAACCGCACTTTCTATTGTCATAGCGTACTGCGCAGCAGTTGTGTCGTCTCACTCAACACATGTTACTTTGTATCTATCGTACTCACTTCCTCTAAACCGGATGCCCAATGCCCAAGCATGCGCGCGCAACCGAAGTTCAACAGGATAGGTCTATTCAAATAAATATTGTTTTCTGACAGGATTTAAAAAATGAATAATTTTCTTTTAAATTTTTTAGTAGTCGTGGGAAAAAATGAGGGAAATTAATAGCAAGGGGAAAAATCTGACGTGGCCATCACACAACCTTCCGCCATATCTAGACTTTAAACAGAAATGTATACGTACAATCTGGTGCCCATTTAAAATATACAAAAAAATCTAAAATATTCAAACACAGAAATTAGTATCACCTGAATCAAAAGATTCATTCACACGAAAACTCTTCTGTGTTGAAGCAATCCTCCGTTCAGCTACTACATTTAATAGCTTACGTATGACTTATATAACGCTAGTATGCCAACTTGTCACCCGTCTCATCTGTCAATATTTTTTAAGCAGAAACAAAAGTCAACCGAACATGGATTACAAGATTTCAATGTTTTATTTGATAAATTTATTTTTTAAATTTTACTGCAGTTCTTTAATGCTACCAGATAAAGACAATTATTTTATAACATAGATTGCAAATAACTTTTCCTCTTATTCTTATTACAAATAAATACTATATTTATCCAAATTTATAGAAATTTTTGACAATTAATCTTTTCAATCTTCAAAAAATATCACTTCCGGTGAAGATATTTGTACCAAAATCTAATGAGCTCTTCCTATTCGTATACAATTGTAAAATACCAAATATCAAAATTTTTGGGTAATTCGTATTTGAGTTATCCAACAGACGGCATCGGCCCGGACCACACACATACACACACACACATGCACACACACACACACACACACACACACACACATACATACAGACATCATCGGGAAACTATCAAAAATGAGTTGTAAGGACTCTAATTCGTGCTCATCCACTAAAAACTCACTACCCGATTTTTTGCATGATTCCAATACCTTCCTTTACAGGTAAGCGGAAGGTAAAAATGACCAGGGGGGAAAATTGCAGGGGAAAGTGACCTCCAACCATTTTGGTTTAATGTACGCCCTAAAAAAAATTAAAATAATGTATTTTATAGAGAAATGTTCTTAAAATTTAATGAAAGAAACCGGAAGACAATATTTTTATTCGTTCAGAAATTACAGTTTATTAAACACAAAAATTACGAAAAAGGCAAAAAAATCTTTTATTTATTGGATAAAATTGCTAATTTTAGAAGTGCCATATCTCGGAAACTATTGGATGTACAGAGCTGCGGTTGGGCTTAAATTGTTGAAAATTTAATGTACTTTACTTTACGATTGACTATGTATGGTTTACGAGTTATTAGGCAACAACTGAAAAAATTCATAAAATTTTGCAGGTTTTTACGGATTACGCAGGAAGCACAGGTTTTTCGAAGCTGCAATCTTGGATTCATACTACCCTAACTGATCCTAAAAACATATTAAAAAATCTGACGTGGCCATCACACAACCTTCCGCCATATCTAGACTTTAAACAGAAATGTATACGTACAATCCGGTGCCCATTTAAAATATACAAATAAAAATCTAAAATATTCAAACACAGAAATTAGTATCACCTGAATCAAAAGATTCATTCACACGAAAACTCTTCTGTGTTGAAGCCATCCTCCGTTCAGTTACTACATTTAATAGATTACTTATGACTTACATAGCGCTAGTATGCCAACTTGTCACTCGTCTGATCTGTCAATATTTTTTATGCAGAAACAAAAATCAACAGAACATGGATTACAAGATTTCAACGTTTTATTTGATAAATTTATTTTTAAAATTTTACTGCATTTCTTTAATGCTACCAGATAAAGACAATTTTTTTATAACGTAAATTGCAAATAACTTTTCCTCTTATTCTTATTACAAATAAATACTATATTTATCCAAATTTATAGAAATTTTTGACACTTTATCTTTCCAATCTTCAAAAAATATCACTTCCGGTGAAGATATTTGTACCAAAATCTAATGAGCTCTTCCTATTCGTATACAATTGTAAAATACCAAATATTAAAATTTTTGGGTAATTCGTATTTGAGTTATCCGACAGACGGCATCGGCCCGGACCACACACATACACACACACACACACACACACACACACGCACACACACACATACATACAGACATCATTGAGAAATTAACAAAAATGAGTTGTAAGGACCCTAATTCGTGCGTATTCACTAAAAACTCACTACCCGATTTTTTGTATGATTCCAATACCTTCCTTTACAGGTAAGCGGAAGGTAAAAATCAGAACTACATCACGCTTTGCGATTTTAGCCGTTTTTATGTACGATTTGACTGGCCTAAACTGTTTATAATTGGATTTTGTATTTATTAAAACTATTTGTATGTAATTTTACACCAACCCTGCACATTTGATGTTATTATGTCATTGATTTTTGTAAAAAAAGACCATTGAGGTTCAGTAAAACCAAAACCGAGTACCTATGTGGTATTTTTTCTGAAAATTTGCCGGAGCGGCAAATTTGCTACAGCAGTAAAATAGTAGAACACTTCCTCTCTATTATTATGTATTTATTTTGTTATTTTATAGTTATATTCCAGTTTAATACCAGGTAAAGCAAGAATACAGCATTTTTCTGAAAAAATGGGCGGATTTATACTATCCCTGGTTTGTGCCATTATGTCACCCTTGGCCCTATACCTAACTACAGCTTTAATAACAACCCCAAAAACTCTTTAATTTAACCAGTAAAAACTGAATTTTAATTTTATAGCTTTGTGGCGCTTTCACCTCCTTCATTAAATATAAATTCTCAGTTGCCTCCGACGCAGAGTGAGTTTACTGCAGTAATGAAGTAAACTTCAACAAAAGATGCCATAATTCGCAGTAAACAGCTAAGAGATGTTGTGTAGAGAGTAATGAGCTGTTGTGATATGTTGATAAGCTGAGGAGAGATTGGTAATTATTGCGGTATAACAATTTACTTTAAGGCAACACAAAACACTTATGAAGCAAGTGAAGATGATGTAATGAAATCATGAAAATGAAGTAGTTATATTTTACTATTCAAGAGAATAATTTTAATTAAAAGTGTTTGTACTTTAGGTGCAGTAGAAGTTATTCAAGAAATTTAATTATTCATTGTTGTAAAATAACAACATACTTTGCTTTCGTGACATAGAAACTTTTATTTTATCATATGAGAAACAAATCCTACTCACTAGACTCAAAATCGGACACACAAAAATAACACATAAACACATAGTAGAGAAAACACCACCTCCCACATGCTGTAATGTACCACTCACTGTCAAACATATTATTTTAGAATGTAAAAAATCTGCTGTGGCCAGTACACGACCTCTCGCCTAATTCTGCTTATTCTACTAATCTAATAAATAGTTTTACTTACATTTTAATAGTTGTATGTTCATATAATATGTAAACCATAATGTAAACCAAGATGCAAGCAAAATATGTCAACTGTACTGTCACTGTCATAATAATTCAAAATGTAAAAACAAATTTCATATGTTCATGGACAACAAGATACTGAAATTTCAAAAAAGTAGAATATTAGTTACACTTTATTTTATTGTTAAATACTAACAGCTTCAGCAAATTGTATTTAAAATTAACTGTACCCATACATAATTATATTTTCTTTTATTTTTAAATGCAAAAATTGTCATAAATAAATAATGTACCAATTTATTTAAGGAAAACTATTTAAAGTTTCAAAAAGTACTACTTCCGGTTTGCGGATTTCTACCAAAATTTTATCCGGTGTTAAGATCCTTATTAAAATCTTAAATATGAAATTTGGTTATTAAAGGTTTGATACCTTTTAAGTTATCGTGGACGAAAAATCGTCACATACGTCCATACATACATACACACACACACACACACACACACACACACACACACACACACACACACACACACACACACACACACACACACACACACACACACACACACACACACACACACACACACACACACACACACACACACACACACACACACACACACACACACACACACACACACACACACACACACACACACACACACACACACACACACACACACACACACACACACACACACACACACACACACACACACACACACACACACACACACACACACACACACACACACACACACACACACACACACACACACACACACACACACACACACACACACACACACACACACACACACACACACACACACACACACACACACACACACACACACACACACACACACACACACACACACACACACACACACACACACACACACACACACACACACACACACACACACACACACACACACACACACACACACACACACACACACACACACACACACACACACACACACACACACACACACACACACACACACACACACACACACACACACACACACACACACACACACACACACACACACACACACACACACACACACACACACACACACACACACACACACACACACACACACACACACACACACACACACACACACACACACACACACACACACACACACACACACACACACACACACACACACACACACACACACACACACACACACACACACACACACACACACACACACACACACACACACACACACACACACACACACACACACACACACACACACACACACACACACACACACACACACACACACACACACACACACACACACACACACACACACACACACACACACACACACACACACACACACACACACACACACACACACACACACACACACACACACACACACACACACACACACACACACACACACACACACACACACACACACACACACACACACACACACACACACACACACACACACACACACACACACACACACACACACACACACACACACACACACACACACACACACACACACACACACACACACACACACACACAGACATCATCGTGAAAATATTAAATTCGTATTCTAGAGACCCTGAAACGTGCTTATCCACCAAAAACTCATACTCGAAAATTTTGACCCATTACAATACCTCTCTTATAGAATATGAGGCGAGAGGTAAAAATACGAACAATTAAGAACCAAACACCAAATACCAAACACAATGCTCTAGAAAATAATCCAGACACAACAAAAAATCTAATTATCTTCATAAAAGAAACAAATATATTGAATTTAATTTAATAAACTGTACCTACACAAGGACAAATAATAAGCATCAAATATAAAATGTACCTACTAATCTACCAATGTAAAACAAAATGTATGGGGGTTTTAATAGCCAAGGAGCTGAAAAGCCTCTAAAATAAAACCAAAATAAAAAAACTTTTATTTTATTAATTATTATTTTATTTTCTTAATTTTTTGATCCACCGATATGTGTCCGCTTTTAGGAAAATTCAGAGTTAGCAACCCTAAAACGAGAAGGCAAGATTCTTCTCAGGCTCAGACTGTTTGTACGATAGCTTATTAAATTTGTAAGAATATGTGTGCAAAGCTTGACCTATCGATTTTTCAATCAGCCCAACATTGATTCCTCTCAGATGTCTAAAGGAACTAGACTTTCTCGAAAATTATAAATCGCGTTATATTCCATTATGTCAAACATGTGTTACTAATAACTGAACATCAAAATTGTACCGCGAGATTTATTTAACGTGAAACATGGGATCTTTCATATCCATGGTTACGAATTTGACAGCAATGTATTAGAGCGTTTCATTTAAAATAGAACATAGCAAATGAAATATGTATGTATTTATAATCATTTTAGATATGAAAAAAGTTGCAAGAAATATACATATTTAATAAATATTTTTTCAGAATACAATTTATAACAAATTCTCAAATACTTACACGAAATAAATCAGATAGATATTTGTCTGAGGCTAACATCTGCATTATACCAACGTATCATTTGCACCTTTTCTTCAATTGTATACCTTATTTTCAATAACACAACCCTAATTGACAAGTAATATTTACTTGATAATGACAGCAGGTCCATGTCAATAGCCCCCCCAAGTATATAAATTACTGATTTTATGATATGCATAATATGTGCTCGTTTTGTGCTGAATTGTGCTGCAATAAAAATATTTTGTGCTCAATCCGTTCACGAGATATTCAAAGTTAAATTATGAGGGGCCAATGACATGCTCAGCCCCCCCAAGTTATAATTTTTAAAATTTTATTTCACAATTGTTTTGTGCTCGTTTTGTGCTGAATTGTGCCGTATAATAAAAATTTTGTGCTCCTTCTAGTAAGTGTAGAAAGTGTATCTTAATAGGAGGGGCCAGTGACATGGTCAGCCCCCCCCCCACCTCAACTTTTTTAAACTTTCTCGTCGCTATTATTTTGTGCTGGTTTTGTGCTGAATTGTGCTGTATAACAAAATTTTTGTGCTCCTCATATAAGGTTAAAAATGAGCATAGAAATATGGGGGGCCATTGACATGATCTGCCCCCCTCAACTTAATTATTTTTAAATAATTTTTTTACTGTTATATTGTGCTCGTTTTGTGCTGAATTGTGCAGCAATAAAAATATTTTGTGCTCAACCCGTATACGAGATATTTAAAGTTAAATTATGAGGAGTCAATGACATGCCTCATTTAAAAAAATTAATTTTTTTATTGTTTTGTACTGAATTATGCCGTATAACAAAAATTTTGAAAGTGTCTTTTAATTTTTAATGGCCAAGTCAAGTTGACTGTCCCATTTAAATATTTATATAAAATAATTTAAACATATTTTTTGCGCTGCTATAATTTAACCGTAAGTCAGAGAATAAAAAGTTTGGAAAGGCTAAGTTGACACTAGCACTAGCCTTTCCTTTAAAAAATATATATAAAATTTTCTTCATTATTTGGATAGTAGTTCGTATTTATTATTTATTATTTTTATCAAAACTTTGTTATGAACTCAAAAATGATTTCATCATAATGCGTAATAAGAAATCCAATAAAAATATGTTATTCAATGAGAGATAAATGATGGGATATGGGAATTTAAGTTTACTGTACGATATACAGGTAAATCTTATATACATTCGAAATTCGTATAAGTGAATTGCAATTTTAAACTTGGGTAGAATAATATTTATTATGCTCGTACTGTTTTTATCTACGACGTAGCTTACGTGTTTATTTAATGAGGTAACATGGTAATGATCTGTAAGATTGTCTTTTATAATAACGAAACTCGCCTACGGCTTGTGAAATAAACTTATATTCTCTTTTGTACCTAATGTCCATCGTTTCACATTAAATGAATACCATAATCATCGTGACCATAATTTTAGAAAATTTCTTAAATTATTTATTATACATATTACGTATTTTTATTAGTTCTAAGTAAGTATTACGATTTTATTGTTTGAGCCAATAATAAAGTTAAAAAGTAAAAATAAGAGTTAAATAATTTTTGGGTAACTATTTATCTTTTAATACACGCTAAGCCTCCAACAACAATAGCATAATAGTTATTTATGATTTTTTTAAACAAAACGTCAGAATTGGTATTTAAAAAAATATATATTTTACAATAATTATTGATGAATGACAATTTTTCTATAAGTAATAATTTTATTTAAAATCAAAGCAAAAGGGTATATGCCTCCATGGGTAGATGCAATTTGACATTCAGCTAATTTTATTGACAAAAAATTTTTAATTTGTAAGTTTTCACGTTTTATGCAGGTACCTATTTTTTGGGCAAGTAGTTTAATATTAATATTCTAAGAATCAAATTTATTTAAGACAAAAATAAGTAGATCAGTATACTTACATAATCTAAACATTGTTGTCAAATTTTGTCAACAAATTTATTTTTATTTATACCTTGGCAACGAATTATAGAGGTGTAGAGTAGGTAAATGCGAAAGGTAATATTGCAACAGCACATCAAATTACTTCACTAGTGAGGTAATATGTCAAATTACGTCACTCAAATGATAAGAATAATATAATTATTCTATCACTGGCGTAGATAACCAAATTTACCTCGTTATTTAAAAAAACTTGCAATATTCGTTTTGATCGCATTTCGCGGGCTTTTTCGAACAAATTATGTGAATTACTGTTACGGGCATCGCATAAAATTATTAGCGATGTATAAGGGCGCAATGTATAAAGATATAATCGCATTATAAAAGAATTATAAAATTTTCTCTTTTCTCTGTCGTCAAATTAGCTCTGCCAATTTAGAATTTGAATATAATAAATTTGACGCAAGCGCAAAATGTCAATTTAAAAAAGGAAAATAGCGCATAGCAAGGACTATCTATTAAATAATAAATAAATAAATAAGGGAAGGCTAATGTCAATCTTCTTAACTATAATAATTACTATGATTACTGTTGAATAAAAGAAGCTCTAAAAATAATATTTGCGGCGCAACAGAGCGCAATGTATTAGAATAAAATGAAATTTTGCTGTCAAGTTAGCCCTTCCTAATTGGATTATTAATAAAATAAAACGTACCTATACAAGCGCAAAAATTTATATTAATGCGTAATAGAGCGCATACGAACTACTATCCAAATAATGAAGAAAATTTTATATATTTTTTTTAAAGGAAAGGCTAGTGCTAGTGTCAACTTAGCCTTTCCAAACTTTTTATTCTCTGAATTACGGTTAAATTATAGCAGCGCAAAAAATATGTTTAAATTATTTTATATAAATATTTAAATGGGACAGTCAACTTGACTTGGCCATTAAAAATTAAAAGACACTTTCAAAATTTTTGTTATACGGCATAATTCAGTACAAAACAATCAAGAAACTAATTTTTTTAAATGGGTCATGTCATTGTCTCCTCATAATTTAACTTTAAATATCTCGTATACGGGTTGAGCACAAAATATTTTTATTGCTGCACAATTCAGCACAAAACGAGCACAATATAACAGTAAAAAAATTATTTAAAAATAATTAAGTTGAGGGGGGCTGATCATGTCAATGGCCCCCCATATTTCTATGCTCATTTTTAACCTTATATGAGAAGCACAAAATTTTTGTTATACAGCACAATTCAGCACAAAACCAGCACAAAATAATAGCGATGAGAAAGTTTTAAAAAGTTGAGGTGGGGGGGCTGACCATGTCACTGGCCCCTCCTATTAAGATACACTTTCTACACTTACTAGAAGGAGCACAAAATTTTTATTATACGGCACAATTCAGCACAAAACGAGCACAAAACAATTGTGAAATAAAATTTTAAAAATTATAACTTGGGGGGGCTGAGCATGTCATTGGCCCCTCATAATTTAACTTTGAATATCTCGTGAACGGATTGAGCACAAAATATTTTTATTGCAGCACAATTCAGCACAAAACGAGCACAAATCATGCATATAATAAAATCAGTAATTTATTTACTTGGGGGGGCTATTGACATGGACCAAATGACAGCCTATGTTCTATTTTAAATGAATCGCTCTAATTCGATGCTGTCAAATTCGTAACCATGGATATGAAAGGTCCCATGTTTCACGTTAAATAAAACTCACGGTATTAGTACTATAAGATTTACATGTTATGTACCTAAGAATCAAGTTGTTGTGTTTAAGTCGCTAGATGACCACACCAGATTTTTATTTATAATTTTTATTGCTTAACAAATGTGAAACTATGTTAGATGTAGGTATACACGGAAAAACTGCAATTTTTCTCCATCCAATAAATTATATTCGCAAATTCATTCCACCTCTTATTCCGCAAAATTAAATTCAAGCCATCATAAATCTCTGCTCGTTGTATATAAACAGACCGGTGTAATATAACTCAAATCGTTTTAATTTATCGCTTGTTTAAAAACACGACATTTCAGTAATCATAGTCGGCCTGTAGAAACAAAAAGTCTTCTTCTTCTTAATCGCATTTTTTATTCGCACGCCTAAAAAATACACGTAAGGAAACAATCCTTAATCCAAATAAACAAGATAATAAACAGATGATATATATTTTGCATTTGGTGTATTCTCAGTTTGAGAAAGATGTGTAGATATTAATGTACGAAGAGTGTTGCTTTTTACTTCCTTGTACGAAGTAAGGAAGTATTGTAATCGCGAAAAATTTCGGTTCTCAGATTTTGACGGAAATATCCGTTTTGACCTTTTCTGAATCCATTATGACTAGTTTCGACGTGACGTCTGTACGTACGTACGTATGTACGTACGTACGTACGGACGTATGTGTGTCGCATAACTCAAATACGGTTAGACGTAGAAAGTTGAAATTTTGTATTTAGGACTGTTATAGCATCTAGTTGTGCACCTCCTATTTTTGGTTTCAGTCTACAAACCGGAAGTAGTACTTTTTAAAAATATTTCGATAAATATTTAATTTTAGACAATTTTTTTTATATTAAATGAAAGATTATGTGATTATTACCTAAAATCGGTATTTTATAAATATTTTTGTATCTGCTATCATTTAAAAATAATTAAAGTATATATTTATAATTTATAGTATTTCGGTATCTTGTAGTCCATGATCGATTAACATTTGTTACTACGTAAAATTTTAAATGATTATGACATGACAGTGACAATAGTAAAATATGCTTTATATCTTCTTCTGCAGTTTAAATAAAATGACTAAAATATATTTGTGAGTATACTAGTATAATAAGTTAAAAGAATTTTTAATATTATTTTACATTTTAGTTATTAAGAAAAGTATGAACACACAAGGCGTACAAGGAAGTCATGTGGTGTCCACGTCAGATTTTTTATTTTAATGAATCCAGTAAACATATTTCATCCCATTTATTTATGGTATCACATTATATACCACAAACATCACAGGGACGTCACATTTTTATTATTGCTTTTACCATATCATGGAGAGTTTAAATTAATAAAGGATATCTCTGCGATTTGCATTTGTGATATCCCCGTGATAGTTTAAATTGAAGTGATATCGAAAAAGTGATGTCGCAGAGAGATCAATTTCGCGAGGTCGCATGGATATCATAATAGTGATATCACGAGAAGATCGAAAGGATCATTTATTATGTGTTTGTGTGATACCACTCAGAGATCTCAAAAACTAAGCGAGAAATCAAACTCTAGTCTGCAGCATTGTATTTCTAACACTTAAATTAACCTATAACCAAATTTTCAAAATTTCGAAAATTTTGAAATTTTTTGACCACCCAAAAACAAACCACCCTCGATTTCTCAAAAATGGTTCAATATATCGACTTAATTTATTCACCAATGAATTCCTCGTGCCGAATTATGTATGTGTACCAATTTTCAGCTCAAAATTCCGACGGGTACAAGATTTATCACGGTTTCCCCATTTTTGAAGATTTCTTACGATTTTTTCTAAAATCGACAATGTTGGATAAATCTTGTACCCGTCGGTATTTTGAGCTGAAAATTGGTACACAAATGTAATTCGGCGCGAGGAATTCATTGGTGAATAAATTAAGTTGATATATTGAATCATTTTTGAGAAATCGAGGGTGGTCGGTTTTTTTGAGGTCAAAAAATTTCAAATTCTGAAAATTTGTTTATATGTTAATTTGAGTGTTAGAAATACAAAGCTGCAGACTAGAGTTTGATTTCTCGCTTAGTTTTTGAGATATCGGCCTTTAAATTTAAAAGGGGGAAAATGGAACAACAATTTTTATAATGTTTGGAAAAAAACTTTGAAACTTCCCCTTTTCATTGGTATAAGATTGTTAATTTTGAATTTGTACCTACTTTAATAAATACGAATTTTTAAAAATGGGTCCATCATTTAGAATAACCATGTACATTTCAATAATCATGCTTGAAAACAAACAAGCTTAGTCAGTTACGTCACAAACGTGTGTCAAGTGCAATATTTATACGAGTACCTACATACAGTTTTGTATATGAAAGTCTTGGTTCATTGTTAGGTGTCATGGTTCGAATCCCGCTCATAGTGGCACTTTATCCTCGATAATGTAAGGCGAGAGTTTATGTGCTATGCAAACCATATCAGTTTTTTTCTTTAGATTCCTTAAATAATTTTAATTAAATCATAAACAGCACTACTTCCGGATTAATATTTTAATTAATTTTTAGTGCTTCATCCTCTATATTAAAGGTACTACTATTTTACTTATTACACTACGTTATCTTCAACACTGGTCTCTCTCTTTCTCCATAGTGAAATTATTTTCGTGTTGGTTTATTCTCTGACTGTTCCATGTGGAATAACGTTAACAATCTGATGAATTATTTTGCGCGCAAAAGATACTCGTAGATACGCAGAGCAGGCGGTTATGATTATAGAGAACAAAGTTTCAGTATTATGGTTACGACTTTGAAGTTTATAAATGATGTTCATATGTTGAAACAGATGCAAAGGCTTCTTGATGAAGTTCGTATTTGTTTAATACGCTCGTAATGAATGATAAATATTAATGTTTTGAATACCTTGCTCTAATCTTCCAGTGTGTACCTATGTTTAAAATTTCAGCTGTTTTCCTGGTAATTATTATTTGATGATGCTCCAGCATTAAGTCAGTGACAGTGGGTAATAGAAGATAAGCCTGGTTTATGCATCTTTCTAGAAAGCATAAAATTAAAACTAAATATTCTGGAAACAAAACACGTTAAATCTACTTACATTAAAGGTTACAGAGGTTGGTGGAGGTTAAATGCGAACATAGGGAAAAGTATGAAAATGGAGTTATCATGCTAGGCAACTTGATATACGTGGAATAAGTACTGTCAATGTCAAAGTAGCTGTTTATTGAAATTTTTATTTTCATTAAAATATTTTCTTTGCATAATAATGTATGTGTACGAGCAGAACGAGAAAATTTGCATGCACTTTTCGATTTCATCATTATTTCTGTTATTGTTTACACTTTTTGCAACACAAATTCAGAATACTTCGTTTTGTGACACTACTACAAAATATATCAAGATACCTATGTTCGCATTTCACCTCCACCAACCTGTATAATAATATTGTTATTTTATAGTAAGCCTGAAAAACTGAGGTAAAAGGATAAAATATTTCTTTTATAAAACAATAGTTATTTACTTTACAAGTGAAAAAAGTAAGGAATTACCCACGAGGGAAATCTTAACTCACGAGGCCGAAGGCTGAGTGAGATTATTTTCTCGAGTGGGTCATTCCTTTTTGCCCACGTGTGAAGTATAACGTTTTATCCAACACCTCTTAATAACTGCTTAAATATTTTAAAAATATTAAGTTTCAACCTAAAACATCGTTTCTATGGTGACTTCCAACAAGCAAAGTAACAATTTACCCACAAGTGGGTATAATTTTGATCAAAACCACTAGTGGGCAATATTTTACTTTGCTTGTTTAAAATCACCATAGTTATGATGCTTTTATTAAGAGGTGTTGGATAAAATTATTTACACCTACTACCAAATAATATTCTAATATTACATGTTCGACAACGTCATTGAAATTCAGCACCGCTACAAAATAATAACTTTCCTTATTAAAACTTTGCCCAAATCAGCATAAATTTGTTCATTGTTACGATCCTATTTTGAACGCAATTAAAATTTATAGGACAATCACTTCTGTTCTTAATAATGCCATCCACCATCGCTTCCGTCCCTTGTAACATCGTCCACTACGTGGAGAAATTACATTACATCTTAATTAGTTTCAGGAGTGGGCTTTGTTATTAGTTGGCACTAATCTGTATGCATTTAATGTGCATGCACACACGAACACACCCTCGGGAGAATTAGAATATTTCTCTGATGATATAATACATATTTGTACAGGGATAGAATTATAGAGTTTGTATATATACGAATGTAACAAGCATCCAGCAAAATTGCAAAATAAATATCACTACCAGGTACGTGAATAGTAGCGCAAGTAGATTTATGAGTATTGTCAAGTTTTATTTATTTAGGTAAAGTGAGAAAATTAGACAAACACGTATATTTATATCGCAAGTTTATTAAACAAAGAATAAAAGATAAAAATAAACACACACTATAATTTTTTAAAAGACTAATAACACACTAAGATTATTTATTTGTACACTACGTTTATTTATTTAATCGTAATATTAACTGTTATTACCTTTTAATATAGGTACAACATTTATTGATAATTATCAACAACATAATACGTTTATCGCGTACCGCGTTATTCATTAAATATAAATAATGTCAATGTATCAAAGTGAAATGTCGTATAGTGTATGTGAATTAATGAAATAATGAAAATGTAAATAAATTATAGAGTTGTAGAAAAAATATAGTGTGCAACCCTCCTCCAACTATACTGTTGTGCACCGATTTGCCGCTATATCTCAGTAGTACTAGTACTTCTCTCAAACCCTTTCTTTCGTTTTGCATTTTTTTGTCGTATCAGTGTGGTAATATCTGTGTTACTTTTACATCAAATTTTGTTTCAAGCTCAAGAAAACGGCGACCGAAACTCACCAAATGCTTCTCGAAGTACCAAGTGATACAACAGTAACGGTTAACTTTTACGTGGACGTTTTGAGGTGTTTAAGGAAAAATGTGAAGCGAAAACGTCCTGAACTTTATGCTTTTCCACCACGACTTTTGGCTTTTCCACCACGACAATGCACCGGCCACACATCTCTGGTTGTCCGCGAATTTTTTACATCCACTTAAACAAAAAAATGTTCTTTCTCATCCTCCTTACTCACCACACCAGATTGAAAGGTAAGAAATTTGAGACTGCTGAGAAGATACATTGCAGGAGGTCCTAAGTGCTATTGAAAAAATGACTAAGTACAACAAGTGTTTTGAACAGTGGAAGAAAGATAGGACACGTGTATATTTGTAGGTGGGGATTATTTTGAAGCAGATATTTTGTTGGTTTGAAGTTTTAATAAATACAGCTTTTAAAAAAAAATAGTTCGGGAACTTTCGGGTAGCGCCGTATTATACCACTTTGAATACTACTTTGAACTAATACATATATTGTTGTATTTTTTATGAAAAAATTAAAAAAGCTACTGAGTTATTCTTCACGCGACTTACACCTTTAAGCAATGTTACCAATAAGTTAAAGTTCAATATTCTATATTTTATACCAATTACTTTTTACATCCTTACGTTCTTCTTTGCAATGTATTAAAATATAAAAAAAACGAAAAATATGATAAAATTAATAACGTTTCTACACGACACGTTTTGAAGATATTTTAATTAGACTTTTTCTTTTATAGTAATTGGCATATTGGCATGCAAATGGTGTAGCTTTTTTATACTGCAAATTACCATTTTACCTTTAAAGTTCACGCTAAAGAACTTAAAAGCATGACCTATGACATATTGGAGCGTTTTAATTAAACTTTTTACAAGTCTTTTCATTTGACATTAATGCAATATTTTTGCTGGTTTTAATAATGACGTATTTCTTTTAAAAACTGAAATGTTTAATAAACATACATGACGACATAATCAAAAAAAGGACATGGCAGAAAATTTAATATAATATGCAATATATCTATTCTTTTAATGACGTAGATTTGTACTGTGTACCTAGTACTGTTGAGCTAGCACTCTATCGAACCTCATGTGTTAAATTTTGACAGTTCACTATTAGTGGAGGATGAAAGTTAATGCAAGAGTTGAAGGCGAGTGAATTAAACATTACCGATGTGCGAAGTTCGAGTCAAATACGACGTTTTATCTACGACTAAAACATTTCTTTAAAAAATTTCATTCATTAAAATATTAACTTAAGGGCATTCTGTACAGGAAGAATATACACGTAAAAATCATTTTACACGCATACACCTCATCGACACATGGTTGCACATTTTAACAAAAACAAATTTTTATATGGCAGATAAGGGATAAAACTTCGTTCTATTAGTGCCATTTTTCTGTTTTGTACCGAAGTTTTAGTTTATAAAATAAAGAAAACTACAAAAATTCACATTTTTTACCTCTAATTTTCTCGAAATCAGAAAGATTTCTCTAAAAAATAACACTACCCCAACGTAGATTAAACTTTAAACTACATGATTCTAGTTTAAAATATCATGTTCTGCGAAATATAAAGAAAAATCTGTAGGTGCTTCTAAACGCCTGCAAGCGGTTGGAAGTAAGTAATTTCGACCGTTGAACGTGCTGAAAAAAATTGCACTAATAGAACGAAGTTTTATCCCTTATCTTCCATATAAAAATTTGTTTTTGTTAAAATGTGCAACCATGTGTTGATGAGGTGTATGAGTGTAAAATGCTTTAACGTGTACATTCTTCCTGTACAGAATGCTCTTAAGGCCGGAATGTAGCTGTCCACGATTTCGTCGAGAAAAAGGAGAGATATATACAGATTTAGTGTGTCGAACAAAGGCAGCAATAGCGAACGCGCTCTAAAAGTGTCATCGTATTTGTATGATATTGTATTTATAAGACAAAAGAAATAATCAAACGCGTTATTTATATACTGTATAACATGTTACCTACAGTGCGACGCATTAATTTTAATAGATTTTATTTAAAATGGCTTAAATTAAACATGTAAAAGTAGTATTTTTCTCTTTATTCGGCATTTTTTAAAAACAATACTATGAAAAAATTTGGAAAAATCGATGCGTCGCACTGTAGAATGAATATTAAATATTGTCGTAAAACAATTTCAATGATCTTACGTTAGTATTAGATTGAATATTATACAAACCGTAGAGCACTGTTTTACCTCTTTCTCATACAGCTACATTCCCGCCTTAACCTCAAATTTTGCTGTAATGACAGTTCACCATTACACAATAGTGTTAAATAATGAACTCATAATACAATATAGTGTATCTTACGGAACGGTTTATTTTACTACCTACATATTGAATGGTCGTAGAAAAAAAAATTCAACGACATTATTGAAATTTATCTTCACGAGATGCTATATGCGAAAAGTATTTTGATAGTTAATAAGGTATACCGTCAACTTCGCACAATGCTTTGAAAACATGACACCTATTGTAATACGCAGGGCTTTTATTTATTGTAGTTCCAATTTCAATAATAACGTGAGATCTTGTATAAAGCAATTTTTTCTAAATAAAAAAAAATTCAATAAGGTGTCAAATACCGTCTGAATTTCATCACCATTTCAAAGGAAACAAAAAATAACCAAAAAAGAACAATTACGAAAAATCCATGACCGTCTCTGATTCAGCATCATTAGCAATTTCCAAAGAGAAATACCAGCCAATTTTTAAACCAAACAAATGCCTTCTCGAAGAAGTGAAAAGGAAGAAAATAATGGAGGAGAAAAATAGTAGAAAAGGCGCAAAAAAGCACAGAAAACAAATAACGAGCGATCAATACCTCCTCCGATCTCAAATGCATCGTCGGGTTAAGATTGCACAGGACAAAGACAGAGTGGTTGTGTGTCAAAGGTGTGAGAGAGACGATCATTGTAGTCCACTTATCTCTGGATCGGAGAGGATAATGAGTGTAAAGTGCAGTGTTTAAGAATAGTTGGCTCTGCACTGGAAACTGAAATGACGGCATTTGGGCTTTATTCAATAGCTTTTTGAATATTATCTATAAAGGATTTGAAAGGATGGAGTTTACGATCGACTAGAAGTGCATGTTCTTTGCTCATAACTTGAAAACTCTTACTTTGTTACTTTTTAAACAAATTTTCCAGTGGCTGCTCGTGGGTAAGGGCTGCGGGGCTGTAGCCCCCTAATAGGAAATGAAACTGTTCTAAAAAATTATTCAAATAATATCAATAAACAACATTATCTACTCGTATCTATTCATCAAATATATCTTATGAATGAATTTATTGTTAAAATACAAAGAGTAACGTCAATTAATTAAGTTTATTAAGTATAAGAAGGACATACCCTGGGAATAAATAAACAGTCTACAGTTTAAAATTACGATGTTATCATAACATAATAAAAACTGTCTGAATTAAAACTACCTATGTAGTTATTGATTAAATTAAAATTATATGTAAATACCGTAAATACAAAAATTATTTGATGTATTAAAATTATCCTGCAATGATTTTTATGGTAATTAAAATTATGGTTTAACGAATATCCTGAATTATTTATACCTACATAATTAAAATAGATAATGCAATTTAATTATGTACATAATAATTTTAATTCCGTAAATTTTTAACTATGAGTTAGAATAAAATTATAAATGTGCTATAAGAATAAAATGCTAATTTTTATCCTAACAGATTTAAATTTGAAGTAAATCAAACTTAAGTTTCTGCACAGTACAATTTTTATTATGTTCCTGAGAAAAATAGGCAGTATTAAAAATGTTTCTAATGAAAATTGAAATCATATTATGATGTGACAATAAAAATTACTTTAATTTATGTGTTACATAGGTAATAATAATTAAATCATCATAAATGAGACGAATTTTCTTTGATCTTTATACACTTTGAAATTTTCTCATGCTACTTAATAAATTTAATTTATTATTTTTATGTTGTAATAATAATACTCTTAGATAAATATTATTCAAAATTGAAATTATAATTTTAGTTTAATTTTTATATTTAAAGCCGCTCTATATACTCTGTTAAAATACTTCATAAATTGATATATCTGGATCTCCAGTTCTAATTGCACAAATGTGTTCAAAGTACAATAAAATAACATAAACATTAAAATGTTAATTATTGCCAGACATTTTTTCGGTAAACTTCAAACTTAAATATGTATAGGTTATAACACAATCACATATTACCTAGATTATAAAGCACCGGACGGTACAAACTTTTTAAAGGTTAACACAAAAACACGTACATATGATAAATTAACACAAAATAAAACATAACCTCGGAGGGTTCTTCATTTAAGATTTCCATTCTAGAGAAAGAAGCATATTTGTTTTCACGATTTCGTGTCATATTTGTAAATTACACTTTTATTGTGGGCTATAAATATCTATTTCAACAACAAAGGTAGGTATAGAGAGCACACACACCACAGCGTATTTCGCTAAACACGGAACTGATGATAGTCGATATTTTATGTAACTTCCAACTTATGAATGCGATACGCAAGAAATTTCAATTTCAATGGATACCTACCTATATAAAAGCTTATAGCTTTCATTGAGGAAATAAGTATATATAAGTAATTTTAAATTATTTTTGCTGAACAATAAATAGTAGGTATATAATAAATTGATATTGATAGGGAATGTAATATTTGTTCCGACTTTAAAAAAAGTTAATATAGTTATCAATAAGTTATTGTCAATTGGGTTTAAAGTTTAATCATGAATAAATTATTAAAAAATAAATAAATTTAAATTAAACTTAATACTAAAGTGTGCCCATTTCTAAGTTATAATACCCTAATACCATTTCACACCACACATGCAGATTATATGGGACTTTTAAAAATTTCGTCTTCGGGGTATAAAAATAATACATTAACTGGTTTTGAAACTTCGGAAGCATTAAAACTTTATATTACCTAATTTGGTACCCCTAGACGTATTATATCAGACAAAGCTGGAAATTTCACAGGTTTTGATATAAAAGAATTACTAATATCTTTAAAAAATATTGAGCAACATTCATTCTATTGCTAAAGAAGCTCCTCGGGCGAACGGACGAGTAAAAAAATATGTTTTAACCGTCTCTAATTTACTTATAACTAATTTAAGTAATATAATTTATTATATTATTTATTATTAAATATATATTTAATATGGACGAACGTACTAACAAATATTCAACTTTCATTTAAATTAAGAAGCCTCTTTAAATAACGAAAATTCTTGAAAATGACCGATTTGAGCTTTTATGTCCTCATTAAGGCAAACGGCAAATGAAAGCTCTTGAGCATCTACGAGTTTGCTTGCAATGTGGTCAGTACTCATCTACATTTTTTTCAGTGAGTGTATATAAATTTTTTGTTCTCTGCTTATTTCATTATTTTCAGGAACATTTACCAGTTTTACAAACGCTATTAAATTAAATAAAGTTATTTCATATAATTTTTGTACCCGTTAATATTTTCAGAATGTTCCAACAATGAACGTCTGACATAAAAACTTTGTACAATTCCATGACAGAAGTGAGCAGAAGAAAATGTCGTTTGTGTTTTGCTAGTTCAATAAAGTTGTAGCAATGTGCGAGGAATATAAAAGCATTTTAAGTATTGTACGTGACGGTGTGACGAACGACGTCAAGAGACACCGCGACGCTATGTATAACATGTGAATTTTACTGTCGCTTTGTCGTTGGTGCTTGTCCAGGAAGACACTTACGGTTTTATTGATAAAATTGATGTTATTGTCTATTCGTTCAAAACTTTTTATTTATTCGCTGGCAACATTAACTATAAGACTAGCTTTTCTAACTAACAGCAATATTATTTTATCTATAAATACACACACAGGATAAAAGAAAATAATTTAAATATTTCAAGTGAAAAATAACGTGTCTGTGTAAAAAATATTTATTATGTCTGGGCAGTAAAGAAGGATTTTTCATTACGAATGTGAGTAGGTACTTAATACTTATCTTTACAGCCGAGGTATGTAATATTATTTAAGAGTCTCGTTCTGACTGCCACAAAGTACAGACGTGTTTACTACGACCTCCAAAAAAGTGATATAATCACGACAATGCATAATCCATGTGAACCTAAAGCTCTGTTCGCACGGCGATCTTTGGAGATTCTACGGAGATTCAGAATCCTGGAAAAGAAGATTTTTCTTTCTAGTGATAATTTAGTGGTTTTGAAGCAATCAATAAATTATAAATTCTTCTTTTCCAAGACTCATTGAAGATTCAATTTAACGACACCGCACTTTAACAAATAATTCTCACTAATTAATAAAACTTCTTCTATTCCAGGATTCTTAATCTCCGTAGAATCTCCAACGATCGCCGTGCGAACAGGGCTTAAGTGAAGTGCGAACAGTAAAGTATAAAGTGAGAGGTGAAGTGCAATTAACAAGTAAAGTGAATCCATGTGAACCTAAAGCCCTGTTCGCACGGCGATCTTTGGAGATTCTACGGAGATTCAGAATCCTGGAAAAGAAGATTTTTCTTTCTAGTGATAATTTAGTGGTTTTGAAGCAATTAATAAATTATAAATTCTTCTTTTCCAAGACTCATTGAAGATTCAATTTAACGACACCGCATTTTAACAGATAATTCTCACTAGAAAAAACTTCTTTGTTTCCAGGATTCTGAATCTCCGTAGAATCACCAAAGATCGCCGTGCGAACAGGGCTTAAGTGTAGTGCGAAGTGCGAACAGTAAAGTATAAAGTGAGAGGTGAAGTGCAATTAACAAGTAAAGTGAATCCATGTGAACTTAAAGCCCTGTTCGCACGGCGATCTTGGAGATTCTACGGAGATTCAGAATCCTGGAAAAGTTTTTTTCTTTCTAGTGACAATTACGTGGTTTTGAAGCAACCAATAAATTATAATCTTCTTTTCCAAGGCTCATTGAAGATTCAATTTAATTACACCGCATTTTAACAAATAATTCTCACTAGTCAATAAAACTTCTTCTTTTCCAGAATTCTGAATCTGCGTAGAATCTCCAAAGATCGCCGTGCGAACGGTGCTTTTAAATGTAGTGCGAAGTGCGAACAGTAAAGTATAAAGTGAAAGGTGAAGTGTGAAGTGAAAGAAAAGTGCAACGAATAAAAGGAAGAAAACAAAGGAAAGTGGATCGAAAAGAAACATCACCAAATAATAAAAACATTGATGCAAACGGGACACCTCACGTAGTTTCCATGGTAAAGACGAAGACAAAACAAAGAAATGTAATATCACAACAACTGTACCATCAGGTGGATCAAGTATATATAATTGTCTATATCCTACAACTCCAGGAATGGTTGGAAAATCTGACAAACGACAAAAGCACAACTAAGAAAAGGAGCGAAAAAAATTACGAAAAAATGTTAGTGAGTTGTGTACCCTGGATGGGTGGGCCTGGCGTATCCAGGATAGAGTTTTTAGTAAGTAGACTGCTCGGCGCTCGACAAATGGGAATCTGAATCTGAGCCGAAGTATATAATATTTAAGCAGTGGCGTACCTAAAACGTTCTTATCTCTTAAAATCTCACACTCGAAAATTTTGTAACAAAGTAGATTTGTTAGTAATTTTCCGTAATCGAAATTATTGCTAACTTGTGTTTTGTTAAGTTATTCACCTTTTGGTCACGCGCGGTTGTTACACGTGCCTTGCATTTCAGCGAAATTATTGCGATCTTGCATTTAGTATTAATATTAGAATATGCTTAGTAAATTAAGTAGTTAGTAGTTAGTCAGTCATCAACCGATAGAAGTAGTCAGTAATCGAGCGATGAAGTAAGAATGAACGAGTGAGAAGAACTTCGTAAGTGTCTATCCTCACGATAGATATAATTTGTTAATCGTTTTGTATGTCAAATTATTTGTAATATTTATAATTTTACTTTTTATTATTCATAATAATAAATATATTTTGTTTCATGTCATTATTTTACTTATTAAACATTTCCAACACGTCAACAATCGGATTGTTAAGTTTCGAGAATTTCGAGAATCAGAAACAACCCGATTTGTTACAATTTTGACCCATCACAATACCTCCCTTATAGAATATGGGGAGGGAGGTAAAAATGTAATTCAACCAAATTTAATTTGCAAAATATCTCATAATTCTTACATTAAATGTATTAAAATGTATTGTTTACGTTATAATAGCTAGCTTATTCTAACAAATAGGTATGTTTTCAATTTCTATAATTTTTCGCTAAAATAATCCGTAAACAATTTATTGATAGAGAAAAATTTAGATTATTATTAGGTTGTATAGCAATCAATAAATAATTGTATGAAGTACTGAATAGCTGCCATAATATTTAACTTCTGTATGTAAACATAATCTTGTAAATATTAAATTAGGTAGGAGAAAATCGAGTGTTTGCTGAATATAATAACTTTCTTCGCTCATAGTTTGCATGTTAATTTTCAATATAAACTTCAAATCTCCAGTTTAATAACAGAGAAAACTTTTCTTCGCAACTAACAAAATAAAATACTTATCTCTACACCAAATTTCCAACGATTAAGTTAAACTTAATAACTCGACACTCTAACACTGTCAAATCTTTAATATCTATAATTACATAAATTCGAGCTCAATTTTGTGCTAGTTTGGCGAAGAAAAAGTGGCATAATAATGACCGAGAATGAAGCAATTAGTTCTCAACGCCGTCCCTTTTCATGTCGATCTTGCACAGCCATTGGCTTCCTCGGCACACATTAAATCCTACCCTAATTCAGGAAACTCCATCACCGATCACATTTCACGCATTATCTGCATCTTGCGTCGGAAAAGGGGGATGCGAGTAAGATATATTACATTCTACCAGCTGTTTACTTCAAATCTGTTATATAGGAAATCTTTGTGGTTTTTTTAAATTTTGCTGTTTTTTAGGGTGGTAACTATTCTACAGGATTAACTCTTACAGGATTAACTCTTAATTACAGGATTTATAAATGAGCACAACGCACAGTACATAATTTAGCACAATATAGCTCAGCACTGCGCGTGCGCATAGAATTTTCGTTACGGGGGTTTTATAAGCCGCACACGAACACAGATTGCTATACAAAGTAAAAGAAGAAGTCATTGTCTTACAGTGTTGTCTTATGACGTTATGACAGTTGTTTTGTTGGTTATGCTAGATTTGATTTGGAATTATTTGACTTTGTGATTTTGTTAACTAAAACGAACTGTCCGAATGCAGCGAATAAATCCGAAGCACAGCACAGCGCATAGGAAAATGAACAATTCGTGTGCTATGCTAAATCATTTTCTATGCGCTGTCCGTCTTATAAATGGATGTAGGTACTAATTTCCATATGCTATGTTGTGCTAAATTATTTTCTATGCGCTGTGCGTGTTATAAATCCAGCTTTAGATGTTATAATACTTAAATCCAACCACTCGGACCCAATTGTATTATTATTGGTTGCTGGGAATCGAACTACGAACCGCTCAAATGTTACTTATTTTAGACGACTCTCGGTCATATTGCCTTGTTAGTTCTCGCAAAAGAAAATAGCCATTTAGCATGATTTCATATTACCATATGCAATTAGGGATTTTTTGACAAATCTTAACATTTTATTTTTTTGAGTTAATAATTTTGAAAAATTATTAAAATCGTAACTAAACACAGAAAATAAAGTATATAAATCAAAACAGCACATTCCTCGAGAACAAACAAAAGCATCGACTATTTTAGTGTAATTTGATTTACAACTTTCATCTCAGGAAAATACATAATAAAAATATTGAGAAAAATTCAATTGAAATATAAATAATTTTTAACTGATTGAATTTTTGTCAATATTTTTATTATGTAAGGATATAAAACGAACACATGGTTGAATTCAGAAAAAAAAATTATCGAATAGGCCTAAAAATTATGTTTATCTACGACTAATGTATAACATTAACATTAAATGTGTTATGTTTGCTACATAATACCATGTAATAATCCCGTAGAGAATAATACCAGGGAATAATTGTCAGTATTCCCTCCTCGGCACCAATCAGAAAATTACTTTGCCTGAATCAATTTCTCCGTGCACATTATTTTTTTAAAACATTGCAATATTTAATGATGTAACTATGGTGATAGAGAATTGACATTTGGAAATGTCAAAATTTTAGCGTTTTGGTATTTATTTTACTAAAATCTTGTCCATAATAAGTTAGTCGTAGATAAATAATGGCTATTATTCCCTCAGATGATTAAAACCCTCGCTCGCTTTGCTCGCTCGTGTTTTAAACTTCATCTTCAGGAATAATAGCATCCATTATAGCGTCGTTGTATAATATGCTATTATTACCATTTGAAAAAATATGACTTTGTGTTGTAACTTGAGAACCACTGGTTTAAAAAATTATTTTATTCTTTAAGCAGATGTCCCCTTTGGTCTTCTACAACTTTGCTTTATAATATTTTTTGTAACTATAATAATAAAGAAAATATAAGTGGTGGTTGGTTATTTATGCAGAATAACATTAAAATATCAAAAATTACCGAAATGTTCTCAATTTTACGACTCTGTTTATTCCTCTCTGCACACATCTGTCACAAAGTTCCCTTCTCAGCGATTTTCGTAGTGTGGATGTTGATTGAACATCAACGTTCCTTCTACGACGCTGTTTAGAACGCAGCTGGGACTAATAACCGTGTGACTTGTATGCGTTACCTGCGCCCAATGTTCTGCTGATGGTGTAATCACTTCTCACCCGCATGTGCGAACATCACTTCACTTGGATGTTGAAGCACTGAAGACTGAACCTCGAGGGAGATTATGTCGTACATAAATTCTGTAACCTTTCGGCGTAGGTACCTACATGTGTTTTCGCAAGTTTATAAGTTATTCGATTTTAGTTCAAATATTTTGATAACGCATGAGTGTTTTAAGGTCGATAAGTACCATAAATGTTTCATATTAAAAATGGTCTAGAAATTGAATGCTGAAATCTGGAAATCGATATTGTAATCAGTTAATGAATGGTTAAATTTATTATATAGAGTAGGTATATTACGCATTATCAATTGGATGAACAATGGACATTTTAAACAAGTTTAAATGGTAGAGGTTACTATATTGCCTAACATTTTATTTATTCCCTATTTTGTTAAATATTTTAAGAAACTGCTTAGGTACCTAATACTTAATTGTTATCTTGATAAAAAATTTTAATGTGGACAGCACAAAATCTCTCGCCATATACTTACTCTATTGTTTTTACTTATACAAATATATTAACAACCAGGCCGGACTGCAGCCCTCCACCCCCTCAAAAGGTAAAAAATAATTGATTTTGAAAAATAAAATAAAAATCAATGACAACTAAAAAAAATCTGATGTGGCCAGCATAACACCGCCCTACTCAAGATACCCTACTCTTTTAATTGCAGTATAATAAAAGTATTATATCTATTACTTAAATATATTTAAAAAAGTGTAGATGAATCTCTTCGTACATAAGTTGGAAAAAAATTGATGTTCCGTTTTCCCCTTTTTCCAACTTTAAAAAGGCCGATATCTCAAAAACTAAGCGAGAAATCAAACTAAAATCTTCAGCATTGTATTTCTAACACTTAAATTAACCTATAACCAAATTTTCAGAATTTTGAAATTTTTTGACCATCCAAAAACCAACATATTACATACGTGTACCAATTTTCAGCTCAAAATTCCGACGGGTACAAGATTTATCACGGTTTCCCCATTTTTGAAGATTTCTTACGATTTTTTCTAAAATCGACAATGTTGGATAAATCTTGTACCCGTCGGAATTTTGAGCTGAAAATTGGTACACATATGTAATTCGACGCGAGGAATTCATTGGTAAATTAAGTCGATATATTGAACCATTTGTAAGAAATCGAGGGTGGTCGATTTTTGGGAGGTCAAAAAATTTCAAGATTCTGAAAATTTATTTATAGGTTAATTTAAATGTTAGTTTTATTTCTCGCTTAGTTTTTGAGATATCGGCCTTTAAATTTAGAATTGTATTTCATATTTTGTAACATTTTACATGAGTATATTTTAATTCCAGCCCCATTGTTTGAGAAGATTTTCAGCATCTACGTCACACAAACTTTAAAAATTAATTACAGCTTTATTAAGAACAATTATAGCTTATCAGTACTCTCGTTCGCTTTCAAATAACATGAAGTTTCAATAAAACACTTTTTTTAAATGGCATACTACCCTATTTTAAGTGAATACATTTTTTATCTTGTAAATATATTATCGAAGGACTGTTTGTTTAGTACCTTAAAAATTTGCATATAATACTGAAGTTTCCATTTTTCCTTAAATACAACATTATGATTAGTAAAATCTAAATATCTTACGAGTATAATATCTAGTCAGATTGAAGGAAACAGTAAACTCGTATCTCATAATTTCCGTAAATTTCTCTCTCCACGCATGAAACAAACCATAGTGAATTAAATCACCCCCACCAGTCATCAGAAGTTGAAATCTCTCCTGTACTTTCGAGAGTAGAAGCGACATAAAGCTTCTGTGAATTTGCCGCATTATTCCATAAATCAATTAATAAATTGTAGGCAAAGGTAAGTCTAATTAAAGTGACGCCATTGCCAGGAGCCGCTAATGTCTCCAGCTAGTGCTGTAAATGTACCGCCACCGAGCCGCCACCGAGCCGCCGCCCCCGACATGCAAGAGCACTTTAACGTGTTCCGTGATGCTGATGGCGAGGGAAATATGTGCGCTAAATTTGTGTCTTCAAAGTTTCTACCACAAATATAGTCACTCATATTTAGTCTCTATATTGCATATTATGCTTTATTATTTTAGTTTTACTGTTTTCCTCAAGGTATTAATATTTTATTTGTATTAGGAAAAATGAATAGGTATAGCTAATTTTATTTTAAAAAAACTTGAGTTAAGTGTGTTAAGATGTTAAGAAATACTTTGAAATGTGTTACAATAATTGTAGCTATATAGTTCATACGAATTGTATTGAAAAAACACAAATTAAGTATAGTGGGACACGTTGGACCGTATATAACTAAGATGGTAGCACAGATATACTCGTATTTTGATGTTTAATTTTTTTTACATGTAATACCGTGAATATTGTAACAAATAACACATTTTTCCAACCTTTAATTTTCCTTGAAGCCTTGATGAAAAACTTGAAGTGAAACCAAGAGCACAGCAGGAACCTCAATTTTAGGTACTTTTAAAAAGCACAATTACCACCATTTTCACTGCAAAACATCACGATTTCACTATAAAACTGGCGATTTCGACTGTTTTGATGCTACTTCTCTCAATCTAAGTTTCTTAATTGAACGGCGAATTGCAGGTCTGCGTGACGTCACTCAGCAACAACAACCAAAGTCTGCCAAGTTAAAAAAGAAATCGTTCGCTCCAAATTTGGCCTTTGGGATATTGCATAAGAGATGGCGCTGTTCACCTATGTAAAATTCTGAACAACGGTGCACTTTACTTTGGCTTTCATAAGTAGTGTAGTATAACAATGCAGGTTTGCAGTGTGTATTATTTTGAGTGCCATTGTCTTCTAACAAAATTATTTAAATTTGTTCAGTACAATCAGCGTTGGATTAGATAATTACGTGCATTATTAATATTTGAATAAAATAACACAAACAGCTATGACCCTTAATTTTGCGAATTTTTGAAGAATTCTTTTTGTTCCGTTATCAGTAGAACGTGTTACATATACGTACAGAAACACCCTGTATATATGACCTATTATAGTATCCCCATAAAATGCCCCCGTCTTGCGCGTCCAGGTACCCTCTCAAAATGACGTTTTTTCAACATTTCCGGAAATATTTTCGTATATATTTTCCAAAAATATATGTCCGGAGATTTTACATCACTAATTATTATTATAAACATTTCATTTTATTTAAAAATAATCTGGGTAATGGAACTAGTGCTATGATTATCATCGGTGATAGCATGAGTTAGTCGATGAAAATTGACCGAGTGCGCAGCGCGAGTTCAATTTTCTGAAGACATAACGAATGCTATCACCTATTATTAACCATAGCCCGATTTATATTTGGGGAGAATTATAATGAATGAGTCCAAAATGTTTGGTTATATTTTTTCAATAGCTGTCAAAAACTATTTAAATTCTGTTTACCTTTCTCGATTTTGTCTTCACTGGCATTATCCCACCTAATACAACCAGGTTCAGTCAATTTAAGTCTTATTTTTGACAAACAGCAATATTTAAATAAGAGACTAACTGTAGGAAATTAATTAACAAAAACAGTTGACATGTAACAGCGGTTATAAAAACATCATCGATTTAATAGCATCCAGGCGCGGATACAAGGAGGGGGGTAACGGGGTAATTACCCCCCCAAGAATCCTAAAGTTAGATCTTAAAATCGAATACTATTCCAATTTCTACTTAAGTTAATACTATTTTAACTTACGTGGAAGTAAAAATTAAGTTTTAATTTATTTTTACACATAAAAAGAGTGTTATTCAAATCCGAAATTTCATATAAAGGCATTTGACCTTGAACTAAAAAAAAATTCGCCGGCGGCGCTATTTTCCTATTCCATTTTTCAAAATTACCCTCCTAAGAACATCACCTGGATCCGCCCTTGATAGCATCTTACTAATCTATTACAGCCAATCAAATGAGTCAATATGTAGCACGTGATACATGAATTACTTATATATTCATTTAAATAGCTTTTTTATGGTCACTTTATTTTGAAATTTATCTTTGACGTTTACCGTGCATGAACGTCTTGCAAATGATTTAATAATAAACACAGACCCGAGCGAAGCATTTAGAATGCGCCCTAGATCTGGGTCAATGCTTCACAAAAGCCACCAAATTCACATATTATGAGTGTGAAACTGTGATATGTGTACAGAGAAGAGGCAACTGTGATATAAATGTGCTGTGATTTTCTGACTGAGCGCTCGTCAATGCAGAGTTTTAAATGTCATGTATGAATGATTTATTGTGAGCAGCCCAGGCCCGATCCATGTCCACGTCCACACTGTCGCAGGAAATGAGACAGTCACGGGTTCATAGAAAGAGATAGAGAGACTTGATTTGTGATGACGTATCGCTGCTGCTGGTGGTGGTAATGAGAAGGAAAAGTTCTCGATGACCGGTACAATAATTGCTATTCCTGATTACTTTATGCGTACCAATGTAAATAAAATAATGTATCTATATTCAGTATCAAGTTTTATAAACGTCATTTTGGTCACGAGTTTTTTAGGACCGAGCACAGCGAGTGTATAAAAAACGAACCCGTAAAAATAATGTTTTTCACTATAAATTAATTATACGAGGTCTAGCTATTAAATAACGAGACTGCGCACGCAGGAGGCGTCCTAGAGGGGCAGGAGGGGAAACGAATGCAGCGTTGGATAGCTGGAAGCGGCTGGAAGTGTCTACTATTCCGGTACGAAAACACGTTATTGTCGCTGTAGTAGTATGTTTTCTATGAAAGTTAGAAACGAACGTGTTTTCTTTTCGTGCCGATAATAATGTACATTGGATTTTGCACCAGGACAACTTACCTGCCCATAACGCGCTGTCTGTGAAGCGTTATTTAGCCGCTAGAGGTACTCCAGTGCTCGAACACGCGCCGTACTCGCCTGATTTAGCACCCTGTTACTATTTTCTATTTCCGAAAATCAAGTCTGCCTTAATAGGAACCCGGTTCGAGTCGATGGAAGAGGTGAAGCGAAAATCGGCAAAAGAAGAAAACACGTTCGTTTCTAACCATTATAGAAAAAATACTACTACAGCGACAAAAACGTGTTTTCGTACCGGAATAGTAGACACTTTCAGCTATCCAACGCTACATTTGTTATTTAATAGCCAGACCTCGTATATATGAGACCCAATCGATATTTATTTAAATTTATGTTTTTGAACCAGATCGGTGCAGTGCATTTTGAGATAGCTAGCTGCCATTTTGTTTCAAGATGGCGTATTAACATTTTAATATACCTATGTTTCAAAACAGAGTATTAGCTATTACTGTACCAACTTTGAACGCAATAGTTACAGAACATTTTTAGATATCTGTCCGCCATTTTGTTTTAAGATGGCGGACTGACATTTTAATATATCTATATCTTAAGTTAGATCCTTAGCAATTACTGTACCAAATTTGACCGCAATCGGTGTAGTAAATTTTGAGATAGCTAGCCGCCATTTTGTTTCAAAATGGCCGAGAATCTAAAATTTTGCCAAAGTGCATTGTTAGGTGACAAAAGTCTATTTGCAAAATTTCAGCTCGATAGGATCCCGGAAAGTGGGTCATTTTTTACTTTTGTTTTTTTGCCGTACGTATGACGGTGAAGTTAATATAAAGGATTTAAACGTCAATTTAGTCACGAGTTTTTTAGGAACGAGCGCAGCGAGTGTATAAAAAACGAGTATCCACAGAGTTTATAAACGAGTCACGTAGGTACTATACTTTTTTTACGACCACAAATTAAACAACATAAATTCATAAATATATAAAATTTAATTTATAATAATTTTAGATTAAATCATAATGATATTATACGTAGCTACAAAATTCTACTTAGGCAAATAGTATATTTTTAATGACGTTCAATATTCCTCTTGGTCTGTTTTAGTGACGTAGAACACAATTTAAGCGCAAGTGGCAGCGGTAGTGTATGGGTTTTTAGTAGAAAACTGCTGACGTCAACAGAGTCAATGCCATTCTGCCTTTCTGAGCGGGAGTGGCGGGTGTTTACAAAGGCGAAGGCGCTATATAGCGGTTCGCCTCTGGAGCTGAGAAGGCAATAATTTTCAATAAAGGAACCCACAGGCTTGCGAAACTCATTAATTTTTTTTTATCGTTGTTGTATTAATTAGCTAGGAAATTAGTATGATAAAACGGGGTGGAATTTTGCTTAACTGAGCAAGAAAAATTGAAGACCTTCATTAATAAAGTTTTGAAATGAATTATGCACCCCAATTGATTTTAAACGTAAAATATAACAGGATTTCCGTTATTATACTTATTACAGAAAGTATCTCAAGTTCTCGTTTTAAAACATATTTTATTATAAAGTAATAAAATACACTAGCGGTCGTTGAAATTGGAACACCAAAAAATAATAGGAATACACGGATGAAATTCAGCACATAGGTTGTTTAGTATTATAGTAAGAAGCACGGAATCAGACAAGGTTCAAAAGAAATGGTCTATAAATATATATTGTATTATTGTGCATATTTTTATATTTTTTACAAATGTTTTCATTTCATATAAAAATAGATCAAAATATGTTATAAATATTTTGCATATTTCAATATTTTTTACATAACCGTGTACAAAAAGTTCCGGGACTGTCAAATATCTCGAGAAATACGCATCTGATCGAAGAACAGAAAAACACGTATTCAATATTTAAAAAAAATCTCTCAAAAGACACCTAACACGACCCCCACCACACTTGGAGGAGGGCTAGGGGGTAACTATGTCTTGTACCGTGGGGGTAACTTTTAAATCTTAAATGGCAACCTCCATTTTTTATTGCAGATTCGTATTCTATGGAAAAAAATAAGTAACTTTTAGCTCAAACTTTTTTTTAAATTCGCGACATATTGCGTTTTTCGCAATGAAGTTCATCTGTTTCCATTCATCTGAAGATTCTGCAGGTGTTTGATTTATCAATAACACATATAATTTGTAATTCGAAAAGTAAAGATCCTATATACGAAACTTCCAAATTCCATAACGTTATCGTTCACAGTTGAAAGGTAAAATATACTGTTTTTACTGTTTTCGATTTCATTTTTCAACTTTATTTCACTGTCTTCAGAATAAAAAAATGTGAACTGTGCCCATAACCTTTTGGTATAGGTATAATTAAATGAAACATTCTTTAATTCATTTTATAATAACTAATTTTTGGAATATTTAGTTTGTTTGTTTTTATCTTGTTTTGTATAACACATAATTTATATTATTCAATAAGTCCAACAATAAGTAGGTATGTAAGGTAGGTATTTCAGAAAAGAATAGGTACATCTAAAATTAAATGCTTTGAAAAAAAAGCTTTAGCTAAATAGAAACTTTTAAAAATACGAAATCAATTATCAAATATTATCGAAAAAAAATATCAGATTGCCATTATTCCATTTTCCATTCAAATTCTTGTTTCATTAACGTTTGAATAAACACAGAATAAAAAGCAATCTAAATTGTAAGCTATAAATAAAATTACATCTTTAGAAATCGCAATTCCGAGTGGAAAGAAAATATTTTATTTCAATATTTGTGAAATCCAACAAATGAAATATTACTTAACTGTATAACTGTGCACGTGTGAAGGCGATGTGAAGCATTCAACAAAAAAGTAATTTCCAAGACCTGAGAACAGTTGTACGGGTTCCTTTTAACGAAACTTTCATGTTTTTCCAACATTCAAATTTTAACAGTCAAGATTTCATTAGTGATATTATTAATGTTCATTTTTTGTCGAATAATTCAATTTGTACCAAAGTAGTATATTTATTTCAGTTTTCAATTCGAAGTAATAGTTTGCAGAATGATTTATAAATGAAGTACCTAACATGTCAATGGAGTCTAAAGTAATAATTTTTAAACATTTATTATTTGATTTTTTTGGTTATAAAAAACCGAAGATTTTTATCTAACTTTAACTGATTTATTTGTTGCTAGCAACATAGCAACAAATAAATAATTGGATCTACTTCTCTAACTTCATTTAACTGATTTATGTTTACAAGTAGGTATTTAATTATTTAATTTGATAATATACCTACATAATTAGAATATTTTTTTCCTATTTCGCGTTCACAAAGTCAATAAGTTGATAATAAAATCATATATTGTAATGTAATTAACATGATTCCTTAATTTTAACTGGACAGTAATAACTACAATGGTAATAATTAATTACAATAATTAAATGTACACATATATTTTATTTTATTCATTATTTTTTACAGTGGCAGTTATTGTTTATTTTCACAATAATGACGCATCAACATATTATACTGCTGCACTTGATGATGAAAACAAGAATAAAATAAAAATAAATTTGTCTTATTTAAAACTAATATGTTAAATTGTCAACTATAATTACACAAGAGCTTTTTACTTCGCCGGAAATGTATTGAAACCTTGTTGCCTAGCAATTTGAAAAGATAAATTGTTTATTTTAAAACAATTTTTCGAGTCAAATTGCTGTCAGGTGACAAGGTTGAGATGTCAAACAGAAATTTATTCGGGGAAAATAAAATTCAATGAGATAATTTAACGACTCCTTTGGTTTTTCTTAACAAATATGCCCAAAATCCAATCATTTCACTGACAAACATTAGAAATATGAAGCAAATTATATTTTAGTGTTTTTGTTTATTGTTTGGTTGCTAAGAAAAAGGTAGGTTAATAAGGTTTTATCAGTTGCAAAAAGTTACCTTCCTTTTTATCCGCTGTCAAACCGATAAAATTGTGTTTTTTTATGGCTTACTTGGATAACCGTTTATCCATTCTATTAATAATAGGTACTGCAATGAAATCTAATTTCTCATAAGATACAAGCTGATGTTGTTAAATTTCTAGCTTATAATTTTTACCATAAATATCACTTTACCGGATGCAGGCTGCTCTGGAATTGCCTGAACTATGGATTCCAAATTTTCGGAATCCAGATATCCTGGCGGCAAGCACAGACACGTACACGTAGCTTGTTGCCACGCCCCCATCAATCATAGGCATCTGTGAATCGAACCATCGAACGAAGAAATATGGCGTTGCGGCCGCGCATTAGGGATATTGGTTCTAGTGTAGTGGTAGCACTGGCCGCCACCTGCCACCTGCTACACCACCACAAACACCAAATGGAATGGAATGAATGTGGTCGCAAAGGAGAGAGGCAACAGTTTGCAGGAATATTAATAACATCCTAATGCATTAGCCCGGGCAGAGGGGGCTTAGCCCATCTTGACAAAATTCTGGGGGGCTCAGCACCCTCTGTAAATTAATTTTTTGTACTCATAACCTAGGAAATGACATAAGCACGCAATTGACAATCGGAAATGTCAATTTCCCAGTGTAGTCAATCGGGAAAAATGCAAAGAACACTGGATTTCTTGAGACTTCCCCAGAAGAAAATTATTATATATAAGCACGCCAACGACCCTGTATACCCTTCATTTATGTAATTTTTGAATTTATGTTACACACTGTATATTTACTTACAACGTATGTAAATTACGAAAAATATACATTTTAAGGGTAGGCGCCAGTTTTGTTTTTTGCATCACGTTGCGGCTCTGGTTTCGGCTATGAGATGTTGCTATCTTCAGATATATTTAGTACAATGTGTTATAAAATAAGTAAAAATAATTTAAAATAATTTTAACATACAATTTTACAATACAATCTTAATAATTTTGATAAATTTTGTTTGTACGTCCATTGTGAACAACACTGATTTATAGTTAATACAATATTAATAAACTAATATACTATAAGCCAACATGTCGACATGTTGACGAGTCGCAGACTAAAATTAATTACAAAATGTCACTAAAGAAGTAGGTAAACAATTATACAACAGCTCCATTTATTGTACTACCAATTGGGAGAAGAAGAGATAAAAATTATTCTAACGACTTCTCACTTATTATACCACAACAGCTTCGAAAATACTGCCGATGACGAGACGTATTTTCATAGAAACAACTCGATACCGGAGGTCGAGATGTGTTTTGCGGAAATACGTCGAACCAGGAGGCAAAAGTATTTTCTATCATTTTTGATGATCGAGTGGTATACGCATTGACTATTTCATGAATAAAACAAATGTAGCATCATTTTTATAGTATATTACATTACAAGTCATGAAAATGTTTCATTGCAGACGAGGAGGCTTGTTTGAAGAATGCGAGGATGCGCAGCGTCCGAGCGTTTCTTCAAAGCCTCCGAGTCTAGCAAAGACATTTTTATGACGCGTGATGTATTTTTTTTTTAAATCGGCAATTATGGAAGCTTAAAATTATAGAAATAATTAGGTTTGCATAAATCATCAGAGCTGTGACAAATTTTAGAAAACGTTGACATGACAAGTGTTTGTACCTACAGACAGTGGAAAGTAAAAATGACTAGGCATGAAAATTTTATTTTTATGCCCAGTCATTTTTACTTATTTATTTTCATGCCTAGTCATGGAAATCTTACTTTCAAGACTCAAATTAGTCAGGAAATGAAGATTTTCATGCCGATTTTGAAAAAAAATCATTTTAAATATTTTGACACTTGGTGAAAAATAAACAAACATTTATTATTGTTTGTTGTGTCATGGTTACGGTGAATATACGCATAATATATCAATATTCAAAAATATGCACTAGAATAGTTGTTTATATAGATAGTTTCTATGGTTTTTGTGAAAAATAGTGCATTTTAATTGGTTAAAATCACGGTTCCTAGAAGATAGGTTGGGACACTTCCTATAGTTACCATTATAAACAAATGGTCACATTTTTTCCTTCTAAAATTAGTTCAATACATAGACAAGAGATGTCACCAGTGCATTATTCCACCCGGTTTGTCAGTAAAATTTCAAACAGAAATTTCATATTTGAACGCGCATAAATACATAAGTACTAACACATTATTTAGATTCACAAAAGGCAAACATTTGTAAGTAAGTATTTAAACATATATTAATAGCAAATATTCTATATTTTGACATTTTGTCACAATTTTAAAATAGCAATATGAGTAAATGCTCCGTACCCCATTGTACCACTGGATATAAATCTTGTGAAGAAAAAGTATCACTGTTTTCGGTACCCAAATGTAGCATAAGATTGGAGCAGTGGAGACAAATTTTTATTTCAATTTTTTTTTCAAATAGAATAAATAATATATTTTTTATCTAGTAGTCCTATTCAAGAGCTTTGTCAAAAATTTGACATAATACATTTACTGTCATCTAGTTAATCAAATATTCGATAGGTATCTCTACTGCATCATTCCACCCTCTCAAAGTACACTAGAAAGTGACTTTTCATGACCACACTGACAGCTCAAGTGTCCCAACCTATCTTCTAGTAACCGTGGTTAAAATATAATGAGGGAAATAGTTAATGAAATAAGCGGAAACATTAAAGTAAACACACACATAACTTAAACAAGCTATTTTAGGTTTGAATAAAGCCATTTGGAATTATTATAATCTGATTTAATATTCATAGATTTATCATTAATATTTATATAGCAGCTTTCAAATACAATCTTTTATTTAAATGAGTTTCATGAAGTAATATCTATATAAATTTCATTTGTGTCAAAATGATGATTTAGAGAAATGCAATTAATCTACCAGAGCACTGTGGTTGGAATTTAATTTAGTAACGTTATAATTATTTATGCGTTGTTTAATCCGATTACTTATATATTGTTTAGTTTCTATGCAATATGAGGAATTACAAGCAACACAATTAATTTTGTAACCTACTAGCGAACCCGGCTCGCGTTGCTACGCCTCCAACTCGAATTTAAATGAATCTCGTTATAAGAATTCTAAGTTATTACCATACCATAAATGGTGGAAATTCTAACTACGTCCATGATACCATACCAAATTTGAATTCAATCGGTTACCGCCATTGTGTTTAAAGATGGCGAACTGATATTTTAGTATGCTCATGTCATAAGTTAGATCATAAGTTATAACCATTACATTTTGAACCTAATCGGTGCAGTACATTTTGCCACCTAGCTAGCCAGCCATCATTTTGTTTCAAGATGGCGGACTAACATTTTAATATAGGTATACCTATGTTTCAAGACAGATTCTTAGCTATTACTGTACTAAATTTGAACGCGCTTGCCCTTCACCCCCCTGAAAAATGAATTTTAAACTCAATCGGTTACCGCCATTTTATTGTGCTCATGTCATACGTTACATCTTAAGCTATTACCATACGAAATTTGAACTCAATCGATGCAGTAAACTCTGAATTAGATAGCCGCCAACAACAATGCAATTTGAAATCGTTATAAATAAATAAAAAAAACTTAATACTAACCAATACTAACAATCCACAACTACTGTCTGTTTCAAAACACCTAGACCAACTGAATTCAAAATTCCTATTCAACTAATACATATAGTAGTTTAATTCAATGTCTGGTTATCTAATCTGTTTGTTATTTTGTTCAATTAGTGACAAATCACTGTACATTTTCGTCATAAGAAGAAACAATTTTTATTTAAAAAAAAACATAATATAGCCTATGTCACCCAACGGTAAAAGAATTTTTCAAATCGGCCCAGTAGTTAATAGATGTATTTTATTTTAAGCGGCTCGTCTACGTTTTTACTGAATTCCTAGAATACTCTCAATTTTATATTTTTCTATTCCACCTTTTTCCCCACTACTAGAGCTGCCTGAAAGCAGCCCGAAACTAGTACTTTGCCGCATCCTAGCAATGCAATGTCATTTTGAAGTTGAAAAATACTGTAAAAGTGTTTTCGTTGCTAGTAAATTGTCAGATTATTATTGAATTTAGGGTAATGTTTTTATAAACATTTAATAGAGAAAGAATGGATCTACAGATGTGCATTTTTAACATTTTTAAAATTATTTTCTATCATGAGATATAACCGTGTAAAGTTTGCATAAAATAGGAATTTTTTTGAGTTTTTCGGAATTCATGTACCTAAAATTTTTTAAACAAAATTTTAAAAAGGCACATCAGTAGATCCATTCTTTCTCGCTTAAATCCTGGTTGAAATAAAATTTTACCATTCTTGTACTGGCTACAAAACATTCGCTACGTTAATACATTTTATGCTGGATTTTAGGTAGTAGACGGGCCTCTTAAAAAGAGAAATATTAGAAGAAATATATTCCCGTAGTAAGCGCAGTGGCGCCAGTATATATACCAACCTATATAAATTCCTGTTTAGCCCTAATCGATATTTTGTAATATTTGCTGAATTATTAATCTCCCCAGGAACATGCAGCAGCGGTGTGCTGTGTGAGCGCAAATGGAGATATATAATTTGCTAACAATACATTCGCTAAGCTGTGGTTACTTAATTGATTTCCGAGGGGGTTTTGGTCTTATTGTGATTTGATATTAAGATAACGCTGCGAATGTGTGAATGCGATATTAAGACTAGAGGGCTTTAGAGCTTGGCGCCAATAGTTGAAGATTCAGCTAAGATTCAAATTGAAATAAATATTATGTGTTTCATATTACAAGTTATTTATTTTATATTTGTTTACAAATTGAAATAGCTGATTAGATTTTGGTACAAATATATTAACTGGTAATTTTTTAAGAGAGAATCTGCGTGTTTTTCATAATAATAATTAAGTAAGTAAGTGTACGGTGTACAAAATCTTTACAATATTACATTTGCATTTACATTTAAAGTGGTAGGTATATTTTTATGTTCAACATTTTTATTTTGTTCTTAAACTGTATACTTTTTTCATATCCATTCCGTATCTGGGTTATAATTAAAGTTTTCACATTCCTGAAGTTAATAGTATTTGATTAGTTTTATTTAGCAATCTTCTACATCGTTCGCTGACTTAACGTTATTTTAAGAGCATTATGTACAGGAAGAATGTACACGTTAAAGCATTTTACACTCATACACCTATCGACACATGGTTGCACATTTTAACAAAAACAAATATTTATATTGTAGATAAGGGAAAAACTTTGTTCTATTAGTGCAATTTATTTTTTTTCAGCACGTTCAACGGTCGAAATTACTTAATTTTAACCGCTTGCAGCCGTTTAGAAGCACCTACAGATTTTTCTTTATATTTCGCAGAACATGGTATTTTAAACTTGAATCATGTAGTTTAAAGTTTAATCTACGTTGGGGTAGTGTTATTTTTTAGAAAGAACTTTCTGATTTCGAGAAAATTAGAGGTAAAAAAATGTGAATTTTTGTAATTTTCTTTATTTTATAAACTAAAACTTCGGTACAAAACAGAAAAAATGGTACTAATAGAACGAAGTTTTATCCTTTATCTACAATATAAAAATTTGTTTTTGTTAAAATATGCAACCATATGTCGATGAGGTGTATGCGTGTAAAGTGCTTTTTACGTGTATATTCTTCCTGTACAGAATGCTCTTAAAGATAAGTAACAAAACTCTATATTATATCAATCAGTGACTTTAATGTAAATAAAGTAAACAACTGTTATCTCTGCTATATTTCCACTTGTGTTACAAATTTATGTATTAGGTACCTCGTACCTCCCAACGTTCATGTTTGCTAATTTACAAAATTGCTGACATCATTTGCCAAACAAATCAGCAGATCTGATTTCTCTATTCATGTCAATCAATTAACATCCCTAATTTCTCAACTTGGGACGAGAAACAAAAAACTGCTGCTGATACAACCGACAAAACAATTATGTCAATAAATCATGTGGGGCAAAACAGAAAATGGGGTTAGTGGCAAAATTAACACCTGTCCTACTATTTTCGTAGGTACTTGACGTGATCCAACAAACATGCAGTAATAATTCGTAGTTTTAAGTATTTGATGGTTACATAATTAAATTAGACAAAAACGCTAGAATTGGGTGTAGAGCCTTGTAATTTGTACAATATATCTACTTTGCGACACTAAACAAGTTTATTTGATAGGTGTTGTTGTTGTTGTTGTACAGATCGTTTATAACACATATGTAGCTATGAAAATACCGTCATTCAACTTCAAAGTCGTATAACTTTTTTTAAACTCAAAATCCTATCCTGAAAGTTTTTAGACGATAAAATTCAATTCTTCCTCTACAATTTCCCCAAATTCAAGCCAAATCTGGGAATATGTATTTGAGAAATGAGTTTTTGAAAAAAAAAAGATGTAATTTCGACCTTTGGCTTCATATTTCGCCGTTATTACTCGACAATACGTCTTTAGCATGCAATGGTGTCGTTTACCAATTTTTTTTTAATTTTTAAATTAATTTTCAGGTATTAATATTCCCAAAAAAATATTTTTCACCTTTTAAAAGTGCTAAATATAAGTGAAAACATATTTTTTTATGTCGCTCAGATTAAAACGCCTCAAACTCCTGACGACAAACATTTCGGTGAAGTCTCCGTCTAACGCTGAACAAAACGGCGTGTCCTTGCGAAATGTTTGACGTCACACCTGCAGCCGCTATGTTAATGCGTTCGAAAAAAAGCCTATTTCAAAGCTTAAATACTTGCGTATTATTGAATTTTCAAGAATTTTAATTTTACTAATAGTAAAATTTTGCTCTAACTTTCAATATTTGGTAAAAATTATTTTAAAAAAATTCCGGAGTAAACGACCCCATTTATAAAGATTAAGATCTATTCCATCGAAAAAAAACAAAATCAGCATTAATGCTCCGGCATTTGTATCAATTTTTTGTAATTTTCTTTGCAAGCGCTCTGTAGAGTGGATCAAGAACTGTTTAGGTAATGTCAATATGTTAAATATCAACCGAAAATGTCTATACATATGGACAAGTAAAGATATTTCTTCTTGGTTTTAGATGAAAATGAATAAGTATAAGAGATTTCGAATGGATCGGAAGCGGTCGTCAAAATTTTGGCAAATTTGACATGAAATTACCTCGGAAATTAATTTGCAATTTCAAATTTTTTCTAAAATATCGGTATATTTATTTTCTATTTATAAATAGCTTGCATTCATTTAAATATATGTAATATTTAATTTCCAATGTAACGCTTCAATATCTAGCAGCTGGTTTCGCAATTCAGCCAGCTTAACTAGAATCCAAACAACATTTCGACTATACCGCCTTTGCAACTCAAACAGAAACTTATATGACAATATTCAGACTGCTAGCTAGACTAATAATTTTGAAGCTATTACACGCACAATTAACCCTTAACCGGGCAGTCACGCCCTCGTCGACCGTTGCTGCTAAAATATATTGCGACTTGGTAAACATTTGCACAGGCACAGCACCCTCGGAATTTGAATATTCGCGATCGCGGCCACCATGAACTGTTTGTGTGTTGTACAAGGGTTGTTTGATATTTTCAGTGATGTAGAATGTTTGAGAAACGCTGAAAATCCGTACTCGTGAGAGTTTATTGGATAGTAAAGGGTTATGAGTGCTCAAGCGCTATTTTGTTTATGGATAAAGTGACTATATAGTCTAGATATTTACATCACTGCTTGTAGTTCTACATTTATTTTACTATTTTCAATATGGTTATTAGTTTGTCATGTCTAGAGCTGACACGTTTATGCATTTAAAAAACGAACCCGTAAAAACATTGTCACTATAAATCCTTTATATATGAGACTCGATCGATATTTATTTAAATTTTTGTTGTTGAACCAGATTGGTGCAGTACATTTTGAGATAGCTAGCTGCCATTTTGTTACAAGATGGCGGACTAATATTTTAATATACCTACCTATGTTTCAAGGCAGATTCTTAGCTATTACTGTACCAAATTTGAACGCAATAGTTACAGTACATTTTGAGATTTATGTCCGCCATTTTGTTTCAAGATGGCGGACTGACATTTTAATATATCATAAGTTAGATACTTGGCTATTACTGTACCAAATTTGACCGCAATCGGTGCAGTACAGTTTGAGATAGCTAGCCGCCATTTCGTTTCAAGATGGCGGATTAACATTTTAATATACCTATGTTTTAAGATAGATTCTTAGCTATTACTGTACCAAATTTGAACGTAATAGTTACAGTACATTTTGAGATAGCTGTCCACTTTTTATTTGAAGATGGCGGACTGACATTTTAATATATCTATACCCGTAAAAACAAAGTTTTTCACTATAAATCCTTTATATATGAGACTCGATCGATGTTAATTTAAATTTTTGTTTTGAAACCAGATCGGTGCAGTACATTTTGCAATAGCTAGCTGCCATTTTGTTTCAAGATGGCGGATTAACATTTTAATATACCTATGTTTCAAGATAGATTCTTAGCTATTACTGTACCAAATTTGAACGCAATAGTTACAGTACATTTTGAGATATATGTTCGCCATTTTGTTTCAAGATGGCGGACTGCCATTTTAATATATCTATATCATAAGTTAGATACTTGACTATTACTGTACCAAATTTGACCGCAATCGGTGCAGTAAATTTTGAGATAGCTAGACGCCATTTTGTTTCAAGATGGCGGATAATCTGAAATTTTGCCAAAGTGCATTGTTAGGTGACTAAAGTCTATTTACAAAATGCTAGTGTTTTATAAGCACTTATATACGAGTGTCACACGCTATTTTTTATTACACCTGCATTCCAAATTGAAAAATATAGCTGGAAAGCAGTATTCGTAATACCACGCCGGGATAATTAACGATAGAAGGCGGGGGAAGAATATTGTTTTTGAATTATTAATGTTCATAATAATAAATATATAATTAACCTTTTAAATAAAGTGCTACAAAGTGGCGCCCAACGTAGGTTAATTATTTATTTGAATTAATGTTCATATAATAAATAAATAATTAACCTTTTAAATAAAGTGTTACACATTTTAATTTTGATTCATTTTATAAAGTAGGCTGTGTCAAAATATTTTTATCTAGTATATTGGGTTTCGACAATTACTTATTTAAATAAATCTCTTCGTAATGTTTTTTGTACTATTGTAAATGTGACGTCCAGAACTGCAGTGAACCAGGTAAGTATTAATTTCAGTTATTATACACTTGACAGTTCTGTGTATTCCAATACGTTGACAAGGATTGTGATTCACTGCCACAACCCGTTGTTACATAATTAACAATACCTAATGGTATATGTGAGTGTGAGAATGTCATATCCAAGTTCGGTAGACATTATATACATGTATGTACGTTATATAATGTGAATGTATAATAATCATTGCACTTGACACATGATTGACATAATAATTGTTATTTGTATGGAGGGCACAAATAAATTTTTACGATACTAGCTAGGAGCATAATTCGTCCAAGAGTGAAATCAGTCTTTTAGCTTGGGATACATACAACGTTGTACGCACATCTGTATGTATGTGTATGTGTCAAATACTTCTAAAATATTTTGTTTGCTCGTAACTATTCATACAAAATTTGTTTTTTCAACATTATGTGTATTTTTAAAAACGTTGACGACATTTGTCCAAATTCAAATATACATCAGATGCTAGTCTTAAACTAACATCAACACTATGTAAGTCTGAGATTACACTATAAATTTGTAAAAAAATTTTTATATTATAATATCAAATTTTTTACAGTGTCCTGATGAAGATTTAAAATAAAATCGAAAGCTTGACAAATTTTAAAGAGTCTACTCTAAATTTTTTGGCCAATTTACTAATATATAACGGGTGTAACACCACATAGGCGATTAGCATTGCATTTCACATTTACGCAGATTCCTGCTCCCCATTTCCACGTAGGAAAATGGTAAAGGTGTTAATCGAAAGGTAAAATTATTTCACACCAGATGCAATTTGTAATTTCGTTCTAAATTTCTTTTATGCCCTGTTCACACGTTGCTACTTTGAAGACGCATACGTGCTACTGTAGCATGAAAAGAAATTCAAATCGAAACAATTACCGCAAAAAATTGCTATCTACACCACAACGATCAACGATGTGAAATTATCAACGAGTAGTTCTTGATACTTTGATGCTACAAATTAGCAGCGCTGCTATTTGACAAGCGGCTCAGAATTTTTCTTGCTACAGTAGCACGAATGTGTCTTCAAAGTAGCAACGTGTGAACAGGGCATTAAAGAACAATATTAGGAATTTTAAATTCGATATTTTCAAATCGAATCTTACATTGCTATGGTTACTTGGTACAACATATTTTCAAATTTTGACGGAGGTGTCAGATGTTACTGAATTTAGTTTATTACGCAAAATGCGAATCTGCAAAAAAATTTGGGGTTCCGATTTAAGATTTCATACTCACCCAGGTTCGGGGTGGCGACAGGGGTGAAAATTTTGATGGTACTGCATGTAGTTGTTAACGTAGAATGCGAATCTTTGAGAAAAAGTGGGTGTTCCCGTTTCCAATTTCAAAGTATCCCACCACCCAACTGACCCGGAGGGAGGCAGGGGCGAAAATTTTGATGTCACTGAATTCCGTTTTTCACGTAGAATGCGAATCTGCAAAAATAATTTGGGGTTCCCATTTAAGATTTTAAACTTACCCCCGCCCCACCCCCGGGGTTGGGGTGGGGGAGTTGAATTTGGTGTCATTGGTTGGCCCCTCGAAAATATTTTAGTCGTGTTTTTTGGATTTTTCGTTTTCGAGATATTCCTAAACGCAACTTAAAATGGCCCACCGTGAAAAGGAGCTGTAAGGATCCTAATTCGTGCTTATCCACTTGAAACTCACTATCCGATATTTAGCATGATTCCGATACCTATCTCCTTTACAGGTAAAAATTAGTTAATTAAAGTTGGGTAATTATAAATTCCAGACAGAACGAATGTCAAAACAAATTCCATTAGTTGGCCGATAACTACGAATCTAACCAACTTACGAACCTAAAATACACATGTCCTTTGAGTCTACATTTGCATACCTGTAGAAGTTCTACGTCCGACGCCATTCAACGATTCAACTCCAGAAGTTGCAACTGGCGACATACGTGAACCGTGAACGTGAACGTGAACGTGAACGTGAACGTGAACCGTGGCTTTCACGTGAGCTACTTTTAGCTTTCTGTAATCGTCCGGTTTATTACAATTTGTATAATTGGTTTCCGTTACAGTAATTGTGTAAACCTAATCAGCAGGAAACATAATGGTGTTTTGTTTAGGTCCAGGTTAAATAACAATGTAACATTTGTTGCACACATAACTACAAAACCAAAACCGAATGCTCCCGAATCCAAAATTATATTATAACTAGTTCATTTCAGTTTAAAATCTGATTGGTCGAGACGAGAGGTGGATTTACATCAGCGAAACATTGGAGAGACTTGCGTTTTTATTTCCCTTTGCTCGTTTGCTCTTTCAAGTATTCATAACCTGAAAATAGTAAAACCACGTGTTTCTTTATTATATAAATGACAGCTTACCATGGACAGCCACATAAAATTTTGCAAGAGTAGGCAATTCATATAAAAAAAATCTAGTTGTAAATTTTTTTCTGGTTGAAGGTCACTTTTATATTGTATCTTTAAAAATGATCAACTGACTTCTTATCTTATGCAAAAAATAAAAATTTAATAAATAATTGCTTGCGCCTAAATATTTTCTTAAAAAAATATGTTGGGAAGATATGTCGTGTCTATAATGATATACTAAGGTAAAATTACATACTGGCTATTTCTCGAATTTGGCGAATCGTACAGTTCTAATTTCTATTGGACGCTATCCGTCACAATGTATTGACTAAAAAAAGAAACGTATAGATCAGCTTGTTCATGTGCAATGTGAAAAAAATTTAGTCTGGAAATATTATAAACTAACGAATTGTTGATTATGTCTCAAAATTATGATATGATTCTCATTGTTGCCTGAGTGACAAATGTTACCAACGATGTATAATGTAACATTGCAACTCATTTATAAATTAATTGAATAATTGAATTTGCCCATTAGAATAAAATGAGAAGTAAGTTCTGTTATATTTCCACACATAATTATTTGTAATTATCTTTATATGTGTTCAGCACTCTAAACGTCCAATAAATTGTATTTATGAAACAAAAAAATATTATTTTATGCACACACACACAGACATCCGGGTGAATATAGTGAAAATAGGTTCTAACGTGCTTATTGACAAAAATCTCGACATCGAATTTTTTCACGATCCCTCTCTACCTCTCTAGGCGAGATGTAAAAATCATTAAATCAAAAAATGGAAGTAACGATCTTTTGGCTTACGACGGCAGAGCAGTATCTTCAATAATATATCCTCATATCATATCCATTATCACTGTAAGTACTATTGATTACAACAATGAATATTTATCACAGAAATTTTCAATGCAAATCCGTTGGTCTTTATGCTAATTTAAAGATTATTGTAGGTCTGTTCTGGAATTAAGGCAAAGCATTACCGCGCGTTCATGTAGTGGGCAAGGTACACCTGCAAAGTGGTGGAGTCAATCAGTATCCAATGTGATTACATAGTAGCTACTGTTTTCATTATAGTTATTAGGTTGTAAGCTACAGACTTTAGTTCTTATTTGTAGCGTACACAATAAATTGATTTGTCAACGAAATGATGTTACATTTCTTTAGTCTATATCAATGAGCAAAAAGAAATAAATATACCACGATCGTGGAATACATGTTACAAGATATCAATAACAAGAATATACATTTTATTTACATTTTTAAATTATCAGATACAGCAAAAGTACTAATTTAATTTATGTAAATAAATCACTTTTAATGTCGTATTTGTTCATTTTAAGGGAATAATGTAATTTATCACGAAATACTTACTGACATGGAAAAATGATCAAAAGTCAGAAAGACAACACACGACTACTAAAATGTGTTAAAAATTAAAATTGTGGCGATATGACGAGTGCGTACCGCACCGTCGAAACTCCACACCGTCGAATCACCACTGTGTCGAATACGTAGTGCATTAAATGTCCACTGCGTCGAATTTACCCCCTCTCTTTAACAGAACACTAAATACCCGCTCCGTCGAATCACCACTGTGTCGAATGCTGAGTACATGACATGTCCACTGTGTCGAATTTACCCCCTCTCTTTTACAGTACACTAGAAACCCGCACCGTCGAATCACCACTGTGTCGAATGCACAACATGAAATGTCCACTGTGTCGAATTTACCTCCTCTCTTTCGAAGTGTTCCACACCATCGAAAACCACAGCGTATAAAAACCATACCACCTAATAACCACACGTCCGAAAAACCACAGCGTATAAAAGTTCCCCCACCACAATGTCCAGCTACCCATATACCAATTTTCACACGTCGATTTGCACATTTGTACCCAAACTAATCAATACTAACAAAACCCTAATTGACTCCAACAGATCTCCGTTTTTTTAAAATAAACTAATCAATACTAACAAAACCATAATTGAGTCCAACAGAACTCCGTTTTTTTAAAATAAACTAATCAATACTAACAAAACCCTAATTGAGTCCAACAGAACTCCGTTTTTTTAAATAAACTAATCAATACTAACAAAACCCTAATTGAGCCCAACAGAACTCCGTTTTTTTAAAATAGACCAATCAATACTAACAAAACCCTAATTGAGTCCAACAGAACTCCGTTTTTTTTAAAATAAACTAATCAATACTAACAAAACCCTAATTGAGTCCAACAGAACTCCGTTTTTTTGACATAAACTAATCAATACTAACAAAACCCATAAATTATACGCTGTGGACATTGTGGTGGGGGAACTTTTATACGCTGTGGTTTTTCGGACGTGTGGTTATTAGGTGGTATGGTTTTTATACGCTGTGGTTTTCGGTGGCGTGGAACACTTCGAAAGAGAGGAGGTAAATTCGACACAGTGGACATTTCATGTTGTGCATTCGACACAGTGGTGATTCGACGGTGCGGGTTTCTAGTGTACTGTAAAAGAGAGGGGGTAAATTCGACACAGTGGACATGTCATGTACTCAGCATTCGACACAGTGGTGATTCGACGGAGCGGGTATTTAGTGTTCTGTTAAAGAGAGGGGGTAAATTCGACGCAGTGGACATTTAATGCACTACGTATTCGACACAGTGGTGATTCGACGGTGTGGAGTTTCGACGGTGCGGGATGCTCCGGATATGACCTGTTCGATAACATACTAATCAACTTCCGAGAAGTTGTATCTACTGTTAAGTCGTTTAAAGGCACAAAAGGTCCAAAGCACTGAGTAGAAAGGTAGAAATTTTTGGTGAGGTATACGTAGGTCACTTATGAGGAAATACTACACGCTTTTCGAGTATAAATGATCAGAGGTCATTCCAAAAATCTTTTCTTCGATCATCTGGCGCCATTTTTTGACCTATATTTTAAACTGTTCACCCCGTCACCACTGAAGCTCGCCGCTGTTCAACTTAAGTCAGGGAAACTACACGTGAAAGTCGTAGCAATAACGTTACATAAGTAAATTTTCGTAGAAGGGGAACAACGGGTTTAGTACAATTGTGACCATTTTTTGAAATATTATGTATGTATTTCAAAAATATTATTTTTCGGCGATTGACATTAAAAGTGCTGTTTTTTGACAGCTGACAGTCAGCGAAGTGTCACTTTTGCTGCCTAGGCAGCAAAAAATAGTAAAAAAAGCCTAGGCAGCAAAAGTAATTGTTACTATGGTGAATCAACAAATTTAAAATTTATAAAATTCATCAACATACCTAACCTATTTTGTTTTTTCGTAGCAACTTTCAACATACGCATAGCAACATAATCTGATTGCGATACCTATCAATATATTATTTAAAATAATCACTAAATTTTTATTAATTAATAACAATCGCCGAAAAAATAATGTGTTTAACATGGCAAAATATACAGATTTGTTGCATAAGCTAGATTCGTAGACGAGGCTGCGCCTCGTCTATGAAACTCTAGCCGCGGCAGTAAATCTAATATTTTTTTGCCTAGTTAAACAAATAACTATTGGCCAACAATTCATAATGTTTTACACTTCTTAATGATAAATTTAAAGTACCTACCTAGTCGACTGAGAAATAAATAAATTTGTGACTGCACCCCAGAAATTTTTCTTCATTCCTAATTTATTATGTAACTACGACCGGTCAAGTAAACTAATTCAAACATTGTGTATGATCCCTTCTAAGGGTAGGAGTATTCATTCAAAGTTATTAACTAGGTACATTTTATTTACTACTACTACTACATTTTATTTCCGAAGCTTTTTCACTGGCTTCGTTGTTAGTTTGTTATAATTTAAAATCTACAAGATATTCACCTTTCACCGTACGTTAAAAAGATATGAAAGTAAAACGTCGCAACAATTTTGTAATGAGAGCAAAATGCGAGTATAACAGCTTATTTTAATCTTCTACGAGATGAGAGAAATGTAAAAAGTGTATAAAGCAAGCTTGCAAGCTTGAATATATTACTTTAATATCCAAAAAGCAGAAAAAACATCAAACTTTATACAAAGACCTTATGAACAAAAACAATTTTAATTTCTTCTTTTACTATACATGACATTTTTTAAAATGCTCTTACCCGCGTAGATATATTTTACAGTAGAAAATAAAACAGTAGTATTATAGTTATTTCATTTGCTGGCATGCAGTTGGTATTACTGAGGCGAAAATTACGCTGGAGTTAATTAAAACACTGGCAGTGGAGGCAAAATAGGCAAAATTGTGCGTTATCTCGGACCAGGTAGAAACTACTCCGATTTTCATGAATTTTTTGTTTGTAGGTATGTTGAAGGATAGTTGTATACGATCAAGCGGTTTTTATTTCAATAGGATAATTAGAACTAGGATAATTTAAATGAATGAAATGCTTATTACATGTGAAATTAACCATATTTATTCGTTGAGAATACTGTGTAAGATTTTAATATTTGCTATTTGAGACTGAAAAAAGCTGTATAATATATACAGGGTATTATATATACAGCAAGCACACGGATTTGATTTTTTTCTGTCTCAACCGTAAGAGATATTAAAAATTGAACGAAGAAATTAAAGTTTACTTATGAAAGTCTCTTTCTAAAATTTTTTTTTGAAAGTTCTCAGCCTGACCAGTACAAATTTACAGCCTAATTAAGGGACTAGCACTAAAGTTTTACGCACTAGCAGTGCACTAAAAATAACAAATATAATTTCAAAAGATAACTTATAGCCATGTTTCATGTCATACAAAATTTCATCTAAATCGGCCTAAGCAATTTTTATTTATAGTAAGCAAAATTCGTTATTTTTGCAAGAACTTTGAAGCAGAATTCCGGCTTAACGGTACACTTTTGGATATAGGTAAGTTTGGTTAAATCGTCTTATTATGGGTCCAGGCAGCTGTGGTTAAGCCATGTACACTCATTTTAGAGAGTAACTTATTGCTTAATGTTAATGGGAATTATTTCAATATGAACCAAATCATAAAAGGAGTATGTACCTAGTTGTTATTTATCTTTGCACATTATTAATTATTAAATAAATTGATATCTTAAAACTAGTGTATCATCTGGGTAACGTTATCAAATTTATGATTCACAAAATCACAATAATATTCTGTTAAAACTAGGTCCATGTCAATAGCTCCCCCAAGTCAACACGTAGCAATAGTGTTCATGACCTCGAGATGTGTTTCAAGCCTTCGGCGTAATGTGTGTTGCATGCCATTGACGCACAACACTGTTGCACTTTCTGATTACAGGCTTTTACAGAAATTTGAAAAATTTTAAATTAAAGAGTATATCAAAAAATCGTTTATTATAAACATAAATAAACTCCAGATCGTGTCTACTTTGTTGTGCATACAAACATACAATGAAAAAAATGTGTAACGTACTTACATTCATTCTGCATATCAGACTTTTTGAATCTGTCATGGAAGGATCTGCGTTAGTGCCTGTAACAAAGTAATATTTTTGAGTATTCGTTTTATCTTTATTAATGTAGGTACCTCATGCAGTGCCGGATTCACTTTGAATACGCCCCTAGGCAAACATTTTCTTGCCCTCATCCCATAACCATAAAAATATTTCATCTGCAATAACTAATTTAAACGCCTAGAATCATAAATAACGTGAAATAAGGAAGATATGAATACAGATTTGAATGATTTACTGTAATGTTATCAACATTAATTACAATGATTTCTAACGGATTTTTATAATTTTAGAGGCGCGCCCTCCTTCGTCAAAATCCAATATAATAGTTATTTACTTTACAAGTGGGCAAAGTAAGGAATTATCCACGAGGGAAATCTTAATTTTCTCAAATGGGTCATTCCTTTTTGCCCACGTGTGAAGTATAACGTTTTATCATCCAACACCTCTTAATAACAACTGCTTAAATATTTTTAAAATATTAAGTTTCAACCTAAAACATCGTTTCTATGGTGACTTCCAACAAGCAAAATAACAATTTACCCACAAGTGGGTATAATATTGATCAAAGCCACTTGTGGGTAATTTTTTACTTTGCTTGTTTAAAATCACCATAGTTATGATGCTTTTATAAAGAGGTGTTGGATAAACTATATTAATTACACTCGCAGGTCACAAAACGTAAAATAACCTATAATAATGCAGTCAGATAAATGTCAAATTCAACGTCAACGTCATGTTCAAAACGTACTGGTACTATGATTGGCTGCAAGTGACTACCGATATTTTATTATAAATCATACAAAGATTGCTTTACGTCTGCGCCACCGCGTTACTTCTTACGTTATTTCGTTATAAATCCCGCTTTAGGTCTTATTACTCGCGAGTACCTTACAATATTGTTGATTGTGTTGTGCAAATTTTGTAAATATTGAATGAAAACATGTATATAATGTTTCCAAAATTCTAAAGCGCCCCTAGGCAATTGCCTAGTAGCCTAGTTTGCCTATTGGATAATCCGGGCCTGACCTCAAGTGGTTATATCGTTATCACAATGCACTTTCTTTGTTAATTCTAAGTAGGCAACCACTGTTTCCTCCTAAGCTTTCTAAGTGCTCTTACAAGATTTCGCTTTAGGTATATGGCATAACAACAAAGATAGCACAACTCGAGGGCTGTGTTTAGAGCATCGAAGGTGTGAGGGAATTACAAGCGTTCTTTGTGGCACACGTTATTCTGTTAACAGGGTTGCTACACAATAGTTTCTAATTCTTGTACACTTAGTTACAGATTACGAGATTACTGGTTAAATATTAGGGAAGAATACCTATTAGTTAATTTCTAAAGCGCACTGTAGAAGTGTAAAAGTGTTTTTTTATGACAACACCAATTACACAGGTTTCTCTATTAGGGAAAATATTTAAAGAATTTTTAATTCATGTTTTCTATACTAATATAATAAAGAGGAAAGATTTGTTTGTTTGAATTGAATAGGCTCCGAATCTACTGGACCGATTTGAAAAATTCTTTCACCGTTGGGAAGCTACACTATCCCCGGGTGACATAGGCTATATTAATTTTTTTTTAAATCAAAATTGTTTCTTCTTATTACTAAAATTTACAGAGATTTGTCACTTAATTGACAAAATGAGAAACAGATTAGATAACCAGACATTTAATTAAACTACTATGTATTAGTTGTTGAATAGGAATTTCGAATTCAGTTGGTCTAGGTGTTTTGAAACAAACAGTTGTGGATTGTTAGTATTAAGTTTTTTTATTTATTTGATGTTTATAACGATTTCAAATTGCATTGTTGTCGGCGGCTATGTAATTCAGAGTTTACTGCACCGATTGGGTTCAAATTTGGTATGGTAATAGCTAAGATGTAACATATGACATGAGCACAATAAAATGGCGATAACCGATTGGGTTTAAATTTCATTTCTCAGGGAGCAGTGAGGGGGGGGGGGTTTCAAACGCGTTCAAATTTGAAACAGTAATAGCTAAGAATCTGTCTTGAAACATAGGTATATATCAAAATGTTAGTCCGCCATCTTGAAATAAAATGGTGGCTAGCTAACTCAAAATGTACTGCACCGATTGGGTTCAAATTTGTAATGGTTATAACTTATGATCTAACTTATGACATGAGCATACTAAAATATCAGTCCGCCATCTTTAAACAAAATGGTGGTAACCGATTGGATTCAAATTTGGTATGGTATCATGGACGTAGTTAGAATTGCCACCATGTATTTTGTATGGCAATAAGTTAGAATTCTTTTAACGAGATTCCTTTAAATTCGAGTTGGAGGCGTAGCAACGCGAGCCGGGTTCGCTAGTTGGATAATATAGCTCTAATTTTATTAATTGATAATTAATTTATGACAACGTTTCGGTCATGATTATGACCATCTTCAGGTCTGGTCACCTAATTGAGCCAAACATGGATGTTGAAATTTAAATTTAAAATAGTTACATGTTTGTAGAAGTGATCACTTTTACAAATATTGTGACAGATAAACAGATAACAGAATGACTGTGGCAAGGAGGAAAGAAGGTTGTCTGTGGCAGAGCATGTGCACAGTGTGGTGTTTTTGAAATGTTAGTGACATCATATTTAAAGATATATAATATTAATTGGACATAGATTTATGTAAATACGGTATTTTTTAAAGGGAGACACCCCATGGCTTCAGGAACGTAGCCGATTAGCCAGAAGCAATGTAATTATATATATTTCAATTTTTAGACAATCACAATCTTGGGAAGAGGCTGATGGCAGGCATCTAAAGATATTTTAATATATTTTTTTAAACTCTCCATGATTAAATCTATCTTTTGTAATTAAAATTATTCATTTTAAATAAAAAATATAAAAAATAAACCAAAAATACAATGTTCAGTGACTTATGGCCCAGCCTGTACATATTTAAATTTTAAATGCCCAAAGAAACAAATGTCAAAGAAAATAAACTGCAAAACCTCTTTGATGTCATATCTAATGTCACTAATTATCGTCATAGTTTTATTAAAACGCATGAAAATTCCGTATATACAAATGACGCCTTATTCCTGCTGCAGCCAACACCGCAGGATTCGGTAGGTTTCCCTGAATTTGCGAACGTACAACGTCGGGCTGGGTAGCCTAGATAAATTGTGTGCAATTAATTTAGGCAAAGACAAAAGATTAATTGCTAATGAAGAGGATATTTTGTCCAGGGACAATGAGAACGGGACAATATATTGTTTAGATATGTTGAGATGTCGTGAGATACGGTTGTGTGAATTTAGTGAGTGACTTATTATTAAAGCTGATATTTATACTTATGCACTCAAATGTAACAATATATGCACAAAATATGCTCTATTTAAAAAATATATAAATGGATTATAGGTAATAAATAAAGTAAAAATTTAAATTATTTTGTAAGAGTAGGTATTTAATTTTTATTCAGATTATATTATAATTTTAAAAATACTTACATAATTTTTATAAATAAACAATAAATTCTTTAATAAATAAGTAAAATAAATATTTATCAATTGTTACAGTGTTAAAAACATTAACAGTTTTTCTAAATTATTAATTTAAAAAGATTGCCTGCGATCCGATAATATTTGTTTGTAACAGGAAAAACTTCATTCTACATCAACTGATGTAACTGGGCCGAATTTGTATTTGCTTATTATTGTTGGATTTAGTTGAATTTTTGTAATAAAAACTTTTAGATTATGTGCAGACCTCACCATATATACGTCGCCGCATCAGACAACATTAGCAAAACTTTTTCATCTGGTACAGCCTCTGGTAGGTAAAACCTTGCCAAAGAATCATGTAAAAATTTTGATATTGAAAAGAAGGAATTAATAAAATTAACTCATTTGTTGTTGGATAACGTAGCTCTAGTTTTATTCATTTTAAATTTCGTACGACGACGACATTTCGGTCATAATTATGACCATCCTCAGGTCAACTAATAAGGTTTCACAAAGTGTTACATATTAAATTTTTAGAAACGAATAGAAGTGATCACTTCTATGAATCAGACATGTTGTTGTTGAAACTAATTTCTTTAATAATTTTGCTCATTGTTTCCTCAAATATTATTTCAACGTATTTGTTTCTTAAGGTGGTTCTTGGTGGTATTGGCATTTTAGTGTACTTTTCAAAAAATTAATTAAACGTTAGATTATCTAATTTGGAAAGCGGAATTTTTGCAGCAAAAGTCAAGACGGAAAGATTCTAGTTCTGTGTTTTTAGATGTTGAAGCAAATGTTTGATTTAAAGTGAGTTGGGTTGAAGTTTTAAACTTTGCGAAATTACTTTTATGCAAATTAGTCTAAGTTATTTGATATTTTTGATCATACGATATCTAAAAATTTTTAAAAGAAATAATAACGTGTAAAACAATTACATAAACTTACAGTTTTGCTGCAGTATTTACAAAACAAACTGTCATTATCATTAACTAGTTCGGGAGTGTAGTGTATTAGATAATATTGTTATGATGCTGTGATTGTATTGGTAAACAAATTATAGTAAACAAGTGAATTTCTGTTTAATGAGAAATGATTTGAGATCAGTTGATGCCAGATTGTTAATCTGTGTAGACGTTCACAAAACAAAAAAGTTAGTAGTACAAATACGTGTGCGTGTCTTATGGAATAAACCTTTGACAACGAACACTACAAGTGGCGACGAGGTGAAAATTGAGTAGCAGAAAAGTAAAAAAATTTAAAGTAAGTAAGATCAGGTTTTACAAAAGATATTAGTGTAAAATACGTAGCTCAGGATTAAATTACAAGGACGTAGTAGAGTAGGTAGGTAAATTCCAATAAGGCAAATGACAAATACGTAGCCCAGCCAGGATGCATGCATGCTTACTATTATTTTAAAATTAATTTCCACTCATGTCAATTTGAAACAATATGAAAGATTTGTAGAAACGTCATATTTCCATTTATTATAAAATTTTGGTAATTGCACAAAAAAATCTTGTTTTTATTTGTTTCTAAACTCACGACGTGTTGTCCAGCCTCGACCTTCGTCTAGGTCAGTGATTCCCAAAGTGGTCCAGGTGGACCCCCAGGGGTCCACGCCCACGGGAGACTCGACGGGGATCTACGTTGGCGTGCAAAAATGGGGGTTCACAAGTTGTAAGTGGGGGTCCACGAAAATTTATCCGGTTTCGATAGTGAAGAACAAAAATCAATGTAGGCAGATAATACACTATTCAAAAAAATTAGGGTGCTAAAAAAAATCCACATTTTTCGGTGATTTTAATTAATTTTTCGGTGATTTTGATTAGTAATCTCCCGTTATTATTAGACAAATTGACGATGGACTGTATTGAAGACAAATAATTTTGTTGAACTAGAAATTGTGCAGTTACGTAGTAGGTCAAAGCTGTCAGAATATTTGAATTATAAGGCAAAAGTTCAGATTCAGAATTTCAAGTGTTTCATCAAGACAAGTAATCTTGTCTTGACGATCGATTCTTGTCTTGTCCTGCATTTCAAGTCAAGAAATAAAAAGCATCTTGTCTTGACCATTTCTTCATGAACTATATTTCTTGTCTTGAATTTCTTGAAATTTCTTGAATTTTTATCTTTTTTATAACAGCAACATTAGCTTTCACAGAAAAAAAGACAAACCTTTAATAAAGCAATAAGTTTTCTTTGCGTGTAAATAGCTGCATGTGCCAAATAAAATGTAAGATGATAAATAGAGTTCGAATTTTTGGCAAAAACCTATTGTTTATAATAAAAGGCATGTAAATTTGAATTATATATTTTGTTTCATTATTTATTTTTCCTATTTTGCCAAAAATGAGATATTTTGCATTTGATGCCTATTTACCAGTTTTCTTGTCTATTCTTGCGATAAAATCTAATTTAAACTTGTTTTAATTTTTTTATTGACATTTTATCGATTTAATAATTTTAAATAAATCTGTGCACGCCAAGTTCATAACATGTTGCATTCTTTGTTGTATAAGTTGTTGTTGCAAGTTTGTGGTATTTTTGTTCTGAATGCCTTAATTTGGAAAATTATTTATTTTTTAAAAAAACACATAATTATGGAATATGCTTTTATACAACTAATGGTAGTGTTTTGCAAATATTATGATCAAACATCAAACGGTAAAATTTAAATAGCCCTCAACCTTCACAATTTAATAGTGTGCTGATCTGATATTTATTTCGAATAAATCGTATTAAATTTAAATTCCTAATTTGACTTATTAATGCACATTTAAATTGTTGAATGTCCGTTTTCATTGCCTAATTACCTAGGTACCTATTTATCGAACATTTTAGTACCTGAAATCCGGACTCTAATAATAAATATAGGTACCTATATAATTTGTAACTATTTTGATTATTTTTCAATATACTATTCATTATAATATTCGTGAATAAGAAATGTAGAATTATGTGTAATTGCTTGGGTCTAGGACCACTAGATTTTTTTAAATTCAATTTAATTTAAATAAAAATACACAATTTTGTCTTGACGTCAAGAAATGTCAAGATCAAGATTTAGTTTTTTGAAACACTTAGGGTAGAATTTACGTGTGGGCAGATTGAGATGCCGCCCACGGGCCCCCACCAAGAAGGGGTTCCACCCAAGTATAAAATATTGAAAAAAAATTGGTTTTTAACAAAAAATCATCCGATGATTTTGTTAATAGAAAACTATAAATTTGTTAAACTATCAATAATTTATAGTAACACATAACACATTCATAGATTTTGCGTCATTTTGTGCAAACTTTGTATTTAAGAATTTTAATTATATGTTTTACATTACATATTTTATATTTAGGTATATTTAAAATTTATGTAATGGCAGGTAGAAGTTAAAATAATATATTTTTCTACTCCCTACTGCATATTGACAACATATCTTCATACTATCATGTGTGGATAGGGATGTCATATCCACACCAGGTGTGGATATGAAATTCAAGGTCAAATACGTCAAAAAATGTTAATGCGTGCTAATTATGTTTTTATTATGACAAATAATTACTAAAAACATTAAATCAACTTATCAAATTATGTTTAAATGCATTATTTTATTGCTAAAAAAATAAAATTTAGAGATTTTACGTTGGCAACAATTATGCAAATGTCATAATGTCACAAAATAATTGATGTAACCCTACTTTTAAATAATTTTTGGCATCATATTGAGTGCATTTTATTGCAAAAACCATATTTCGTAGAAATAGTAGGCTGTACAACCCGAGTGGATTGCCTATATCGCACGCGAACGTTTGCAGAGACTCTCCCTATTGGGTCGTGACTGCAAACTCGTTCTCGTGCGATATAGGAATCACATCCACTCTTGCTGTACAATATACTATTCTGATGACACTTTGCTTTAAAACACTACATAATAACAACGTCATTGAAATTAGTCATTTGAATTACTGAGCGCTCAATTGTATTTACAGGAGGCGGCCCTTGAGGTGCCCCCACCACTTTAAATCCGGCCCTGGAAACACTTGTCCGGCGAAGGGCGAAATACAAAATATAAATACACTTTCACTATCACTACTAATTTTTCTATATAGAAATTTACAATTTTTATCATAAATCACACGATAAATTCAAAATTACGAGACTAAAGATGGGTTTATGCTCAAAAATTTTACGCCTTATTCCTTATTTCTGACAGACATCTCAAAAAATTTTGCTAGACTTAACCTAAAATAGCCTGTAATGTTGTCGATTTTGCGGGTATGGATACATATTTCTTCATATAAAAAACATAAATGTCAATTGTCAAAGTCGTAACAACATTAGATTAACAAATCACGTTTCACTTCGGTTAGAATAAAAATTTTCTTAAAATTATTCCTTATTCTTAAATTTTTGAGCATAAACCCACCCTAACTGATGTTTTTCTTAAATTTTTTATTTTTGTATTTTCAAAATGATGCATTTATTTTGATTATTTCACACTTTCTGGAAAAAATAATACTACCTATATAACACACCACACACCTACGAAAAGAAAAAAGTCATTGGAGAACAACACGCATGATTGTAGAACTCGCTATTGCTAGTGTTCCAACTTTCAACTTTTCAACAAAACCCTTTCCACACTCACACTGGTATTACAAATTACAATACCTATACAAATTAATATACTATTTATTATTTTCGTATTTTGGGCGTTATTTATGTTTCCTAATAAGATTGTACTGACTTCAAAAATTTAAAACCTATACTGGACGATATTTTGGTAGGTACCTATTTCAATTCTTTTTAAGAAACCAAATATTTATTAAGTCGTATTAAAAAACTTAGGTTATAGTCGGCTACGAATCATATGAATTCATAAACCTTATTATATAAACACAATGTGCAGTGAACAAAAAGTTAAATTAAAAAATTTAAATACACTCACCGATGTTTAAGAAAACACAAGTAGGTACTAACAATTCTTGCACATACACACACACAAACACAAAAATCCACCCTTATAAAAAACCGTCTTAAAATCATCAATATTTTGTCAACACATAACTTGAACAATCGCACAACAATCAGTAATTGTTCCCAAGTTCATTGTTGCCGTGGAACAGAGAAATTCAACAGAGAAATACAGAGAAAGCACGCAAAGAAACTCTCAACTCGACAATACGATCTGAACTGAAGCAGGAATCCGATGGGGGTGGAATGCATCTTCTGTGCGCATGCGTGATCGTTCGTACCGTTCCTGCTTTATTAGTGTCAGTTTTATTTTGAGGGTATTTGAAATTTCTCTTTATCTGTACGTGGTCGATTTGGAGCAATGTTATATTAGCTTTCAAATAGTATTTGTTGTTTATTGGTTTAATATTATGCTTAATTTTTTAGCCGGTTACTCAGTTCAACTTACGAGTGCAATTTGATTTTTAAACGATTAATAAGTTTGTAATCCATAAAATTTTAATTCATATTTTTTAAATATCTCGTCAATTGGGGTGTATTCGGACAATTTTTTGATATTTTTTGTAATAACTTTGTTAATTTGTAAAATAAATTCGATTTTTACCTCTCGCCTCATATTCTATAAAAGTGGTATTGTAATGGGTAAAAATTTTCGAGTATATGTTTTTGGTGGATAAGCACGTTTCAGGGTCTCTACAATACGAATTTAATATTTTCACGATGATGTCTGTGTGTGTGTGCGTATGGACTGACGATTTTTCGACCACGATAACTTAAAAAGTACCAAACCTTTAATAACCAAATTTCATATTTAAGGTTCTAATAAGGATCTTAACACCGTATAAGATTTTGGTAGAAATTCGCAAACCGGAAGTAGTACTTTTTGAAGCTTAAGTTTTTCTTAAATATATTGGTACATTATTTATTTATGACAGTTTTTGCAATTAAAAATAAAGATAATATAATTATCTATGGGTACAGTTAATTTCAAATAAAATTTGCTGAATCTGGTAGTAATTAACAATAAAATAAAGTGCAACTAATATTCTACTTTTTTGAAGTACATACCACTTGTTGTCCATTATATGAAATTTGTTTCTACACAAAATTTAAATTATTAAGACAGTGACAGTACAGTTGACATCTTTTGCTTACATCGTCATTTACATATTACTTGAACATGAAACTATTAAAATGTAAGTAAAACTATTTATTAGATTAGTAGAATAAACAGAATTAGGCGAGAGGTCGTGTGCTGACCAAAGCAGATTTTTTGAGTATATTTTGCAACTGATGTCTTAGCATTATTTGCCGATATTTCTAATGTACTCGTAGTAATTATAGTACTTTTTTATTTTTCTGCTGTCTGAATTCACCCTTCGATTTGGGATGATTTCAGACAGTAATTTCATAACCACATAGTAAACCGAACAGGTACCTATAAAAAAGTAACTTCGGACACAAAATTATCAAAAAAATATTTATTTATCTATTAAAATTTTTAAAATAATTTTAAACGCATTTATATCTTGTAAATAAGTGTATTTCTCAATTTATCGCTTATCGTACTCTTTGGTATAGCATATTGCTCCGAGACTTGCCATAGTGATATTTTTTTCAGGCGCTACACCCAGAAGATTAATGGTGGGATTCTGTTTAAATCTGTAGTTGCTACAGATCTATAAAACTGTAAATATTAAACAAAATCGCAATGAAATTTATAAGCATATGAACAGTTTTATATTTGTCAACAAATATTGGTGATTTTGTTCAATATTTAAAGATTTGCAAATATAAAAAAAAACATACAGATTTGAACAGAATCCCACCATTACAATTTGAACGATTCTGACTGTATTATAAAAAAATTTAAATTGAAATTTAACATGAAGAATCAAAACTCATTACTCATTAGTGAATCAGTGAATGCAAATTATTAATTGCTGTGACATCAATTAGCAAAACTTGGGGTAAATTTTTATCATTTTATAATCCATTATTATACGTTGATTAATGCACAAAAATAAAAGTTTTCTTTTGAAATCGATGTTATACAGGGTGTTCAAGTTAACGTGCTCACCATTGGGATCTCGAGAACCATGAGAGATACGAAGTTAGTTAAATTAGACAAAAGTTGGCCCACAAAAATGCATAGGTGACTAGATAAGGCAAAAATGTAAATTCTGACAATTTAGTTTTTCATTTATAATTTTTTGTTTGAATTAGTACAAGTTTCTAATTTGCACGTTCTATAAGCAGTTTTTAACGAGGAATTTACAGCAGTCCTCAAATTTTTTTATCTCTTACAGATTTTGATAAATTCAAACCAAATTCAAATTTTCATAATGTAGCTCATAGTTGGCTATGACCCGTCTTTATAGAGATTTTCTTTTCAACGATATAGAACACAAGTATACATTGAAAATGAAATAAAGGCAGAAAATTACATAAACATTATTTTATTAATTGTTTTTATCAAGAAAACGAATGAAGACCGGAAGTCGATATCTTGATTCATTCGAAAATAAAACCTGTTTTTGTTTTAAAATACAAAATTACGCTTTGTTGAAAATGACAAGAAATTGTATAAATATATTTTCACGATTTTCTCGAGAACTGTACTACTTACAGAAAAACTAAATATACCATTTTATAGCAAATTTTATGCTCTACAATATCCTATGTAACAATTCTTCGCGTAATATTAACCATACGAGATAAATAAAGAAAACTAAAAATGGCGGACATTTTTTCAAAATGGCGACCGTCTCTGTTAATTAACACTTTGGCACCACTTCTTATATGAGAGAGGAAAGAGCATAGTATAATTGACATGTATACCAATTTTCACACTTTAATCACAAAATGCATTGTCCTAACCGCTGGACTATTTTATGGTGCTAACTCACTTCGTGAATCTTTATACTAAAATAAAATATTTAGAACCTCTGTTCCAGTACAGTTTTAAACCCTATTTTTAACATCTAACCTAAAATATGGCGTCGGTGTAAAAATAGCAACACGAACTAAATCCAAACAGTTCACTTGAACATACGTTCCGCAGTTATGTAGATAATCTCTTTCATTGAGGTTCGTTTGTTTCCGCTTGTATTTCGCGGCTGTTTTCGCGATAAACAAACAAACGCGCGTAAACAATTGACTTAAAAGTGCATTCCTATCAAATGATTTTATTAGCTTGCGGGAAATTGGTTCCAACCTGGTTTTGTGTTCGAAGTTTGATTTGAAATTCAATGGTTTTAGTCCCTCTGTTCCCAGTGGTGTGTGCTGTTTATTGTTAAGTGTTCAATAGTTTATTCATTTTAAATAGCAGCTTCTGTTCAGTGCGAATTCGAATTTTATTACTTTTAAAATTTGAAGATTTTTAATTTTAAATTTTTTGAACTTATAAAAATTATATCGTCTATCTCACTCTTTACTCTAGAATAATAATATGGTAATATTATCTATATCAAGTCACTTGCGAGTTGAAAACTAGGACAAAATAATATCTCAATCGTTGTCTAATAAAAAATATTAATTTACAATTATTTACATCAACTTGTTATTAATAGCTAGTTCATATTTTTGTTTAATAAGAATGTATATAACTTTTAATGATTTTAAAGACTTTCTTATTGATTAGATGTTAATAATGTAACGTTAAATCACGAGGTGATTAGCCGAGTGTTTTTATCACGGATGTTCCATTATACTAGCTTTTATGAATATCAAACGCGTGTATCATTTTTAATATTTTATCTACAACGGCCTTACTAAAATCTTAAATACAGGGTGTTTCAGAGTAAAGTATCCTAACTTCAAATATGAATGTAGGATTTCAAAACAAGAAAAGAATTGCATTTGGAGATTTTCTCGCATACGCTTCGTTTAGGAGATAGCTTTGAAAGTTACAGATGAGATACCTAATTTTTGTTTACGTACCTATTTATATTGTAATATTATTGAAATTTACTTATGGAAGATCAATGTGTAACTTAACTATAACTGTTCCAGCCCAGCGCGAAGCCAAGGGGGGCAATGGGTGATATTTTCTGTTTATAGTTTTATATACTGAAACCACCTGAAACTATCTCCGGAGTCCGTTACAGATTCCAGCCAAGTTTAAACAAGATTTTTATTATTTTTGATACATCGTTAATTGAATAATAGGATTAACATGTCCACATCGGGCACTAAACTCACTTTATTATAAATTAAGTTCGTTTAAATCTTTTGTGAAGTAAATTGCTATCATGCAACGAGCAACGTACATTTACAAAAATACTGCGAGTATGTTGACATGGTGATCGTTTTGAAACACAAACGCGAAGAAATAACAGAGGAACAATGTCATCAATAGATGCGACAATAATAATTATTGTCTTCGGGTTGGAGGTTTACATTATTTTTTAACAAAATGATTATAAATTCCTATTGTTTTTAGAATAAAGTTTATAACAAGCAATATTTATGCTTTTATTTTTATAAAATAATTGTTCAAATTCATATTTGTAACTTAGAAGTCAATATCTCCTAAACAAAGTGTTTTTCAGAAAATCTCCAAATAAACATATTTCTTGTTTTGAGGTCCTACATTCATATTTTAAGTTGGAATACTTAATCCTGAAACACTCTATATATTTTTCAACATCTACTGTCAAAAAATGTAAATATTTTCACAAATAAATTTGTCCGTTTGTTCACAATATTTAAAGAATACAACACTACCATCAGTTGTATAACCGGATAGTTCATATTTATGTCATATTTTAATTAATTCAGAAAACAAATTATTTCAACTTAAGGCATTGTGAATAAAAATAACACAAACTCCGTAGTTTGTGTTTGTAGTAGTAGTTTTTATTTGATATAATTAAATTTTAAATCTGGATTTGCCTCAAGACATAGGTCGAAAAAAGGCAAGAAAACAGTTAAATAGGCATCAAATGCAAATTGTCTCATTATAGGCAAAATAAACGATACGTCAGAGTGTTTGAAAACATCAGGCTTGTAAAGTATTATTTTCTACGTCTACACGTAAAGTTTACGTAAACTATGTAAAATGAAGACAATGTAGACCACGATGTAGTATGTAAATAATTCAATTGTCAGAAAATCTAACCTATAATTTTATTAGTTTACGGTGAGATTTGTTCTTTGTCTACATTGTCTACACTATTTTATTGTTTACACAGATACTGCATGCGTAGATTACGTGTTTGTCTACGCGTAAAATTACACGTAATCTACATCGCGTAGACTACGTGAACAACCCTGGAAAACATGTGAAACAAATTTCTATTGAATTTAGATGCCTTCTAAAATAAACAATAGGCAATTTGCCTAAAATCCGGACTCTAGTGATGAATATCCATAGAAATTTACCATAAAATTGACAGTAAAGTGAATCATCCACCATGTCAGCCCGGTATCGCAGCGAAAGTGAACTTCAAGAACCTCCAAAACGCAACCGCTGCTCCCGGTTTCTCTCAGTAACCTGGAAAGTGATCACGTGTATCTTCTCCCACATCACTCTGCTTTGCCTCGTGGTTCTCTACTGCTTGTTAGGTGGGGTGAGATAAATAAGCGCATTTGGCCTTTATCAGTTTTCGCTTATCACATTGGAAAAGCGCATAAAACAACATTGGAAAAGCGCATAAATTGTAGTTGCATAGGCTAGATATTCAAAACCCTAATCTGCGATCACTGCCTTGCTCAAATACAGCCTTTTGCATTTCTATAATCTTTAAAACCTGCCTTTTCAATTCTCTAAAATGGCGGCTTCCCAAATGATTCATTTTTTTAAAATTCAAAACCTGCCTTGTTCAATTCTTTAAAATGGCGGACCTCCGAATGATGCATTTCTCTAATATTCTACTTGGCGGCCAAACCTGAAGTTGGCTGCAAAAAAATCGGATTCTGGCTAATATATAAACTAATCTATGCTAACAAAACCCTTCTTGAGTCCAACAAAACTCGTTTTTTAAACGGCCACAACGCGTTGTTCAGCTGACAGCTTGCAGCCAACTTCAGGTTTGGCCGCCAAGTAGACTTTACCCTTAGAGAGTGAGAAGGCAGATTTTGAATTTTAGAGAAATGCATCATTTGGGATCCGCCATTTTATAGATTTAAATAAGGCAGGTTTTGAATATTAGATAAATGCATTAGACAGTGTTTGGGCTAAGCAGTGTTTGAATTTTAGAGGGATACATCCATTCCCGTTGCATAAGCGCAGAAGTGCACATTTGAAAAGCACAATGGTTTTAGGGATTGTACGACAGTTTTTCTACAATATTTTTTGAATTTTTTAAAACTAGAAAATATTCTTGCCTAACATTTTTCTGAACTTAACCCCATCATACTCGAAGAGTATTTTTAACAATATTTTTTAAATTTTTAAAACTAGAATATATTCTTGCCTAACATTTTTTTGAACTTAACCCCATCATACTCGAAGACGATCTGGACTAATTTGTTATGGTCAGAAATCTTATTTTCGAAAAATGCGCTTATTCAATGTTACGATCTGCGCTGGAAATTCCCTCTGGATGAGATACATTCCTCCTCTACGTTCTCCACAAATCCCGAAGAGATTCGCTCCCCCAGACCCCCTGAAAAATCGCTTTATGTGATGTCATGTCTGAGCAATGAAAAATCTCAAAGAAGGCTTGTAGCTCCAAAAAATCCTATCTTAAGGGGGTTGTTTGACTCGATTGTCACAAATCCCTATCAATTTCCTTTTCAGAGTTGAAAATTTCGGAGAACGTAGAGGAGGAATGTATCTCCAGAGGGAATTTCCAGATTTTGGTTAACACGTCCCTGAAAGAAATGCCCTACATTTTAAAAACATACATTTTCTTGGTTCGGTCAAGTGGCTCGATTTTTTTGTGAGCAGTGTATTTCTGCGCTTTTCTAACGTTTTAATGACCAAAAATGCGCTTTTCAATTCTCCGGTTAGGTGCCTGGGCGTTCGCTCGGCTTGAGGCTGACCACGAGAAGGAAGTGAAAAGGAACATAGCGAAGATGAGGCGCAATGTGACGGACTACATCTGGGAGGTAACGCGGGAGATGCCGTACCTGAACGAGACGCACTGGACTGGGGTGGTCAAAGACAAGCTGAAAGCGTTTGAGACTGATTTGCTACTGGCGATGACCAAAGATGGATGGGATGGAATTGAAGATACGGATACTATTCAGTGGACTTTTGCCGGAGCGTTGTTTTATAGTATTATTGTCATTACCACTATTGGTGAGTAACGTTTATTATTTTATTTTTATGCTACTAATTTTTAACCCGACAGCGTGGTCCAGTGCGTTAAATGGCCACTACCGGCTAACGTGCTGTGACGTCACGTAAGATCGATGGTTCGAGTCTCCATCCGGCGACAATGTGTGATTTGTCGTAAAAAAGCCCTCGATCTGGCATTCAATCACACTCGGGTGTTACAAGCTATCCACTTGTTCACCTTAAATGTAGTACTGGTTGCACAAAGAATATCTCCGCTGCCGCTGTGGTTGCAAACCACAGATCGCCGCACGGATTGAGATTCTGACCAAGATGAATGGATATGAATAGAGCACAATCTCGACTCTTGATATACGTACGGCGACGCGACAACCGTAACTACGGCTCCGTCACGCACATAGTATATCAAAAGCATATTAAGAGAGAAATTCAGCCTTACACTGAAAGGTAGATAGGTAAGTAAGTAAGTACTAATTTTTAATAATTTAGTAAATTGATTGAGATGGCGTCCGCTTATTTAGTCAAGTATAGATTTGTCAAAGCGTAGTTTGACCAAAAATAATGAAGCCAAACTGTATTTTAGTCAAACTGTAATTTATTCAACTGGAATTTCGTCAAACCGTAAATATGCCAACCCGTAATTTAGCCAAACTGTATTCTAGACAAACTGTAATTTCACATTCCGTAATTTGACCAAACCGCAACTTCGACTAATATTATATTGTCAAATCGTTTTCAGGCAAACCTAACTGGAATGATTCAACACGGAATTTATCCAAAACGTATTTTTGTCAAATCGCAGTTATGCATAACCGTAATCTTACTCAAATCGTAATCTTCCCAATTGTATTTAAGACATACCTTAGGAAAGTTGTTACCTATTGTACAATATTTCAAAAATCTTATTTTTATACAAATATTCTCAACATGTAAACTAATTTAAAATCAAAAGTACCTATCTCTAATAATATTTAAACTAATATTGTAACGTTTTATTAAATTAGGTAAAGAAACAAGAATATTTTTTTATAATGTACATATTTTAAACGAAAAATAAAATATAAATAGGTAATGTTAAAGTAAAACAAATAATAAATAACATGAAAAATGGAAAAACACCAGGAAAAGACGGACTAAACATAGAACTAATAAAACATGGCGGAGATAAACTTCATGAACAAATATACAGGCTTATACAGGAAATATGGAAGAAAGAAAAAATGCCAGGAGAATGGAAAAAACGGTCAGATAATAACAATACACAAGAAAGGAGATCAACAACTGTGTCAAAACTACAGGGGAATCACACTACTTAGCACTACCTACAAAATCATGACATCAATATTGCAAAAAAGACTAATAGAAGAAACAAAGAACATAATCGGGCAGCATCAGTGTGGTTTCACTAAAGGCAAGTCAACTACGGATGCAATACACACAGTTAAACAGATAATGGAAAAAGCACACGAACACAAGATAGAAATTGAAATGTTATTCATTGACTTTAAGCAAGCCTTCGACTCATTCAAAAGAAGCAAACTAATTGAAGCATTAAGAGAGTTCAAAATAACAGAAAAGTTAATAAGACTAATAGCAATGACAATGAGGAATTCAGAAGCTTGTGTTAAAACACAAAAAGGTGAGTCATCCAATTTCGAAATTAATAAAGGAGTAAGGCAAGGCGATACATTATCAGCAACGCTATTTAACCTAGCATTAGAATATGCAATGAGAAAAATCAAGAAGAGAACACTAAGAACAAATGGAGGACAGATCATTGCATATGCCGATGACATAGTGATCGCAACAAAAAACAGAAAAATAATGGTGGAAATACTACGAGAAATAATAACAGAAGGAGATGAGATAGGATTGAGAATAAACGAAGACAAAACCAAGATGATGGTAATAGGAGGGAACAGGAAAAATAAAAACATAACTATAGAAGGGTATTCCTTTGAAACAGTGGAAAAATTCAAATATCTCGGAACTACACTGTCATGCAAAGGAGATAGGGAGACAGAAATAAAAGAGAGAATAATGGCAGCTAACAAATCCTACCATGCAAACAAAAAACTACTAGAGAACAAAAATCTAACAAAGAAAACAAAAATTAAAATTTATAAAACGATAATAAGACCAGTATTTATGTATGCAGCTGAAACAATGACAATGACGAAGAAAGATGAAGAAGAATTGAGAAGAGCGGAAAGAAGAATAATAAGAACGATATTAGGACCAGTAAAAACCCCAGAAAATGAACTCAGACAAAGAATGAACTTTGAGATAGAACAAGAACTAGAAGAAGATATAGTAAGAAAGATAAAACAACAGCGAGCAAGATGGTTAGGGCACGTATGGAGAACAGATGACAGCGAAACAATAAAGTCAATAGTACAATGGGACCCAGGTGGCAGAAGAAGAAGAGGCAGACCGAGATCAAAATGGCTAGAGGAAGTAAAAGAAGATTTAAGAAGAGCAGGCATCAAGAACTGGCAAGAAAAAACAAAACATAGAGAAATATGGAGAGAAACAATAGAAAACATATAAAACAAGAAACAGGGACTGATCCACCCTAAAAAACCGGATTTAGAGAGCTCTACGAGCGGCGATACTCCACTGGAGTGTAAAGCCACTATATATAATGTTAAAGATAATAAAATGAACACACTATGAATTAAACTTAAAACACAAATGGGAACCTCCACTTTATTTTCATAAATTATTCTAACACTCTCATAAATAATACTGAACCCATAGGTCATTGTATTGACATATATAAAAATGCGTAAGTTTGTTTCCCTACCGCTAGGTGACCTGTCAGCTAGGCTATAGCCATTATTAGTTGATGCTACTACAGGCACTAAAGCGAGAGATTGAAAGGAGTAGTAGCTCTTTAACAAAAAGTTCCAAGTGGGACGGAAGTCTTCAGCGGAGGCTCTGCAGGCATCAGGTTGCATCTCTTAATCGTGAGGGTCTCTGTTGAACGTTACCCCACGCAAGAATGCTGAGGGCTAACATTGCAACACTCGAAAATTCTAACGCTGCTTTATTCATGCACTGTTTCATGCATACGTTGCTTTCTCCAATCACTGCTTTGTTCAGACACAGCCTCATTCATACACCGATTTCTTCTAACACCGCTTTATTCATCGTCCTAATGTAGCACAGAAACAAACCTAAAATAGATGTCGCAGTAATTTATCGGCAATATTGGAAATTACTTTTATGCACTATCAATGCTAAAAAGGGGAGGTTGAGGTTTGGAGCAGTGGTGTAGTTCTATTGTGTAAGGAAAAGATAAAAAGCGCCCCGGACGAAAATTTTTTTTAGGTTCACGTTCAAAGGCTGTTTGATTAAAAGTTAAGTTTTTCTTACAGGAGAAAGCTGGGGATAACCCTCAATCTGCCACCCCACTCCCCCTTGGCACCACCTATGTAGTAGGTATATTACATTATAATATATATAATTTAGATTTTGTGACGCTTCCCATAAAATGTACTTATATTTTCCAAGGGAATAAATAAAATATTATTATTATTATTATTAGCAAGGTAAAACAGTTTTCACTGCTGAAAGGAGGAAATGACCGGCGAGCCGATTAGGTTAGTTATTCATTTGTACAGACGATTTAAATCCATATAGGAGTGACGTCATAAAAAACAAGCAAATTATTCGTATGAATCAAGATTTTACTTTTTAGTAGAGCATGAGTTTGGTAGATGGTGCTGGCAGTCTCTCTATACGCGAAATTTAAAAGCAATAGTTTTTAATTCTATTTTTAAACTTAATCATTATTTTACCATTTTAATACATCGCATGATTCTGTAGGAAATAATCAAAGATTAATAAAATAGAACAAAACTAAATAACAAAACACGTTAACCTCAAAATTTTATATTGACACAACAATAAGCAGAAAATTGACAAGTTGTCAGCAATAAACAATAAATGATATATAACGAACTTTTGTGAATCTAAAAGATAACAATAATATGTAAGAAAAAATATTTCATGTAATGAATACCATATTATATAAATAATTGTTCTGCTACTGGCGTTAAGACACATATTGATAAGCTCCGCCCCTTATGACATACGATATGCGAATAGATTTATACGAGTAAAATGTGTAAGAAAGAGATAGCTTATTTAGTGAACGTGGTGGATAGAATTTATCTGATATGACGTCACTCCTATATGGATTTAAATCGTCTCTATAAACCAAAATTGAAATTACATAACTGGAAGTACCTATTACTGTGGCAACGTGCATCTTTTTTTATGACCATTAGAACGGCTATACTATCTTGTATAATTTTTACAAGTCAGCTGTCAGTTTTACAGGTTAGTAACTTGTAAAGATTTATGTTCAAACGTAAAAAGGGATTGATTGCTTCTTGCATAGGGTATTTTATATCTTAAAAACACACGTTTTGATTTTTATTTCACAAACCCTTACCTAATTAGTACTATTTGCAGCAACTACTAGTTATGTAAATAGACTGGGGTTCATCCCGTCTGAATAGATCTATTATTTTTCCCCCTTAAATTATTAGTAAAGCATACTTGAAAGTACATACATACATGTATACACACGTTCTAGTGTTAAAGGAAAGTTGTGTTCTTATTATTAAATTAACAAGTTTAAGTGTGTGCTGGCGGTGCTGGCAGTAGCAGAACCTTTGACGTCGTTGCTAACTTTACTACAGCGTGGCAACAATACGACGTTGTTTAAGTCGTTTTAGACACGAGCTAACTACAGACAACTTACCTTAATTATATTGCTCTTTAAAGATGGATAGTACTTATTTCACAGAACCGTACTGGAAATTAATCAATTATAATTATATCCTAGATTTATGGATTCAAGCTAATAATGTTATCCGCTATTAGTAAGTTAACCTGTATATAAAAATGTTATACACATATTCATGTAAATTATGAGAAATAATATTTTTGTTTGTTTATCTGTAACAACATACAGATAATTTAATGTGCTTTCATTCTATTTGCCTGCTGCTTGTTTTGCCGTGAATGTTTTTTCAATAACATTATTCCAAATTGTTTGTTTCTTTCTTCCATACATTCTAATTATAATTTATACAATAACAGTAAAGTGTTTTAATTATAAATATATAATAGATATTTATACACCAAGTGAGATGAATAAACATTTGTATCTCACGTGGTTTATATAATATTTTATTCAAATTGGACGAAATTATTTCAAATATATGAATAATTATAAATTTATTTTGACATAACAAAAAAAATCAAAGTAGTCGTCAGTGGCAAGTTGTCATTGTTTTTATGCATTTTTGACGAAATAATGACATCAGAGTGATTTAAAAATGTGTTTTAATAGTATATTATATATTGAGGGACTAAAATGAATGAGGGAAATAATCACCTGAGAGATTAAAGGTACTTTAGTCCTGTGGTATATACGCTATTTTTTGCACTTCATCCTCAAATGAACGCAAAATAGTTTAAAAGAATACACATTTTGCAATTTTGACAGTAAATTTTATGACAAATATTTATATTGTTACCATAGATACTCTGTAACAAATAGCACGTATTTACTTGACAACGGGAATAATTAATTCAATTTCTTGACAACAGGATTAAATATGAAAAATAATCCCTTGGGATCAAATTAAGAACCTTAGTCCCTAAAAATAAAGACTAAAGAAGAGTTTTAGTCCCGGAAGTGCAAAAAACGTTTTAATTCACTTGTGAATAAACAGTTGTTTAAAGTTGTTACTATGGAGTTAATAATAGCAGTGTAAAACGTCAAAATTGAATAAAATATATTTTCATGAAAGCTATGCTTGTTCCCGGTTTGTAGGATAAACACAGACTCATCACAATTTGTCTACCATTCCCTAGCTGTGCTGTGAGTATAAACAAGTTTCGACCTGAAACACTGACGCATATTCCATCGATTATGTGTCAATTTAAATTAGTATTTAAGGCAGTTATGCAACGAAACGCTTGAAATAATTACTAAAATTATAAAAGATTTTTTTAGAGCTGTGATAAATTAATTTCAGTTCTGTTCCCATAGTAACTAAAATACCTCCTTGATTAATTTAAATAGATGTCAGTCAAATGAATGTCGTCAACAAGAGGGCGGCGACATAAAATTTTTACATGGTTGATAAGGGCAAATTTGTGTGATAATATGTTCAGGAGAGAGTAATTATAAATAATGGAAGAAATGCGTCACTGATGTACATTTTTTTAAATTTAAGGTTAAATACCTTAAAAACATCATTTATAGCTCTATTTTGTGTCGTGGCTAAACAAATTGCAATATAAAACATACATAGTAATTTTTAATTACATTGATTATAAAACTGTTTTACGGCTGGAATGTAGCTGTATATAAAGAGGAAAAACAGTGCTCTACGGTTTGTAAAATATTTAATCTAATACTAACGTAAGAACATTGGAATTTGTTTACGACAATATTTTACCAAATTTTGCCATAGTATTGTTTAAAAAAAATACCGAATAAAGAGAAAAATACTACCTACTTATACATGTTTAATTTAGGGTATTTTAAATACAAAATGTATTAAAATTCATGCGTCGCACTGTAGGTAACATGTTAAATAGTATATAAATAATGCGTTTGATTATTTATTTTGTCTTATAAATACAATATAATACAAATACAATGCCACTTTTAGGGCGCGTTCGCTATTGCTGCCTTTGTTCGACACACTAAATCTGTATATATCTCTCCTTTTTCTCGACGAAATCGTAGACAGCTATATTCCGGCCTTAAGGGGCTTTTATCACAGTAAAAAAGTATTTAACAAATTACTCCCAACCTATTAATCCTATAAATCTAAAAAAAATACCATATAAAGATAAAGGCAGTAAAAATCTAGCTACGTTGTCGAATTTTTTAAATTGTTATTATTATTATTTATAAACAATTAAATAACAATAATTCTGAGAAAAACTTTGATTGCATTGTAAATTTAAATGTTTGTATCACATTATTATATAAAATTTTCAAATAGTAGTCGAGTAATTTGTTAAATAAATTTTAAAATTGCATGCGCGCTAGACAATCAAATTGAGTATTTTCTAAACAAGAATGGAGCGAAACATAGCAATTAGATAAATAGAGACAACATGTGCTCATAAAACATAGACTGTCAGCGCGGGTACCTGAAATAACGGGGATTTGTGATCTAGCAGCGCTGAGCGATAAAACCCCCTTAAGATATAATTTTCACGTGTGCACTGCACATGGTAAATAGACCTGCATGGGTGCATTGGCCCCATGAAGTTTCCGCCTCCCTGCATGTCGCTTAATCATAAAATTAAACTTTCTAGCTGAATCTATTTTGTGCTAACTTCGATGTTTTTGTGGAAATTTACTTTCTGGTAATTTTTATAGAAAAAAAAACTCAATAGACTCTGACATAACAATCACTCGGTTTCAGTGCAATTTTGTCGGTTGATAGCAACAAACTCTGAACTGCTAATGGATTAGTTTTAAATAATTTTGTCTCAAAGTGAGTAAACTTCTCGGTTTACCTTAAGCATCGGATAATTTTCATTGTGTATAACTTAACAATAAACTTTAACAAGTACTAGCACTGAAGCATGACATTCTTCATGGAAACACTTAAACAGTAAGCAAATTATCCTGATTCCTGTCCTGCATTCCATTGGATCGACTGAAGTTAGCAGCAAGCGAATAAGTTCACGACACACACAGCTTCACAGCAGTCACAATTAACATACCTGTATGTAATGCGTTACTCGTTCCTCATTTCACTGCAATGTGTCTCACTCTAGCGTTTGAATTCCGCGCCAGCGAACTCCGGGCTCACTTCCGGCGGAAGTGGCGCACGTCGAGCGTGTATCCGCCTCCTAGCGGGGAACAGAACTTCCCGAAGGAAGGAATTGAAACTCGTTGAGGATAACTTCGCGACTATGGAAGTTGAGTTAATTTGCTGGCTTTAGATTGTACAGGTACAAGGGAAAAGGGAGAAATTGTTTAGGTTGACAACAATGAATGAAATGGAACAAATTGTCAAAATTTGTTGAAAGAATTTTTAATTTCGATTTTCTATTAGCAAGCAAACTTTGATGTTGATTTCCTGAAATATTTGAAAAAGTGATATAATATCTGGTTTTGCCATAGATACAAATCTATTCAAATATGATTTATTTTAATAAGTTACCACACCGCAACTGAAACGTCGTCATTTAACAAAATAAAATATACATAACTTTGCTCAAATAAAAAATTATTGAAAATCTCAAAATCTGGTTGGGTTTATAAATATGCATAATTAAAATCAGTAGATATGTAGGTATGTTTATTTTCTCTGTTTTTATACATAAATATATTACATTTTATTAAAATGCTCATTTTAAACTATTATCCTGGAATGTGCAAAAGAAATAAATAAAAAAACAAGATTACTATTTTTAAATTAATTTTATTTACTTATTTGCACGTAAAAATAAATAAATAATTCGTATACTAGGTATTTATGTTATTTTAATTTTGTTCAATCTTCCATAACAAAAAATGTAGCTAGTAAACATGGTGGCTCGATACTCGATGTACAAAAAAAGGAACATGTAAATTGTAAATTTTATTCTTATATGAAGGGCATAGAAGTTTGAACGGGTTTAAAATATATGCTTAATCTAATTTTTGGTTAGTTTTTCATTGTCTTTGGCAGAGGCTGATCGACCTACACCGAATCCACCAGGTCTATATCCGCCACCGAATCCACCAGGTCCAAACGGTCCGCCTGGCCCAACAAGAACTCCTGCTCCGCCAACTCCAAAAGCTCCTAAACATTTTATTTATAATTTTACTGTAGATTAATTTCACTGTACCGTGTACCAGAGGCACCAATTTGTCACTGTGTTTCCGACATTTAATATATCGCCATATTACGTTCGACAGTAAAAGTTGTATATTATTGGGTGTCCCATTTTAATCCGCCACTAGCGATAACTTTGAAATAGTGCGGTAAAGCAAAAAGTGATCCAAATAAAAAGTTAATGGTTATGAGGGAACATCTGATGTCGTCGACCTTTCCCCCAGACCCCCTTGGAGCGGGAACGGGGGGAAACTTTAAAATTTTAAATGGAAACCTCTATTTTTCATTGCAGATTCGGATAAAGCGTTAAAAAGTAGGTGAATTATATTCGGGATTTTTTTGAATTTGTTGATAGATGGTAGTTCTCTTTCTTTACCGAATTTAGTAATTTCGACTCACCCTGAGCAAATATTTATTGGCGCGCCACTGGAATGTCTTTGACCGACTCATTTATTCTCACTCCCGAGTAAAATTCACCTACTTTTTAACGCTTTATCCGAATCTGCCATAAAAAATAGGGGTTTCTATTTAAAATTTTAAAGTTGCCCCCGTTTCCGCCCCCAGGGGGTTTGGGGGGAAAGGTCGACGGCATCAGATGTCCTCTTCATAACCATTAACTTTTTATTTGGAACACTTTTTGCTTTACCGCACTGTTTCAAAATTATCGCTATTGGCGGATTAAAATGGGGCCCCAATATAATGTATCTTATGTTTTGAAAGAAGAAATTGACAAGGCTGGGATTTTTTGTCTGGTGGTTTATAAATCACCCGACAGGTATTGACCTGCTAATGCACGTGATGCATACCTACAATATTTTATGGTTGTCAATATCTCTAAATTCAGATTTATGCTTCAGGTTAGAAATTTAGTGATTTTACATTACATCAAAATAATAATCAATAATATAATTATACTCAGTTATTCTTACCTCCATATCCACCAGGCGGTCTTCCACCAGGTCTAGTGCCATACCCTGGTGGCCTACCAAGTACTCCTGTAGGACCTCCAGGTCCAACTAATACCCCTACTCCTGGTCCAGTGCCATATCCAGGTCTGCCAAAACTCCCTGTGGGTCCGCCGGGACCTGATAATATTCCTGGACCATGTGGTGGTCTGGGTTCGTAAAGGCCTTCACCACCAGGACCAATGGGGGGTCGTCCTACCACTCCTGTAGGGCCGCCTGGACCGACCAAAACTCCGGGATTGTGGTGTTGGTGTTGGTTACCATAGTAACCTAGAAATTTTTAGATATTTTTATGGCCATTTGCACCGACTGCACTTAAATTTTAAGTGTCACTTAAATGAAAAACATCGAATCGAATTTATGACAGCAATGTTATTTCTACGTTTGACAATGTGATTTTGATTCGATATTGTTCATTAAGGAAAACTTCAAATTTAAGTGGAAGCAGTGCAACTGGCCATTAATGTCGTGATATTGATAACTTGTCCTTGTACGGAGTAAAAAGGAAGTATTGTAATCGCGAAAAATTTCGGTTTCCAGATTTTGTCGGAAATATCCGTTTTGACCTTTTCTGAATCCATTATGACTAGTTTCGTCGTGACGTCTGTACGTGTACATACGGACGGACGTCCGGACGTATGTATGTCGCATAACTCAAATAGGTTAGACGTAGAAAGTTGTAATTTTGTATTTAGGATAGTTATAGCATGTAGTTGTGCACCTCCTATTTTTGGTTGCGATCGTCCGTGCCAAAGGGGCACTATTTGGTATTTTTCACATTATTCAAAAACAGTATGTGGTATAAAGTTGAAATTTTGTATTTGAGACTCATGTTGCATCTAGTTGATCACCTCATATTTTTGGTTGCGATCGTCCGTGCCAAAAGATCACTTTACTCTAGGTATTTTTTGTATTTCCCGCATAAATCAAATACGGTTATTATATTTATATATTATTCTACATTTTAGTTATTAAGAAAATATGTACAGTTTTATAGGCGTACAAGGAAGTCATGTGGTGTCCACATCAGATTTTTAAAAAGGGTTGTCTCACTATGATTGTCGTACTAGTATTACAGTAGTTAGTATTTATTATCGTACCAGGACCAGGTCCAAATGGCGGTCTACCTCCAACTCCGCCAGGAATGTGATCTACGGGACCGCCCGGTCCAGAAAGTATACCATTCTGTATCGAATGATGCGGTTGACTCGGCAGCGGACCACCTAATGCGCCTTGGGTGCTGTGGCAACAATATTTCTTTCCTACATCGCAGTGGCCCTTAACAGACAATACAAAATATAGTATTTACAATAAAATTAATCAATACTCTTAATCATGAATCTATAAACCATGTAGCCACCAGCCATCATTCAAGGTTGGCTTCTAGCCGTTAAAATGGTGAAAAGTATGTTTAGTTTTCCTATTAAAATTGAAGTAAGAATTGACATTTTCGAATTAACTATAAGATATTTTAAAAAAGTTTTTTCTTAAATTTTTTTATGTGCATGGCTAAACATGTCCAATTTTGTGAATATTTGATGTGTATTTTAATACAATCTTACATTAGAATTCTAAAAAGTGGCATTAGAGCAAAAAAAGGGCAACTTCAAGCTTTTCGAAAACGTCTTATTTGTTTCAAAAATCTTATTGTCAAAACCAATTTTATGGGGAAAACTGCATGTTGTTTTTCGCTCTTTTGACGACTGGTGTTGATCCATTTTAAATTTAATTTTCTGGAATACAATTCAATTTATTTATTCAGATATATAATTTAAATCTTTGTTTATTAAAGTAATACGGCGTTCAGCAAAACCTATAATTTGACTGTGCAACCGCCTTAAAATGCTAAAATTTAAAAAATTAAATACCTAAACCATAATGATTGCAACTTACGTATGAAACGCCTGGTGATGGACAATTAAACTTTTCTGTACACTTGCACTTGTCGAACTCTTTGTATGGTGGCTCTCTTTGCCACGAAGGCACGGGTCCGGTCAAAACACCAGCACCGCCTCCTCCATAACCGCTTTGTCCAAAACCGTTGCCGTAAATTCCTTGTGGTCTACCTAATTATTTATTCCAACATTAGTCTTAGTCCAGGCAAAATGCTTCAGAATTCGCCAAATAAACAAAAGAAGTAGGAGACTTATGAAAATTTGCAAAGTTATAAAAACATATGTAACATTCAAGATTTCGATGAGTCCCGAGAAGCAGAAAGTGTGCTCGAGCCGCCATATTGAAAAAAAAAATTTCAAAACAAACTCGGTACCTAACTTTAAATTTTACGGTAAATATTGTTATTATAATATTGTAGCTTATAAAATTTCCAACAAAAAGATGCCGTCACTTTTTTACATAATGGTGGCATTTGGGAGTATATTAGCACCTATCAACTTACCTGGTCTAAAGCCACCGACAAAATCTGGTCTATCTTGATAATCAACTGGTGGTCGAAAATCTTGCGGCCTTCCAGGGATTTGAAAGTTTCCTCCGTCGGCATTTTCAAAGATTTCGTATCGAGCTGATGGTGATGCTCTTCTAAAATTAAACAAATTTATGCCATTAAAACAAATTAAAAAGCTAATACCTTATATTAAGTATAAGTAAAGTAGTTTATTTTTACATATTCCATAATAGAATTAATTTAACTAATAAGTTAAACATTAAATAAACTCGGAAATTACAAAAATATATTTATGGTAGATGTAGCATAATGCTCGTAAGAAAAAAATTAATTATTTGAAAAAAATTAAGTTGTCCTAAAAATTATTATTTTTCCAGCTAAATAAAACTAAGAACTGTGTGACAGCAACATGGTTCTGCAATAACTATTGATATTAATTAATTTTTGTACATTATATTGTTCTATTAGGTATATCATTTTTATAATAAGTTTTTATGCTGTTGTTGTTATCATAGACCTATTTTAATTGCATTACATAAATCAAATCAGTTTTTATTGCGTGACTGTAAAACGATTGTTTTTAAAATTAAATTTGACCAGAAATTTGTATGCGAATGCGATAACCAAAACGCATAAAACTGAAAGGTTAATTCCCACTGCTTATCATAGTCATAGTTTTCGTTGTTGGTTTCTGTCTCAATCATAAACATGCGCTGACCATTTCCTATCACAATATAAATAATACAAATTTGCTTGTAGGTTTGAAGCAAATTTGTATTATTTATTATATGTAACATATTATTTCTTTTAATGTCATGTAGGTAAGTTAAAATATAATTTACCTTAAAACTGTTCTAATTTCGTTTTGTAAATTTAGCTCCTGAAGATGACACATGGGGTGTCGAAACTAGTTGAGTGAGACAATAAAAATATTTGACTGCATCCCAGTAATTTTTTTCCAATCCTCATATTCACTTCAGTCAAGAAAATTTTTCCTTAATTATTCATGAAACAATAATACTTCCGACTCGGAGAAATAAAAATGATGATTATTATCAATACCTCTTATACTCGTATTGCAACGCGCTTTTGTCATGGCGTTTCGCGTTTACATTTTGACTTTTACACCTTTCGCACATCACGATTTAATAGCCGCGTTATTATTCATGAACGTAGAATAACATTTGCGGAGTCTATTCCAGTTTTTCGCTTATGAAAGTTTGTTTGGTCTCTGGTGGAATCTGTATCTCTCAACGGTAAATATAATACGAGGAGTTATTTTAGTACCTACATATTTACTGCTTGCAGTGTATTTTCGCTGTTCGACTTTATAGTTTATATTGTTATAAAAGTAAGTTTCTATAACAATATAACATCAACATCTTTACGAACTAATATGTGTGGAGAGCGGGGCATAGTGGACACTTTTTTAGAAAAACTGCAATACCTTAAAATTAACTTATTAGTTTCATTATTTTGTATAGGGATAAAGGTTAATATTCCAAACTTTAGAAGAAACATTTTTAGCAATGTATAAGAATTTTTGTGAATTTTTATAAGCTACTATTTTTTTAACAAACAAAAATATACATGTCGGTGTGCACTAAAGTGCACTGTACCCCAATAGTGGGATACATCAGTGGCTGCTGCTTTTTTAACAAAGTGAAATTTGTTTGCATGGATAACATCTTAAATTACATAATACTAGTAAAATAAACAAACAAAATTAAATTATTTTTAATGAAACAATAATTACTCCAGCCAGTGGCAGTGGCAACGAAAAATTTTTGACTGGGAAACATGGACCAAAAAAATCATGGAAGAAATTTATTGATAATTTCGACAGTTTCAGATCTAGAAAATCTATAAGGAGGGAGTGAATTCTTATAAAATAAACATAATTTTTTTTTTGTTAAAGGCTGTTTCATTAAAAGTTAAGTTTTTCCATATAGGCGAAATTATATATATTTTACCCTCTTTTACGAGTATAAATTAAAATAAATAACAAATTTAAAAAATAAATGAAACTAAAGTTGGGAAAATTTGTTATCTGTAATTTGTTAGCCGATTTCTTAAACTTTTAAAGAACAAACTCTCTCAAAGGGTGAGATCGCCTCATCATCCTCCCCTGGTATGTGAATATTGTAATCATTATGCCATACATTAATTAATTTTTTTAACCTCCCCCCCGTGGGTGCGCCACTGGCAGACATTAATTGTAAATTTGCAGAATAACCATCATTATTTATTTATACTGATGATGGTGAAGCCTGGAAACAAGTAGGTATAAATTTGTTTTAGTTTCTTTTAAAAAATTTCTGCTTAGTGAAATTATTATGCACTTCGAGCCAAAACCAATTTCAATTTTTTTTTACATTAATCGTCATTATTGACATTTATAATATAAAATGATATATTCTTCTGTAGAATCATAATTAACAGCAGATAAGTTAAAATTAAAACGATGTACTGGCATGGCTTATCTATTTATTAATAGGTAGTGCTTTAAAAAAAATTAATGTGCTATTTATATTAAATAAATAAAATTGTGCTCTTATTTAGATTGATTCGTTTTTAGGTAATGTATTCAGTCAATTTGCTTTACTTAAACGCCCCAAAATCAAACATTAACCTACTAAATCAAACCTTAATGCTTATATCTCAGGTATCCTCATTACATTCCCCACTTACTTCGCATACTCATTAGCCCCTCTGGCAGCTTCTCGGTCCTGTCGCGTCTCCCCTCCGTCCCCCCACTTCCATTTCTTTTCTTCTGCGTGCGCGTCGGGCCAGGATAACGCTGCTGATAACAGCAACACGAGTGCTGTTGACACAAAGATAAAGTTGTAAATAATGAATCAAATGCGATGATAAGATGTGCGTGGAGATTGGGTTTGAGTTTAAGTGTGAATTATGGATAGCGTAAATGCTTATGAGGTTTATAATGGTTTATAACGGTTGGAGCAGAGTTTCGAGTAGATAAATTTCAATTTTTGTTAATACTGTAACTAATCCACGAAGTATGATATACAGAGGAGTGAAAACTCTGTATCCTAACAATAAGGCATGTGCAGCTTACGTCACAATCTCCAACAACAATAGTTTGATAGGCAAGCATGACAGGGAGGTGCAATTTGATTTTTGTAAAAAGAGTTTATTTTCAAATTTTTTGACTTATTTTTATGAAAATATTAAATAAAATGGTAGTATAACTTATTATCATGCTTGCCTATCAAACAGCTGATGTTGTGACGTAGGTGCACATGCCTTATACTGTAGATTCATAGCATTTCTGTTTGCCCTATGTAAGAGATGCGTTACCATCGTTACCATTGTTTATCGTCATAGAATGCATAGTTGTCGTTGATGATACGACTAAGCTTTGAATATAACGCGAATATATGCGATTTAAGCCCCCTTGGATATTCAAAGAGCCTCTGTTTCACCTTGTCGCTTAGCAACATCCTCGGTATTGTATTATAAATCGCATAATATTCTTGTTATATTATACCCTACTCTTTTAATTGCAGTTTAATAATAGTATTATATCTGTTACTTAAATATATTTAAAAAAGTGTAGATGAATCTCTTCGTATAAGTTGGAAAAAAATGGATTTTTTCTCTTTTCTAAAAGGCCGACATCTGAAAAACTAAGCGAGAAATCAAACTCTAGTCTGCAGCATTGTATTTCTAACACCTAAATCAACCTATAACCAAATTTTCAGAATTTTGAAAATTTTGAAATTTTTTGACCACCCAAAAACCAACCACCCTCGATTTCTCAAAAATGGTTCCATATATCGACTTAATTTATTCACCAAAGAATTCCTCGCACCGAATTACATTTGTGTACCAATTTTAAGCTCAAAATTCTGACAGGTACAAGATTTATCCAACATTGTCGATTTTAGAAAAAATCGTAAGGGGTACCCCTCAAGAAATCTTCAAAAATGGGGAAACCGTGATAAAATCTTGTACCCCTCGGAATTTTGAGCTGAAAATTGGTACACATTTATAATTCGGCGCGACAAATTCATTGGTGAATAAATTAAGTCGATATATTAAACCATTTTGGAGAAATCGAGAGTGGTTGGTTTTTGGGTGGTCAAAAAATTTCAAAATTCTGAAAATTTGGTTATAGGTTAATTTAAGTGCTAGAAATACAATGCTGCAGAATAAAGTTTGATTTCTCGCTTAGTTTTTGAGATATCGGTCTTTAAAGTTGGAAAAAAGGGGAAAACGGAACATCAATTTTTTTACAAGAGATTCATCTACACTTTTTTAAATATATTTAAGTAATAGATATAATACTATTATTAAACTGCAATTAAAAGAGTAGGTATTGTGCTGGCCATATCAGTTTTTTTTATTAGTTGCCATTATTGTTGTTTTTTTAAATTTTTCAAAATTAATTATTTTTTACCTTTGGGGGAGGGTCTGCCGGGCTGCAGCCCGACATAAGACTAGTAAATAATATAATTTTATTGTCATTTATAATTTTATCGAAATTGTTTGTCCGGATTTTACTTCTTGCATATTGCTATATTAAAAGAAATAAATATAAACCAAATTTAGTTTTCAATAAGGGTCGTAAGTAAGACACGCAATTCTACATTAATCGCGATTAACTGATTTTAATCTTCATTAAAATAGCGAAACGGACCTTCAGTTCTATTCCAGAACAATAGCAGTAACCTATCTCTCGAATGCAGCACCAAACAATTACTCGCAAAAAGTCTAGAAGCATGCATAAATTGAATTCACTAAAACCGGAAATGATTATTCGGTACATTGCACCGTGCAATTTCCTCTTTGGCCGATTTAATTATGTCTATCTTTCTCAATTAATCCGGGTACAATAGCTGGCGAAAATGCGCGAAAGTGTATCCTTCTTCTGGTCGGTTGGTTGCCCGCGCCGCTATTATTTTTAGAAGCCGTAATGAATTATGATGTCTTGTAATGAAACAATTCTGTGCAGAAATTTCGTTGGTAAAAGCATTTTGATTGACAGTAATAATTGTGGAATAAAGAATATTTTGTTATGAATTTTAAATGAATATGATTTTGAATTATGATAATGAACGCTTTTGATTTCTTTTATAACAAAACATTACTTTCTCGGTAACATGTCTGTTTATGATCTAAAGCTTTCTTTAAAATGGGATAAAAAGAATATTATTTGGTTACAATTTATAAAGTATGAGATATCTAGAAATAAATGTTTATTGTTATCAATATAATTAAATCAGGTAACTTTGATCCAAGCAAATTAATTTTCTAAAATTGTATAAGCTTTATAATAAATTTCAAATATGCAATATATTCTAATTAGTTACTAGCTACAGGGTCCGCCAAAGGAACCTGACGTTTTGTGATATTCAACTTCACATTTATGTAACAAGATATTTATTTCCACATACAAGTAATCAATAGTATATTACATGCCATTTTATTTATGGAAAATAATTTTGCTTAAATGATGTCCATCACCGCGTACACACTGTTCCAAGCCAAGCAGCAGTAATTTCGCGAAATGGGAATGTTCCTTGGCCGGCACGGTCTTTCGACCTGACCACTTGTGATTATTGGCTATGGGGTTATCTGAAGAGCAAGGTGTTTTTCAATAGACCGCAAACAATTCAGGAATAAAAAGAAAACATTCGCAATGAAATTAGTGCAATTCCTAGGAATATGCTAGAGCGAGTAATGATCATTTTGCAAAACCGCTTGAAACTTTGGAACAGTGTGTACACCGCAAAAATAATTTTGCTTAAATGATGTCTATCACCGCAATGGACATCATTTAAGCAAAATTATTTTCCAAATAAAATGGCATGTAATATACTATCGATTACTTGTATGTGAAAGTAAATACCTTATTACATAAATTTGTAGTTGAATATCACAAAACGTCAGGTTCCTTTGGCGGACCCTGTATATTAATCGAATCGGTCAGAATTCTGATATCATTAAAATAGATTATCATTCTGGAAAAAGCGTAAAATAAATTTCTGTTTTATTTAAATAACTTTTTACCTCTCGCCTCATATTCTTAAGAGAGGTATTGTGACGGGTCAAAATTTTCGAGTGTTTTTGGCAGATAAGCACGTTTTAGGATCTCTAGAATACGAATTGTACATTTTTGAGATGATGTTTGTGTGTGTGTGTGTGCGTTCGTTCGTTCGTAAATTTTATATCTATGGTTTAAATACAATTTTCAATAGACCAATTATTGTATTTTGGTTCCAATTCATAAACCAGAAGTAGTACTTTATATAATTAAAGTATATACTTATAATTTAGTATTTCGGTATCTTGTAGTCCATGATCGTTTAACATTTGTTACTACGTAAAATTTAATTGATTATGACATGACAGTGACAGTGACAATAGTAAAATACCGTTTATATTTTCTTATGCAGTTTAAATAAAATGACTAAAATATATTTGTAAGTAGTAGCAGTAGTAGTAGTACCTACTTATAACTCGAGACCGGAGGTCGAGAGGTGTTTTGCGGAAATACGTCGAACCAGGAGGCAAAAGTATTTTCTATTATTTTTGATGATCGAGTGGTATACGCATTGACTATTTCATGAATACAATTTTAAATAACATAGCATAATTTTTAAATTCATTTTAAATTTTTTGACATTTGGTGAAAAATAAACAAACATTTATTATTGTTTGTTATGTCATGGTTACGGTTAATATCCGCATACTATATCAATATTCAAAAATATGCACTGGAATAGTTGTTTATATAGATAGTTTCCATGGTTTTTGTGAAAAATCGTGCATTTTAATTGGTTAAAATATAACGAGGAAAATAGTCATCTTTAAATCCAACTGATAATAATTATAAATCTGATAGCAGATATCTACTTCTTGTACTGAGGCGTTCTGTATTTCTTTCCAAATCGTAACATCCTTATACCAGCAGGTACCGCGCATCCTCTAGTCAGCAGTTTCTAATTTAGCTAATTAATGTTTTAATTACATCAGTGCGAGTGTGAGGCGGAGAAGAGTAGGCGAAGATAAAACATTAGAGTGTTGGAAACAAAACAGAAAACAGGATCGTAGTTGGCGGGATCGCTATTCGCTGGGCGAAGGCACGTGTACACGGCCGCTACGCCAAGCCAGTAACGAATGCTCGGAACGTGGAATACATTACCGATCAGACGCGATATTTACGTAGTGCGCGTGCCGAAGAACCGGTACACAGGGGGAGATGAGCTTGATTTACTAAACATGTACGACTAACGATTTGATTCGAAGAGACATGCAGATGCAATACAGAGGCCCGTTTATTATTTTCCTGCGAGGTACTGTGTAATTATTTTATTAATGTATTGTATTGTATTAGAATTTCGGGATTTGAACCTTTGTTTGTATCCCTAGGGTGACTGGATGGCACACACGCAGTATTAATTGTTTACTTATACTTTGCCACGGCGTTTTTACTTTACTACCATGTGTGTTGCCAGTCAACCCGGCGCTAGCCCTTGTTACAGCCTTTAGCCGGTGCCCGATAGCTAGAGGTTGCCAAGTTAATTAGATCCCAACTTGGAATGGTAACGGGAGTAGGTACCGATCCAATCAGAATGTGAAAATTTCCTGACCTGTCTGGGATTCGAACCCACGACCTCTGTAACCAGAGTCTAGCATACTACCACTTATGCTATCCCGCCGTGTTTATTATTTTATTATTATTCACTTACAATCAGGGTTGTGAAAAACCCAGGTTTTTTCATGATTTGCCCAGCCTAGTGGGTTTTTTTGAAAAAACGTAGCCCACTACTGGGTTTTTCAAAAAAAGATAAAAAAAATTGATTGTGTAATTTCTGCCTTTATTTTAATTTCAATGCACTTGTGTTTTATATCGTTGAAAAGAGAAAAAAAATCTCTATTAAGACAGGTTATAGCCAACTATGAGCTCCATATGAAAATTTGATTTTGGTTTGAATTTCTCAAAATCTGTAGGAGATTAAAAAAATTTTGAGGGCTGCTGTGCATTCCTTGTTAAAAACTGTCTATAGAACGTATAAATTAGAAACTTGTACTAATTCAAACAAAAAAGTTATAGGTGAAAAACGAAATTGGCAAAATTTACATTTTTCCGTATACCTATGCATTTTTGTGAGAAAACAAAAACATTTCTAAATTGGCCCCCTAAAGGGGCAACTTTTGTCTAATTTAACCAACTTCGTATCTCTTATGGTTCTCGAGATCCCCATGTTTAAACAGTTTCATAGCACATCCCTGTATACAATATTCAAATAAAATGGGTTTTTTCATGGGGTTTTTTCGGGTTTTTTCAGGCGGGTTTTTTCCGGCTGGGCAAAATCACAACAACCATGCTTACAATACCACGAGAAGTACGGGTGATTCATCGTAATTTACTTATTTCAAAACGCAATAGTGCTCATTTTATGAATCAGAAACTTTTTATTTTTATTTTATAAAGTTTTGTTTCACCCAGTTTTCAAAATCATATCAGGTAGGTGCTTCCCATTGTCTATACATTGAATAAGCCGATTTCTGGCGTCGAAAAAAATGGATGAAATTTTGACGTTAATACGCAATAAAAATAATAGATTATCGACAAGAGAAATACGACAAGCGACTGGTAAGTATAAGTAAAAGTGCGCTACACAATTTTTTAAAAAAAGAACATTTTAAATCATTTCATTTTCAAAACCATCAGGAATTAGTTGTCAACGCGGAGCGCAGAATAAATTTTATTGAAATAAAGTTTGAAAAACATAATATTAACCCAAATTTGCTGCCGAAAATACTATTTACAGATTAAGCAACTTATTATTTACATGGGGAAGAAAATTCGCAAAATTGTAGATACTGGAGTCGGGAAAATTTACATTTATTTAATAGTACCTCTACAAGAACTCAACGACCCGAGAAAGTGAACGTTTGGGCTGGAATTGTAGGAACCCACATTATAGGGCAATTTTTTATTGATGGAAATATAAATGCAGTTTATTTGACTCCCTATGTTTCATTTTAAAAAGGACACTCTGATACATTATTGTCAAATTCGTAACCATGGATATACAAAATTGTAGGTATGTTTCATGTTAAAATAAACTCACGGTAGGATAAACACAATTATTATTAAGTGTATTTTAATATTTTGAAAGAATATATTAATATTGAGTTGATTCATGAAATTTATTTGCATATTTAAATATAATTTTTAAATAAATAATTTTGGTTAAAATAATAGAATTTTAAAATTTGATTTAAATATATTTACTCTAATAATAGCCCTGGGCTGGGCCGGCTTAAATATGCAACGGGCTAGGGTTGGGCCGGACCTACAACATAACGGGACTTAGGTCCTGACGCTTAATTTTGTTTTTACAATGAAATCAGTAATTAATTATATTTAGGGGTAATACCAACCATAAGAGATGATCATTTTTATCTCTCGCCTCACATTCTATAAGAGAGATATTGTAATGGATCAAAATTTTCGAGTTTGAGTTTTTGGTGGATAAGCACGTTTCAGGGTCTCTAGAATACGAATTTAATATTTTCCCGATGATGTCTGTGCGTGTGTGTATGGACGTATGGACTGACGATAACTTAAAAAATATCAAACCATTAATAACCAAATTTCATATTTAATGTTTTAATAAGGATTTTAACACCGGATAAGATTTTGGTAGAAATCCACACACCGGAAGTAGGATTTTTGAAATTTTATATGTATTACAGTTTTCCATAAATAAATTGGCACATTATTTATTTATGACAATTTTTGCAATTAAAAATAAAAGAAAATTTAATTATCTATGGGTACAGTTAATTTTAAATACAATTTGCTGAATCTGGTAATATTTAACAATAAAATAAACTTAGGATGTCGCTAGGATAGAGTTACGTAATATCCCTTATAGTACAAGAATAAGATGTTTTTAAACAGCCCATCCTGAACGATTCGTATCAAGTGGGCGGTTAATGTTGATTTTCTGCATATTCATGGATATTTGACATTTACTTAAATTAAAATTTAACCTAGATAAAAATATCATGTCTGCACCTTGACCTGATTACATAGTAAAATTTTGCTACTTTTTCAATAACTTGTCAAAGAAATGCTAATACTCCAACTCCTACACACATGAGATACACACCTTTAGTAGAGTGCAGAAATTATGCTAATATAATAGTATAAAAAATATATAGTATAAATTGGTCGATATATTTTCTTCATAGTGCGGTAGCGGTAGCGCGATACTTTCGATTTCTTACTGTCAACCTTATTAAAAAATTAATTTATAGATTGAAAGAAAGTTCCAGAACTCATAATTAATTAAATATTTACCGATTTGGGTTTAGTTCTGTTACATACCTATAATTCATTAGTTACGGACTACGTTAGATACAATCATAATAACATCAAAACCTACCATAATATGCGAACTGTCAACTAATTGACATATAAAATCTGGCATCTTTCTGGAAAAAATATATTTTGTGTTGCTGGGGAAAATATTTTTGCGTTGCTGAAAATAGTTATTTACATACTAAATTCGGTAATGTAAGGATTTTAGATGAGCGTGGTGGCGCGAGCTTGCGAGCGCTGCCATTGAACGATTCCGGGAACCAAGTTTACGAAAGTAGTATGTTACAATATTTTTTCTACGAAAAGTATAAAACTCCAGCATAATAAACATAACGCATACAAATAAACTAAGATGTTTTGGAGTTACAATTTTTGAATTTTTAACTGTCAAAGGTGCATTAAAAATATGAACAATACATAATTCGTCTAATTCTTCACAAAAGAATATTTTTTTTTAACAATATCCCTTGTAATGTTGCAAATTTATATATACCTAATACACTTGTTTAATTTTACCCTATAGATTATGTTTCTTGGTTATGTGTTTCACTGTTACGCACGAGTGGTCAAACTGTTGCCAACAGTTGTAAAACAAAAACCAAATGCACTAAATTTATTATTTTAAAATTAGAGTTCACTTAATATTCCAACATTTTCTATTATTATTATTATTACGCAACAGGGTGTTTGAGACATTGTACTATATTATTTTAAATATAGCTTTTTAATATATGTTTTAGAAATAGGTGTGCTTTTCGAAATTTCCCGATCATGTGACGTAATGGAGACGTGGAAATTGACATTCCTGACGTTGCTTAGGTGACGCGAAACAACACATTTCAATACAAAAATATTTTATCTACGGCTACTATGAAATGTTTATATTTATGCTTTCAATTGTCAACGTAAAGTTGATTGTTACTGAGGACCAAGCAAAAAAACATTTTATTGCGCGTCTCCTATGACAACGCGTACTTTTTGAATACATAAAATAAAATAAAATAAAAGACAGAATCAAACAAAATTTTTATTTATTTATTTCGATATTATTGCTGTCGTCATGGTTACGATTGAACGCAGATTGAACTAACTGAATACTATTATTATTATTACAAATAATTTTAGTCGTAGATAAAATTATGTGTGTATTACGGGCGTGAAGTGTATTTGTCCCTCTTGCACTATTGTAGCTCTCGCCTTCGGCTCGCACTGCAATTACAGTGCACGAGTAACAAAGAATCACTTTACGCTCTTAATACACAAATAACTATTATGAATTAACTGGTAGAAAATAATATTAATGTTAAGAAAAATATTTAAAAAAAAAAATCTTCTTTGGAAAAAATTTATTTCAAAACTGCAAAAATATATTTTTCGTAAATTAAAAAATATAACAATATAAATAAATATATTATAAAAATTATTTATTGCTAAAGGAAATATATTTCTTACGAAAAAAAAAAATATCTGAAAGGTTTATGGTGTTTCACATACCTAATGATTAATTTATTTTCGTAAATTAAGTTTTAAGACGTATGCGTTTTAAGTTCATTTGATACTTTCAAAATTAGAACAAAACGCTATCATTACTTTCTTACCAATTCTCCGCATTTCCTTGATTTCACTTTCACTAACACACAATCTTTTCTGCAATAATTATTAACAAACTTTATTATAAATAAACTACTGAACTTATATTTATTTATTTAACATATTTGCACCTATATTTATTTATGTACCATTCAGCCACTTGCAGCTATGTTCGCGATGTGGCACTACACGTGTATGACACCGCGTGTTATGTAACTAGCTTCAGGTGGAATTCTCAGGTGGTTTTATACTCTGTGTATGTTACGCTGTCGAAGTTAAATGTTTCACTTTCGTTGATGATGGCGGGAAATTAAATTCGGTGGGAGAGATGGAGATTTGATTAGTGTTAGAGATAATTATTATTAAGATATTTGAATAGTGTTTTGTTTGTTAGTTTGAGTAATTATTACAGTTAAACCAATTTTTTGATTGATGAGATGATGACGATATATTTCGGTTTTTCCAAAAACTTAATTGTAAATTAAATGTACCACATTATAATGTAACACAAGGTATGCTTTTTTTGTAAGTTGTCAATATGTTTTGTAACATTGATTCAATTGTAGATCATATATTTTGTTGCTGATGATAACCACTGACCACATTGTGGGTCGAAACGTCCATTATGTGTAATAAAAATAAATAGTTACAAAAGTTATTCATTATTATCATCAATCGATCCTGGATTGGCCATTTAATCACTCTACACAAATTAATTAAAACAAGTTTCAATTCATTCGAATACTTGCGTACCTACACAAATTTTAGATCAGATAATGTTTAAACTATGATTTAACTTGTGTTTGATGTAAAAAATTAATTTTAATCATTAGGTACTTCAAACTCAATAACTATGTTGCTTTATTGATTAACTCTATGGTATTTAAAGTAAACATTTTTAGTGACACTGGACGACAGTGACTTAGATACCAATAATCAATTTCGTTTAATTAAGTTTTATTTTAAACTATGCATTCGTCGTTTTTTAAATTTAGTAGGTACTTAACAGAATATGAATAAGTTGACTATAACTATACCTAATTATTATAATTTATTAAAAATATAATGTCGAGTACTGGCAGTAAAAATATGACTACTACACCATTTAAAAACTTTGATATTTATTCTGTGAATTTTGAAAACAATTATTATTTATGACGTTAAATCAACAAATTAATAGTTTAACTATGCAAAAAATATTAGATTTGCTGCCGCGGCTAGAGTTTCATAGACAAGGCGCAGCCGAGGCTATGAATCTAGCTTAGGCAGCAAATCTCTATTTTTTGCCATGTTGAACACATTATTTTAACGGCGATTGTTATTAATTAATATTAATTTAGTGATTATTTTAAATATATTGATAGGTATCGCAATCAAATTCTGTTGCTATGCGTATGTTGACAGTTGCTATGAAAAAACAAAATAGGTTAGGTATGTTGGTGAATTTTATAAATGTTGAATTTGTTGATCCACCGTAGTAACAATTACTTTTGCTGCCTAGGCTTTTTTTACTATTTTTGCTACCTGGGGCAGCTGACTGTCAGCTGTCAAAAAAACAGTACTTTTAATGTCAATCGCCGAAAAAATATATTTTATGTAATATAATGTACTCTAAAAGTTTTTGAACCTGTTTATCTTAAGCAGTGTAGGAAAATCACGATTGTTTTTAGTTAATTTAACTAGCTATTTTATTTTCCCTTGTTGTGTAGGTATTAAATATTTAATATCATGCACTTACCTATCCAAAAGTTCCTTAATTAATACCCGACAAACTTGAAAGTTTTATATTACCTACGTATAATTCTAATAATTTAAACATAACAAAAACAAATCTAACACAAAAGCTTATTAAAATTGAAGAGACCATAACAAAATCAGTTTCCAGGCAAATCGGATTAGTTCGTTAACATGCTAATCGATTATACAATAATTATTTCATCATAGATATTCAATTAATTAATTCATCATACTCGTATTACGCCACGGACTCCGGACATGCTATTAAAATTTGACATTCTGACAACAAAAGATTACAAATTATAGGCCAAACAGGAGCTAATATAAATTGAATTAGGATGGCAATGGCAAAAACTGCATTAATTACATATAGCTCTTTTTTGGACAATTGTCATCGGCCTCTAGGCAAACACAGGGCCGGTGTGAGAATTTTCTTATTCTAGAAAAAAAATATACGGCCGATCTGTTAAAAAGTATGATTTTTTGATTAATAAGACTTTTGTTGCTGCAAGCGGACGTAGATATAATAAACTATAAATTTTGATCAGAAAAAACTCTTTTGCCACTTTTACATTTTACATTGGTGACTAAAATACATAATACAACAAACTGACAAAAGGCAAATGATATACAATTGACAAAAATTATATTAATGAATTTCCATTTATTAACACTAATCAGTGGCGTATCCAGACATCAATCTTGGGAGGGGTGTATGAATATAAAAAGGTTTTGTTTATAATTAAAACAAATTTTGCTCAAGGTGCGTAGGCGTATATCTTGCAGTCCTTTCACTGGTGATGATGTGCATTTACAATAATTATTAATTGTATTATAAGAAAAAGCACCACAGGCGAAATTTTGTTGTTGTTTAAGGTCAATTCCTTAAAAATAAATCGCCAAAAATTAATATTATGTACAAAATAAATAAAAATAAATTTATAAATTGTACATTTTTATGATGAATTTAAGTAGGTATATAACTAATAATAAATATTAGAATAGGTTTGCTTAGAGCTTTGGGAGTGGATATAGCCCCCTTATCCCCCCCGTAATTACGCCACTGTAGCTAATGTTTATTATGCTTCGAAAGGTAAACACATACACATAGTATAAAAATTTTCTACGTCCATTTTTTGAGACCAAGCAGTAAACACATTAAGTAGTCTTTGCTCTTAGGTTTTAATTTTTAATTTAATTCCTATAGTTACTGTAAAATATAAAACTTTATTTTGAGGACCATACATGCTCGTTCTGGGCCAACGTCTACGTTGTAAAGTTCTCAATCCGGTCCTGCCGGAGAAACAAATAACAATCAACGAAGAACGGTCGGTCATCAAGGCGGTTCTGGGCAGCAGACAAATGAAAGTGCAAGTGGGTCTTACCTCATGTGCGACAAGCGTGCCGACATTGGCCTACTTACACATACACAAACGTGAAGCACTTATAATTGAAATTTTGTTGAAGCGCTGGGTTAGGTTCAAAATTATGGAGTGTAGATCTGGACAAATATTATCGGAGCGATGACGTCATATTGAGATTATCTAGTCATTCCGAACGGCAAAGGGTAAAACGTTAGATAGGACTGTCAAACTGAGTACTGTTGACATCAGATTATACAATATTTATTTTTAAAAACCGTATTCAAATTTTATTATTGTAAAACGATGAATACAGTAATTTATTAATATTATAGCGAACTTTTTTTAAAGTTTCGTCACGAATTTCTATAGATATGATGATAATGATGAAGATGATGATGAGAATTACAATAAAATACAAAATATGATTAATAATGAATTAAGATGAACATACAACAAGCCAAAATTTGCGCTTACAAGAATAAACATACACACTGCGCATGACGAGCGACTTCTACCTTCCTCTGTGAGTAGGGTAAAAAGTTGTCGTCCGGATAACATCTGGATAATGATTCTGTAACTCACTCTATAATACAGAACGCCTGTATTTACCAGAGTGATGCCTGGGCGACACTCCGGAGTTGATTGAATGTACCCCTGCACTTAGCACTTATACTTATAATTGGGTAGGTATGAATCTAGATTAATACTCGTATACACACATATACCTACACTACACACTGAATCCTATTCACAAACTTATAATAATATACAGGATGTTTCTGTACTTATGGATCAAACTTTAAGGGTATATGTAACACGTTCTACTGATAACGGAACAAAAAGAATTTTTCAAAAATTCGTAAAATTAAGGGTGGTTTATTTAAAGAAAACATGTTGAGTGCCACTGGCTTCATAGCTGTTTATAATTAAATTTGTTCATTACACAATATCAGCGTTGAATTAGATAATTACGTGCATTGTTAATATTTGAATAAAAAACACAAACAGCTATGAAACCAGTGGCACTCAACATGTTCCCTTTCAGTAAACCACCCTTAATTTTACGAATTTTTGAAAAATTCTTTTTGTTCCGTATAAAATTAATTTTTTATGTACCCAGGGACGTAACTAAGGGTGGGCCTGGGTGGCCCAAGGCCCACACTGCAATGTCTTGTTTTTAATTAATTTATTCTTAAATGATACCGGATTCAATAAATTTTATTAAATTATCTGTACCCATAGATAACTATATTTTCTTTTATTTTTAATTTAAAAAATTGTCATGAATAGATAATGTACCTACCTAGTTATTTAAGGAAAACTATATCAAGCTTCCGCTTTGCGGATTTCAACCAAAATATACTCCGATGTTAAGATTCTTATTAAAATTTTAAATATGAAATTTGGTTATTAAAGTCTTCAAACTTTTCGAGTTATCGTGGACGAAAAATCTTCACATATAGGTACGTCCATACGCATACACACAAACGCACACAGACATCATCGTGAAAATAGTAAATTCGTATGTCCCTGAAACGTGCTTAGTCACTAAAAATTCATACTCGAAAATTTTTATGCATTACAATAGCATGTGAGGAGAGAAGTAATTAAGAAATTTAAATAACAAGCGATCAACGTGTGTGAAATCTTTCCACTATTAAAAATAAAATAAATCATTTAGAATGCAATGCTATGCTGGAGTTAATATTAACAGAAATTGAACGAAATAAATGATTTTTTGGACTTTAACCCGGGCAGCGGCAATTTTTGAATTTGAATGTGCTTTAGGTAGCTGTAGAAATATTTAGCAGTATGAAATATAAAACTCATAATCAAAATGGGCACAAAATGTTTCGGGCTTTGGGCACTTATCTTGCTTAATACGCCACTGCGTCTGCTTCGCTAAAAAAGTGGTGCAAATTTTAGTTAAAGTAGGTACTATAGTTCATAGTTATGACTGTAGCAAAAGATTTATTTATTTATTTATAAAGTAAGGCTGTTCAAAAGAATTAAATCTCAATGACAGAACAGCACAAAATTACATATTACGAAAAATCAGTATAGTAGCTTAATGTGATTAATAATGCACCTTAATAATGAAAATTAATATCAATTATCCGATTCTCGCAAACATAATGTATGGTACCTATGGTAGTACATTGACACACAAATTTGGAGGTTAATCGTGTGCTGAGCACATACTTGATCATAATTAATATGTATGCATAGAGTAGGTGTGATGTGTGGTGTGTACAAATATACAAGTTGATAAGTAGCTGTTCCTATCAAACATCAAGCTATAGAGGCTGTATTTTTTAAAGCAATCAATTCGTTTTTCAAATGTAATCACGGGCTGTTAATCAGTAATGATGTTGTTTCGCAGCCTACTTGAATTAAGAATTTATTTTTAATATTAAATTATGTTCATATTTTTTAAATTTATTTTAAATTTCAGGTATAGGAACTGATATTATCTTTGAAAAGGGAATAATTAGGGCTATCCATTACTGTAAAAAAAGTACCTCTTCCCATTTACAGAAAATATATTTTTTATCTCCACCGCCGTATCCCGTCCCCCTTATTTTTTTAACCCTCATATAATTATGTTCCCCACCGTACTGCATAAGACTATGTATCAATTTTTTCCCTAAAGTAACTAGTAACTAGTAACTAGCCCAAAAAATCTGCTGTGGCCACCACACGACCTCTCGCCTAATTCTGCTTATTCTACTAATCTAATAAATAGTTTTATTTAAGTACATTTTAATAGTTCATGTAATATGTAAACGATAATGTAAACCAAGGTGCAAGCAAAAAGATGTCAACTGTACTATCACTGTCATAATCATTCAAATTTTTTATAGAAACAAATTTCATAGGATCATGGACAACAAGATACTGGAATTTCAAAAAAGTAGAATATAAATAATTGTACTTTATTTTGTTGTTAAATTCTACCAGATTAAGCAAATTGTATTCAAAATTAACTGTAACAATAGATAATTATATTTTTTTTATTTATAATTGCAAAAATTGTCATAAATAAATAATGTACCAATTTATTTAAGGAAAAGTATTACTTCCGGTTTGCACATTTCTACCAAAATCTTATCCGGTATTAAGATCCTTATTAAAACCTTAAATATGAAATTTGGTTATTAAAGGTTTAATATTTTTTAAGTTATCGTGAACGAAAAATCGTCACATAATTCATACATACGCACACACACACACACACACACAGACATCATCGTGAAAATATTAAATTCGTATTCTAGAGACCCTGAAACGTGTTTATCCATCAAAAACTCATACTCGAAAATTTTGACCCATTACAATACCTCTCTTATAGAATATGAGGCGAGAGGTAAAAACAGATTGGTTGCTTTAAAAAATACAGCCTGTATAATGGAGGCTAACAGAAGCAAAATGTTGTGAAGAAATTATTGTTTGTTCTACATAATAAACAAAAACGAAATACAGAAATTACAAAACAGTAATTTCCAGAATTACGCAGGTCAAATTAATCTTAATAATTTCGTAGAATGCTTTGCCGTGCCTTTGTTCAAAATAATATCGTTAATATAAAAAGATTGACGATATCCTAAAGAAGAAACATTGTTTTGTTGCAAAATAGCTTTTGTTTTCTCTCATAACAAAACAAATTATGGCACAAGAATTTATATTAATTAGAAAAATAATTAATTTTAAGATGGTAATTTTGAGTTATTCAATTATCACAGCACTTTTGTTTAGGAAAATTTTAATTTATAAAATTATGCCGTCGCTTAATTGGAATAAATGAACTAAATGCATTTAAAATTTAATTAATGGAGTTTCAGTTGAATTTTATTTTCAAACACATTATTGTGTAAATAATCTAGGTATTGATTTGGTAAAGAAAACGTTTATTTTTAAAATTATATTTCATATTTTGTTTACTTTATCAGCAATCCTAAAAATTAAACAAATATCAATGTTTTTACATTTGTAAAAGTTTAGTTTACTCAAATTATATAACAATTTACTTTTTTCAACAAATTTTATTGATTTATTTTTTCAATATTTACAGTACTGTTTTATATTTTCCCTGTTCTTTATTCTAGCTGGAACCATGTAAACGCAATTTAATTTAACAATCATACCATGATAAGGTTTAACGAAATCCTATGTGATGATATGAAATTTGGTTGTTAAAATTAATTCTCTTATCATTGATCGTAATAACAGTAATTGCAAAATTTTAGATGTCCTTAACTACGGAAGGTTACTTAGTTTTTTAAAGATTGTTATTATGTACCTATCTAACAAAGATTATCAAGGAACATGTTAAGTATTTAGAGAACAGAAATGTTTTTCAGTAAAACAATGATTTATCGTTTTGTTTTCATCTTGTTTTATACACTTATTAATTTTTAATGTTTATTTTTTGTTTTTTACCTTGTAATTACATACCTAATTATAATGTGGTTTAATGTACCTATTATAACCTAACTTTACACAAAACGTTTCTAATTGGTTTATCTTTATTTATGAAATAGTAATTTGAATACCTTTTTAACCTCACTTTAAATGGTATTCAGTACAGAACTCTAGTTTTCTGCTGGTGGCATATTCTATTAACTAGAAATATAACAAGTAATTACTTTTGTTGGTAATAATAACAAAGGATATATTGTACGTGTCAAAAAAAAACTTATTAGAATAGTATATTTAAGTGAAATTGAAATAAAACTACATAAATAATTAATTTTGATGCTAATAAACTATCAGGGATAATATATCATGTTACTAAGAAAATTTTTACATACGTTGCATCTTATTTTTAATTTTTCTTCCCTCATAATTTTTTAAAAGGAATCTTTCTCTACTGCTAGTATTGCTATATATCCATATTTTAATTTTTTCGTACATACATTTAATTTTTATTTCAGCATTTTCTTCAATTTGTAGTTCTTTATTTTGGCATTTTATGCATTGAAAAATCTCCTCATCAGTCATTTCTTCCTCTATTCCTACAATCTTAACATCTTGATCTTCTACCTTTGGAACATGAACATCACACTGGTTGCCTAGTTTTTAAATCCTTTTTATTAACTTCACCGTCTTGTCGCCACAGTCAAAAAAACAAGTCAAAAATGACCCACTTCTCGGGATCCTATCGAGCTGAAATTTTGCAAATAGACTTTTGTCACCTAACAATGCTCTTTGGCAAAATTTCAGATTATCCGTCATCTTGAAACTAAATGGCGGCTAGCTATCTCAAAATGTACTGCACCGCTTGCGGTCAGATTTGGTACAGTAATAGCCAAGGATCTAACTTATGATGTAGATAAATTAAAATATCAGTCCGCCATCTTGAAACAAAATGGCGAACAGGTATATCAAAATGTACTGTTACTATTTCGTTCAAATTTTGTACAGTAATAGCTAAGAATCTGTCTTGAAACATAGGTATATTAAAATGTTAGTCCGCCATCTTGAAACAAAATGGCAGCTAGCTATCTCAAAATGTACGGCACCGATCTGGTTCAAAAACAAAAATTGAAATAAATATCGATCGAGTCTCATATAAAGGTTTTATAGTAAAAAACTTTGTTTTTACGGGTTCGTTTTTTTTCAGGTTATGGTCACATAGCTCCTAAAACCCATTGGGGAAAAGTGGTGACAATATTCTACGCCATTTTGGGCATTCCTCTTATGCTGCTGTGCTTGTCCAACATTGGTGATATCATGGCTACATCTTTCCGTTTTCTGTATTGGAAGGTGTGTTGTTATGTCTGTACGAAAAAGCCAAAGAAGCATCGTCGAAGAAATGCTAGGAGTACTACTCGCGGTTCACAAGGGTAAGAAGATAGTATTTATTTCTTTAGGAATAGTTTGAGATATTTTTGAACAAAATATTTATAAGCTCCGCATAAAAAATTAAAATTAAAAAATTATTTTAACCCATTAAATATTGATATTGTGAGACTGGAAAAGTTCAGACATAATGTCAATTATTTTATGCCTTATATTTTATTATTATAGTATATTATCTAATATTCTTTTAAATAATTATAGAAAGGTCGACAATGATTTTGATTATTATACTGATTTGATTCTGTAGAGGCTCTGAGGTACCTATATTGTTATTTTAAACGTATCATCAATTGTTATTACCTTTTAATATGCAACATTTACATTAGTTACTTATAATACGTTAGATACTTATAATTCATTAGTTACGAATTTAATACGTTAGATACAACCATATTAACATCAAAACCTTTCATAATATGCAAACTATCAACTAATTGACGGATAAATTCGTTTAAAAAACCGCTGTCGTTGATGATACGATTAAGCTTTGAATATAACGCGAATATATGCGATTTAAGCCCCCTTGGATGTTCAAAGAGACAGGGTTTTACCTCGTCGCTTAGCAACATCCTCGGTATTATAAATCGCATAATATTCTTGTTATATTAATAGCTATTAATTGATCAGGATCATGGGAGAACATATTCAACTTAATTTTTTATTATGTTTCATTTTGTAGGAGGTACTCAAACAGATCTCGTACAGCCTCATTTCGTCGATCTGGTAGAACTTCACAAAGATCTGCAGACAGCGGCTTTGGTCTATCAGAAATATCTCCAGTGTCTTATTCCGATACAGATTTAAGGTAAATAATAAAATAGTTTCTTACGAGCAAGGTTGTTCATTCACGCGTAAAGTCTTATTTTCTACGTCTACACGTAAAGTTTGCGTAAACTATGTAAAATGTAGACAATGTAAACTTTGCGTAAAGTATGTAAATAATTCAATTGTCAGAAAATCTAACCTATAATTTTATTCGTTTTCGGTGAGATTTGTTCTTTGTCTACATTGTCTACACTGTTTTACTGTTTACACAGATACTGCATGCGTAGATTACGTGTTTGTCTACGCGTAAAATTACACGTAATCTACGTCGCGTAGACTACATGAACAACCCTGCTTACGAGTAGGTATGTTCTGAAACTTGGATTAAATTTGTCTGCGAGGATCTTAAAGATACATATACCTACATACATTTATTAGAACACTATTTTCTATGACATCACACCGTACAACATATTTTATTTTAATCAATTATTATTTATTAGTAGAACACGTAGTCAAGTAAATCTAATATCGAATATTTTTATACTATTTCGAAAAAGAAAGTCACTAAATTATTTCAATATTCATTACTCCATGTTTTATTAAAATTAGACCGAAACTTTTGATTAAATAATTAATCAATTTTTAACCGAATTTAATTTGTAATTTGTACAAATGGCAACTGATTTAAATGTACTCAAATGATTAGCAGGTGTGAGCTCTTTATCCTTTGCGTTAAAATGTTTCACTGTAAAATTTTAATTTTATACATTTCATTAATTAACAATAATACAACGAGTTTTAATAATATCATGAGAATATTATTTTCGTGGCTTAAAATTAATTATAAAATGAAACGCAACATGACAACCGTGATGTGAAAAGTAGGTACAGTAATTGTAATCAAGGGAGTTGGAGGTAAAAATGTTATATTTCACAGGTGGGCAAAAAGGAATGACCCACTCGAGAAAATTATCTCACTCAGCCTTTGGCCTCGTGAGTTAAAAATTGCCTCGTGGGTAATTCCTTACTTTGCCCACTTGTAAAGTAAATATTATCCAACACCTCTTAATAATAACATCATTACTGGTGATTTCATAAACAAGCTAATTAAGAGATTAAAAGATTTAAGCAGTTATGAAAAGGTTTTGGATAAAACGTTATACTTCACACGTGGACAAAAAGGAATGACCCAAATTATCTTACTCAGCCTTCGAACTCGTGGGCAAAGATTTCTTGTGGGTAATTCCTTATTTTGCCCACTAGTAAAGTAAATAACTATTGTTGATTCTACGACATAAATATTGCAATTTTCGTTTAAAATTTTAACCAAAATTCTAGATACCACGAAGACCCCAATCTCCAGCACCTTCCCCAACCTCGAGGCAGCAGCCTCCCCCGAATGCGTCCCTCCCAGCTGTCGCACACCTCCAACACCACCCGCTACTCCGACACCACCGCCCCGGCTTCCAGCGGGTGAGTTCAATAAGCGCATTTGGCCTTTATCAGTTTCCCCTTATCACATTGGAAAAGCGCATCAAACTACATTGGAAAAGCGCATTAATTGTAGTTGCATAAGCGCAGAAGTGCACATTTGAAAAGCACAATGGTTTTAGGGATTGTACGACAGTTTTTCTATAATAGTTTTTGAATTTTTTAAAACTAGAAAATATTCTTGTCTAACATTTTTCTGAACTTAACCCCATCATACTCGAAGACGATCTGGACTAACTTGTTATGAACAGAAATCTCATTTTCGAAAAATGCGCTTATTCAATGTTACGATCTGCGCTTATTCAATGTTTTGATCGGCGCTTATTCAATATAAATTTACTGATTATATTTCTGCGCTTTTCCAACGTCATAATGACTAAAACTGCGCTTTTACAATTCTCCGCTTCCAGCGCGAGTCGGCCGAGCCCCAGCCGACTGCAGCATCCCCGAGGAGGTTCCCTGGACCGCCGGAGACAACCGCCACCGCCGCTCAGAATCGCTCCACCTGGGGCTGAGCTGGACTTGGTTATAGGCGGCGCCAATGCCATGGATAAGACACCCGTGTTGTGTAATAAGTATGTGATTGACATGGTGGATGGCAGGGATCTTGTGCAAGGTATTACAGAATCGTATATCGGGTACATATTAAATAACGAGACTGCGCACGCAGAAGGCGTCCCAGAGGATTAGGAGGGCGTTGGATAGCTGGAAGTAGGGATGTCGAATTTAAAAAAAAATTGATTTTTTAAAAATCGATTATTATTTTTTTCAAAATCGCTTGACCGATTAAATCGATAATTCAAAATCAAAATTTTTTTTAAATCGATTTTTTTGAAATAGTTTACAAAAATCGATTATTAATCGATTTTTTTAAATCGATTTTTAATCGATTTTTTAAAACCGATTTTTAATCGATTTAACAAAAATTAATTTGAAAAATAAGACAAATGAAAGAAAAAAGCATTTAGTCTAACAAAAATAGCTTCACATCACGCTGTCAGTCAAGTAGGAATAGTCAATTTATAATTAGACTAACAGTAAACAAATAACACTATAAATTAGGTATATTTTAAATATTAAATTAGATACGTTGAACAAACCACCAAAGCCAGCAATTAATACGGTACCAACTTTACTTGTTTACTTACTTGGTTTTGAAATTTGTACCTATTAATTGATATTGATATCTAACTCCAAATGTTGCATCATTCGACTTGTGAAAGATTGGTAACTTGGTATGATACTCAAAGTAGTAGTTAATTTTGAACATAAGTAAAAATTAAAAAAAAAATAATCGATTTTTTCAAAAATCGATTTTTTTCGACATCCCTAGCTGGAAGTGTCTACTATTCCGGTACGAAAATACGTTTTTGTCGATGTAGTAGTATTTTTTCTATAACGGTTAGAAACGAACGTGTTTTCTTCTCGTGCCGATAACAATGGATTTTGCACCAGGACAGCGCACCTGCCCATAACGCGCTGTCTGTGAAGCGTTATTTAACCGCTAGAGGTACTCCAGTGCTCGAACACAAGCCGTACTCGCCTGATTTAGCACCCTGTTACTATTTCCTATTTCCGAAAATCAAGTCTGCCTTAATAGGAACCTGTTCGAGTCGATGAATGAGGTGAAACGAAAATCGGCACGAGAAGAAAACACGTTCGTTTCTAACCTTTATATACGTGTTTTCGTACCGGAATAGTAGACACTTCCAGCTATCCAACGCTGTATTCGTTTCCCCTCCTGCCCCTCTAGGACGCGCAGTCTCGTTATTTAATAGTTATACAATTTTACAATTTTTCTAAGGATGTTTTTTTTAATGCAATTAAATTCATAGTCGTAGAGAAAGTAAATTCCGCTCTCGTGGAACCGTGAAACCAGCCTACGGCTCGTCTCACAATTTTTCCATTCGTGCTGAATATGCCACATGTCTTACTTGTACTAAATATACTATTCCATCCAAATAAAATTCCACACACTGCTATTTGATTGTAGCCAACAACAGCAGAAGAATGTCCCCGCAAGTGTCTCCAGGACGACGCGCTTTGTCTATGCCACGTCAACAGAACTACTTAGAGCCCCCTAACGTCAAATCACCATCGCCCGAACCTTCCATCGACACAATGAAACGCAGTTTCAGAAGACGGCCACAGAGTAACACATCACTAGAGTGCGGATTATACGCAGGCAAATATCATCAAAATATGCAATATTTTACAAATATGCAGATATGCAACATACTTTTTTTAAATTTTTTCCGATTTTTACTAATAATTTATTTTTATAAATCAGAAAAATACTACATTTTGTCAACAATTCACAAGAATATCATATAAAATAAATAAAACAACGTATAACCAGGGTTGTTCACGTAGTCTACGTGACGTAGATTATGTGTAATTTAACGCGTAGACAAACACGTAATCTACGCATGCAGTATCCGTGTAAACAATATAACCAGTGTAGACAATGTAGACAAAGCACAAAACACACCAAAAACGAATAAAATTATAGGTTAGATTTTCTGACAATTAAATTATTTACATATTTTACGCAAAGTCTAAATTGTTTACATTTTACATAGTTTACGCAAACTTTACGTGTAGACGTAGAGAATAATACTTTACGCGTAGATGAACAACCCTGCGTATAACTTCTGGAATACGACTTGTGTGCATACCTACCTTTAAAATAAATGTAAAAACTACTGTAGGTAGTATCAAAGAGCGATTATAAAATTTATACATATATATATTTTTTAATTCAAATTTTTGGTTAAAATGTACAAAATATGCATTTTTAATAAATATATGCAAAAAATATGGAAATATGCAAAAATTTTATACTTTATTTTGATTTATTTTTACTTACTTACTTAATCCTGCGCCTTTCTACCTTTCGGTGTAAGGCGATTCCTGTGTTTATGTCTGCTCTTTATCTCTTTATCTATTTTTGTTTTGTATGAAATGCAAACATTTGTAAAAAAACACTAATATGCACAATAATACAATATATGCAAATGCATATAATCCGCACTCTACATATCACAATTGAAAACTTCCTGAAGGGAATACGTACAATTGGTTTGTGGTTTATCTGCAGGTCCGCCTGCTCCAAGTCCCAGCATCATGTCCCCGATGGGATTTCACGTGCATAGACAACAGAAGTATTTCGATGAACAAGATTCCGAAACTGATTATTATGATGACGGGTATTATCCTGAAGGAGGCAGAAGTAGGATCAAACCCGTGCCGATTTGGCTGTGTGTCTTCTTAGTAGTAAGTAAAATAATAAAAATAAGACAACACTTTAAGCTTCAATGGACTCAAGATTTGGATGAAATATCTCAAAGATACAGAAGTTTGAAATTTCACTTTTTATTTCAAGTTTTAAGGGTGTGCGGTTTTTTTTTCGTTGCAGTGTATGTTGATAGGTACAAGATTATAAAAAAGAAGGTATGCTCATTCGAAACATTCAGTATTTTAGTGGTGGGGACGTGACGTCATGTTTACACACAAGTTGCGCTTGATATTCAATTCACAACATAGATCAATGTATTTTATTTGCACTTCACTTATTTTATAGTTTTTTTAACGTCTGTAGTTTTTAGTAGAATTCAAATAATAAATAAAATAACTCTCGTCTTTGAAACGATGTCTAAAAGTGTTTGTTTACATTGCGCATATGGCAACGAGCAAACCTTCCTTTTTATAATCTTGGTTAGGTATAGGTAATTGCCAAAACGAGACAAATACAGGGTGATTCATCATAACTTGCTTTTTTAAAATGCGTGCCATTCAGGCTGTAGGGATCGTAGTGGGGAGAGAGATCTCATTCGACAGGTGCACTTTTAAAGTTTTGTTCCCCACCCGGTCAGTCGCCATCATGCGTTGGAGCACGGAGCAGCGTGTGTTTTCAGTTGAGTCGTACTTTTTCAATGTATGTTCTGTGATCGCAACCCAGCGTGAATTTCGAAGCCCGCTCGCCCGATTTGGCTCCTTGTGATTTTTTTGGTTTTTTTTTTAAATCCCGCGTATACGTCAACCGTCCAAGGATCCTAGAAGACCTAAAGGCCAACATCCGGGCCGCCTTTGCCAACATACCCGCTGCCATGCTGGAAAGGGTTAGGACAAACGCCAGAAATCGGTTTATTCAGTCTGTAGCCAATGGGGAGCGTCACCTACCTGACACGATTTTGAAAACAGGGTGAAACAAAACTTTAGATATGTTACCTACATTATAAAATAAAAAGTTTCTGATTCATAAAATGGGCATTATTGCGTTTTGTAATAAGTAGGTACCTAAGTCACGATGAATCACCCTGTATAACGTTCATATTTTCCTGGTTATTCCATTTGACTCACTTTGATCTTCTCCATAAGTATATGTAACAGTAACACTAATTTAAAAAAAAATTAATACACAGGAATGCAGTCAATGGTTAAAATATATTTTATTTAAGTCAAATAAACCAACGTTTTGCCACCATTTGTGGCTTCCTCAGGGTTAGACTTAACATTAATAATCAAAATAAGTAAAATGTTTAATCATCAAAGCCGATGTTGTCAAATTGTAAATAAGCACATAATTTGAAAAAACGTAGCCTCTGTTCGGCGTTCATCGCAAAATGAAAGAAATCTTATCAGATAAGATTTCTTACGAATGTCAAGTTAACTGCGAATGATACAAACAATTCTTTGCAGGTAAGCTACATCTTCGGTGGCGCCTTTCTATTCACAGCGTGGGAAAGTTGGGAATACCTTGACTCAGCCTATTTCTGTTTCATAACATTGACGACGATCGGTTTCGGAGACTTTGTCCCGGCGAAGCGAGTCCAGGTGAACGCAGAGGTCAGCATTGCGCTCTGTTCTCTTTATCTTCTCTTCGGTATCTCACTGCTCGCCATGAGCTTCAACCTGGTGCAGGAGGAAGTCATCGCCAACGTCAAGTCGGTGGCGAAGACGCTGGGGATTATCAAAAGCGAAACCGAGGATGAAGAAGATGAGGAATGACAATACTACGGCGCTAGGTTTAATTAAGATAACATTGTATACGAGTTTGAAAAAAAGTTGTTATTGTTTACGATGGTACATTAGATGGTATTTCAAATTTCTAACAATTATTTATTTTGTCTTAAGTACTCAAATCAGACCAGCCATGTAAAATGAGTCTAATAATTAAGATATGTTTATGTTTACACCTATATTGTAATAAAGCCAGAGAAATCCTGGTTTGTAGAGATAATTCCACTCCTGTGTAAAGTAAGCCATAAACAAAACACAATTTTATCACTTTGACAGCGGATAAAAAGGAACTAAAGGAGGCGTTAAATTATCTCGTTGAATTACACTCGAGCATTTTATTTCCTCCGAATAAATTTTTGTTTGTCATCTCAACCTTGTCACCCGACAGCAATTTAACTCGAAAAATTGTTTTAAAATAAAATCACTCCACCTACGGTGTCGTGATTTTATTAAACAATTTTTCTTTTCAAATTGCTAGGCAACAAGGTTTCAATACAAACAGAAATTTATCCGGAGAAATAAAAAGCTCTTGTGTAATTACAGTTGATAATTCTACACTCTAGGTTTAATATGGGAAGGATTTGAAATGCTATTTCAAGGGCATTATGTGCACAATGTTGACAATAATCTTCGCTAAAGGCATCTTATTCGCTCTTTCTATCATGCAGATTCAAAGTAGTAATAATATACTAAACATCTAGATTGTGGAATTAACGAACCTTACCTAATAACTGAACTTTTTAGTGAGCTCATAGACAATTAAATTTAGTTTTCTGAAAAATGCTCGAAAATATATGTTTTAAAATATTTCATACTTTCAAGTGGTTTAGGTTATGAATGGCTTTCTGGAAAAAGTAAGAAAGTAACCAAGGAAATTTTGGATCAAGTTAATAAAATCACTAGCACCATGTATGTTTTTATTATCTCGATCTTTTACGCTGTAAATGTATAAATGTAACTACTAACTAGTGTTATATATAAAATATTATAGACAAATAATGGTGTCCAGAAGCTACGAAATGAGTAAAATTAAATGAAAGTTGCTTCTTTAAGTAACAAATTTAATGTTTTTTCATGTTTACCCCGTGCGTTTGGCCCATGTCCAATGATGTAATTACCTGCGTTCCTTAGTACGGCTTAATTAGTTTTGTTGGTTAAGTTTGAGCTTTATATGGTTCCATTATCTTAGTAAAAAATGCTGATAAGCATTTACCTACTCCCTTCATTGCACTATTAATTAATTTATTAGGAACTATAAGTAGTACCTACATTTAAGCTCAAAGAAATTATACAGCATAAAATAATTTTCTAAATACAAAACAAGTTGTTACACATATGCGTAATACTTATATACCATAATTATACCTGTCTATCATGCTTATTCCTCAATTTGGGTGTGGCAGCCTCACATACTGTGAATAATTGGTGATATTATTGTACTTTAAAAATATTACCCGTCAAAACACTGGAATTCATGGTTGTTTATGGACAATTCTTATTATTATACAAAAAGAATATTTGAATGCAGATAAATTGAAATAAGTGATTTTGTTAAACTTTTTATTAAAAGGGTGAGCTATTCTATTCTAGTCATAAAATTATATTACACTCCTAATAATATTTAATGTATTTAATAACATAAGCTTCAAACTTCATAATGTTGGAATAAATTATGAGTAAAGATTACATTAATTTATTCGCTACTTATTTATGTATATTATTCATTAATGCTTTGTTTTTCGTGAACTAAGTAAAACGTACCTTCACAACAAAACAAGATATAATGTTAAACAACAAGATCACAACAGCAATAATATATTACATCTATAAAATAAAATGTATTATTTAAAAGAAAGATTTATTCTCCTTAAAAGTTAGACAGATTTTATTTCTATAATAATTCATCGCTTTTGTATATTTTTCTTTTTGAAAGTAATAATAGAATTTTTTCAAAATCTTATAGAAATCATCTGTTTTCATTACGTGAAATAGTAATTAAGGTAAGTGTGTACAATATCATCATGCTAAGCTTTAATAATTTTTGATATATTTGTAATGTATTCATACATCAAGTATGTTATTATACAAAATAAATATTTACAATAATAGTTACATTGGAAATTTAAAAAAAAAGTTAGTAGACTTGACAACATATTGATATAACATCCGTGGTGTTCACATTGTTTGATTTTGATTTAAAATGTTATAATAAAGTTTTCAATTAAAACTTGTCTTATATTTTATCAATACAATTTATTCTATCTACAATTTAACGACTTCGTGAGAAGTAATATTTTTGCAACAAAAAAGGCTTTAATAAGTTCTTTACAACTTGGTGACCCCGACGAATTTAACTTCAAAAGAAAAGTTACTCACTGGAAAAATTAGCACACACTATGTAGTCATTATAATCAAATAATCTCAAAAATAAGGTTTTGAAAGTCCATTTAACTGTGTATTTATTTATTACATAACAAGTGACTATTTGTAGACAGTCTTATAGTATTTATAGTTTTATTTTATAAATAACATAATAAATACACAGTTAAACGGACGTTCAAACAAATGGAACTAATAAAATAAATAAATATAATTTAAAAAATCTTTTTTTATCTATAATCAATATATCAAATATATAATCTATTAAAGTTTCGTGCAGAGATATAAAAACACCCTATATATCTTTAAAACAAAATTTTTAAAAACGTAGACGATGATACATTCAGTGGCGGACTGAAACTTAAATTCGTACCAGGTATTCGAGTAATCGGCTCTAATTTTACAGGCCCTGAGGATCAGAAAATTGCGGTTTAAGGCCGTACACCAATTATTTGTACGGAGACTTATTAAATTTTACAAGAATTTGTACAAATCGTGATCTTTCGGCCTCTTAATCAGCCCATCGGGCTTCGCCAGGTAGACCTTATGGCCAGTCCGCCCCTGCCTAGGCAACATCATTTCAAAGGACAGGATTCTTTTTTCAAAATCGGCATGAAAATCTTCATTTCCTGACTAATTTGAGTCTTGAAAGTAAGATTTCCATGACTAGGCATGTAGGTACAAACACTTGCCATGACCACGTTTTCTAAAATTTGTCACAGCTCTGATGATTTATGCAAACCTAATTTTTTATCATTTTCAGCTTCTATAATTGCCGATTTAAACAAAATAAAATACATCACGCGTCATAAAAATGTCTTTGCTAGACTCGGAGGCTTTGAAGAAACGCTCGGACGCTGCGCATCCTCGCATTCTTCAAACAAGCCTCCTCGTCTGCAATGAAACATTTTCATGACTTGTAATGTAATATACTATTTTCGAACTCAAAACAGTTCGCAAAGTACAGGGTAGGTAACAGTAATTCATTTATGCAGTGTTTCGTTTAGGTAAAAGAGATCTTTTAATTCGTTAAATTAAATCGCTACATTTATTTAAGAATAAAATTTGGAATCAAGTAACATGTTCATTGTCACTTGTAATACTTGTCAAATTTTAAGTTTACTACACTTTACAGAATATTAGTAGAGCATTTACCGCGGGATTTACACTTCATTAAAGTTTCAATATTAGCTCTGAATACACACAATTTGTAGAACATTATACTCCGCTATACTTCTTGGCATGAAATCAAAGATAATTAATATTTATTGGTATTTAATTACTTTCATTATAATACAAACGTTGGAACAAGTAAAATTATTTTTAATGATTATTGAGTTGTTTATAATTTATAAAATACATACGAATCTTTTGTAATTTCATATTATATTACTTTGTTTAATAATGTCACAGTAATATAATTTTAGTACCATAAATCATTATTATTAAATTTAGTACATGACGTAAAATTCATAATAGAAAACAAATAAAAACAGATTGCACCACAAATAAACAGACCGAGCAGACGTAAGAATTGATTTCACACGAATTCATTGCCAAGGCTCCAAATGGTGTGATGAGAAACATATAGAATCGTTAAAAAATGCTATGACATTATTTAAAAAATCTGGTGAGGCCAGCACATAATCTACTGTCATATGTGAATTAACAATCAACTTTACGTTGACAATTGAAAGCATAAATATAAACTTTTCATAGTAGTCGTAGATAAAACAAATTATTAGGTATCATTGTTCTTTTTTGTTTTCTTGTCATTTTCATAGCACTCCATGCATTTGTTGCTAACTTTAGAACGGTTTATTCAAATAACAATTTATTGTGTGTAGCATTTTTCAAGAGCTATCATTTGATTTGCAACAAATGGTATATTGCCATTTAAGATTTTAAAATTGACAGTGCTGGAGGTGAGATGAGTGATTTAAAAAAATATATATTATTAAAATGTGTTCCCCTAAATGTTCAAATTTATAGCGCAAACTGGGTATGCATATTACAATGCGTTTCCAAGTTATTAAGGGTGGATCGTCTTAAGCGCTCCACCCGTATATATTGAGGTAGGTAGCAAAGCCTGAAAATAAAACTTTCGTTGCTGTGGTTACAAAATTTGACGGCTTAGGGGTGCTTTTACCAGTTTTTTATGAGTGCAACTTGCCATAAAGTTTATAGTCGGGGAAGTATTGTGGTAGCCACAGCAGATTTTTAAGTCATGTTTATAATATTGTAATTCATAACGTAATATTCATATTTACCAACGTCATTCATCGAATAATACACAATTTTATATTGTTTAATAATGAAAACAAACATAAAAATAATATTTTATGCTGCATAAATTCGTGAATAAATCTTACAATTTTGAATCTTGCTTGCGTCATAACTAGGAAACAACATCAAATATACTCATAAATACATCATAAACAGAATGTTAAAATCGTTAAAAATATTAACTGTATGTCGAAAATTAATTTACAAGTCCTCATATTCTTTTGATCTATTTTAAAACTTTTCATTGTGTTTTGGGGTCAACACTTCCAATAATATTCTAATAATATTTGACACTGTTGAACACGTGTTCTTTAAAGAAAATCTCGGAATTATAATATATGACGTGACAAACAGATTTGTGTTGATTTTTGATATTTATTTTGATTTTGTTTTGAAATAATTTTTTGAGTCAAATTGCTGTCAGGTGACAAAGTTGAGATGTCAAATAGAAATTTATTCGGAGGAAACCATAAAATAGTTTATTTTTCTGGTTTAAAAACAAAAATTTAAATAAACATCGATCGAGTCTCATATATAAAGGATTTCTAGTGAAAAACTTTTTACGGATTCGTTTTTTTGTCTTGATGTGGGTAGAACATGCGCCTCGGACAAGTTTGGTAGCAATCTCAAATCCTTCACAGCCACAGCTTTCTCTTTGTCAAACTTATATAGTTCCTGTCGCCCTCCAATTTTGCATACTAAATCTTTTTTCAAAAGATTATTTCTTAACCCTTTAAATAAATGTGGAATAATTTCTTCCTTATTTATCTTCGATTCTCCACGATACTGTCTATTCTCTTGTCCTGCTTTTATTTCTGCCTACTGTTTTAAGTGTTTTATTGCGCATTCATTTGTCCTCGCTTGGTTGCAAACTGTTGCTACATCCAATTCAATAGATTGCAGTTCAACCACAATTTCTTTATTCAGTATCGCTAGCTGCGAGGTTTTCGTTAAGATGAATCCCCACTAGTTTTGAAGATCCATTTAACGAATGAAGCGATGCCGTCACAAACCATTGTTACCCATTGTGACATCGGTTGATTCGATGAATGAACCGTATTTAGCTATTTTCTACTACAAAAGGGGTTTCGTTGAGCACATGAAATTACCACTAATTTTAAATATTTTTAATCAATTTTTTTTTAAATGAAAGATTAAAGTCTAGGCTATGTCCGCTTAGTGTCACTTTTTTAATTTTTACTTTAGTTTTTTAATATTTTATCTTCAAAGTTCTTAAAATTTTACTAACTTTGGAGATTAAAAAATACATGTAAAAATTTAAATTTAAAAAAATGGCACTAGACAGACCTAGAGACATCTTTTATCTTTAAATTTAAAAAAAGAGCAAACAAATCGGACCAAAATTAAAGTCAATTTCATGGGTCCAACGAGAACATATTTTTGCTTAATTTTGTAGGGGTGGGCATTCCTCTTAAGGGTATCGTCTCCAAGTAGCTCAACGCGGCGTTTGTCCTATGTTAATGCATAGAAACGCTCGCTAAAAATACGTAAAAGCAGTCTAGCAATTTCTAAAATACTCACGAAGTTTTATAGATAAATCTAAATTTTATAAATTTATTTACAGACGAAGAATGCAACTAGGATTATGCCGAGTTACATTTTTTAATATATATCTTAATAATAAGATAAAGCGTGTAAGAAATTGCTGAAAACACACTTTTTCATTAATTTTTTAAATGGATTCCAAAGATTTTTTCAGAATTCTAACTCGGCATAATCATAGATTAATTCTTTCACAAACATCTAGTACCTATTTTTCCTTCAAATTTTTAATATGCAATGAGTAAAGCAGAAACTGCTATACCTCTAAACACGCAATATTTTGTTACGGAGACGAAACCCTTAAGCCTTTGCAAAATGTGAAGGAAACTGGCTGCTTCCACTGTTTGATAAGGCCCCGAACCATGAATACTAGCGCATGGTTTAATCATAAAATGCAAGGTCAAGGTACCCCATCTTTTTTGGTCTTAGCGCCCGGCCTAGTAGACTAAATCCTCAGGGGTGGCGTGGAAACGAGTTGACAACAGCACGAATTACTTAATTACATGAAACAACTTTAGGTACACTAATTATTGGCACATAACTTTTGACAGCTGACAGTCAGCAAAGTGTCACTTTTGCTGCTTAGGCAGTAAAAATAGAAAAAGAAGGCCTAGGAAGCAAAAATAATTGTTACTATGGTGAATCAACAAATTTGACATTTATAAAATTCATCAACTTACCTAACCTATTTTGTTTTTTCACAGCAACTGTCAACATACGCAGAGCAACATAATTATTATAAATAAAATAATTGAATTGCAATTCCTTATTAAATTATGATTTTTTTATTATCTCTTAGTAGTGCAATATCCCAATGGCCGAATTGAGCGGACGATTTCTTTTTTAACGTGGCAGAATTTCGTGGAGTTTGGTTGAGTGTTGCTGAGTGACGTCACGCAGACTTGCAATTCGTCGTTCAATTAAGAAACTTAGATTGAGAAAAGTAGCATCAAAACAGTCGAAATCGCCAGTTTTATAGTGAAATCGTGGTGTTTTGCAGTGAAAATAGTGGTATTGTATTTTAAAGTGAAATAGTGCTATTTAAAATTAAAATTGTGGTTCCTGCTGTGCTCTTGGATTTACTGCAAGTTATTCAACAAGGCTTCAAGGAAAATTAAAGGTTGGAAAAATGTATTATTTGTTACAATATCCACGGTATTACATGCAAAATGGTTAAACACATACAGAAAACTTACATTAATAATGATTATTATTTTAATGGAAGTAATTGTTTATATTGTTGGATAAATTGTTTCTGATGTAACAACAAATTTAAACATTTTTAAAAGTATTTTTTTGGTGTTCGGAGTGTAAAATGGTTAAATACAAAATACAAAACTTACATTAATAATAAATATTTTACTGGAAATAATTGTTTATATGATTAGAAAATGTAACAACAAATTTAAACGTTTTTAAAAGTATTGAGTTTAAAATTTGTTCATTTTAGTTCATTGATTGTACAAATATAAATTAACCTACAATTTATTGCATACTTTATATTATTTAATAGGTACCTACTGCACTAAGCAAGATCTAAACTATGTAGATAGCCTAACACCCACGCTGAATAATTTACTTAAAATGCAAAATAAAAACAAATTTATTATCAAAACTAGGTAGTACAATAGAAAACATCACACTATATTTAATTAAACGATTAAACATATAAAATGTTGAAAACCAGTGTCGGTTAGATCAAAACGGTTGCTGAATATGGCTTAAAACACTGATGGGATAAGCGACGTAAAAGTCATCGTAGAATACTGGGATCAAGAGCAATCGACATAGAATAAAATTCTGAGTAAAATGATATGAATAACTCATTTTATCCAAAAGTGTCGCTTATTCCCTGTTGCCTTTCAAGCATCGCTATCGTTTTTCTAACATAATTTATTTAAAAATCTGCTCTTAGAAAACAAATACTTTATGGCTATTTGCACGAGTTCGGGTTAAAACTGATGGTTACCTGACAATAGGTTAACCTTAAGAGTGTCGTTTACCTAAATGACCAAAACATGCTTCGCACAAGTTTGTGATTTATTTAACAACAAACAAACGTAATAATAAAAAACTCACGATGTACATTCCATTCTTTCATGTCTGATTTATCGAAGACTATGCTTTGTGAAACAAAATGTGTTTATTAAAACAAGATAATTCAAAACTAGTGAATGACCATTGACCATTGGTCATTCACTAGTTTTGAATTATCTTGTTTTAATAAACACATTTTGTTTCACAAGTCTTCGATAAATCAGACATGAAAGAATGGAATGTACATCGCGAGTTTTTTATTATTACGTTTGTTTGTTGTTAAATAAATCACAAACTTGTGCGAAGCATGTTTTGGTCATTTAGATAAACGACACTCTTAAGTACTGGTTAAATTTTATTTGCATTGCACAGCATAATTTTAGGTCATAGTTAAGTTAATCTATAAATATTAGAACTATTAATTTTAGACCAAAAAATGAATGATATTCTAGTAATGTTTTAAAGAAATCTAGTGAATTTTGCAATAATTTTTGTGTGTAGCTGTTATAATCGTTTTATTCTGTCGAAATTCTGTATACAAATACAAAATGTTATCAATTTTAAATATAATTCAGTTTGGTTTGTCATATAAATTGATAGATGAAAATGACATTTCTATAACAAGTGACTTTATGAGTTTATATAATTGCAATAATTTATCTTCAGTGTTATTTGATGTTATAGAAATATTCTATAAGTAATTGATTATGGTGCTACTTTATAGAAAGAAAAGTTATAAAGAAATAGTGTAAAATTTGGCTTAAAATTCGTATAAAGTAACATTTTATTTCATCGACGAGCAAAAAAGACAAACAATAATAGCGATGGACTTTGAACATATTTAATGTAACATTATTTTGTTATCATTATTGTGTGTACCAATATATAAGATATTTCAGTTCAATCTAAAACTAATTTGTTAAACGTAATCTAGTAAATAAAATCATAAATATGATTAGCTCATTATATCTATTCGTCCTGGTTCTGGTAATCTGCGCAATATAAGTAAAAATTTCAAATATCTCGACATTATCGTCGAAATTTGTAGGTTAACTTCTAGTTATTCACTTAAACCAGTGATTCTCAAAGTGGTCCAGGTGGACCCCTATGGGTTCACGGGAGACTCGACGGGGGTCTACGTTGGCGTAAACAAAAAATGGGGGTTCACAAGTTGCAAGTGGGGGTCCACGAAAATTTATCTGGTTTCGATAGTAAAGAAAAAAATGTTGTCTTGGCTTTACCTATCAATGTAGGCAGATAATACACTACCCAAAAAAATTAAGAGTACAAATAAATTACAAATCTTTCGGTCATTTTTAACAGGCTGTATTTCTGTGAAAAATGGTCGTATTGAGACTTTCAAAAAAGCATTTTGAAGCTTTAAGATTCTAATTTTCAGATTTTTTGGTTAAAATTTTTTAGGAGCTACGCTTCTCATGCAATCCTAACAGATAGCGCGAAAAATAATATTGCACATTTTTTGTTTCTTTTTTTGATCCACGGATTTGAAAAAAAAATTCAGTTAGACCGGCATATGGATCAGATAGCCTGTTTATTTAGAATTAATTTCCTTTTTTTTAAACCTCCCTTAATTTTTTGAGTAGTGTATGCTGTAAGGTCAGCGGCTGTTACTTTAAAAAAAAATTACGAGTTTTGGAAATATGGTAGAAATGTAGCAGCAGAGGGTCCACCGAAACCAGTAAAATTTTGAAAGTGGTCTACGAAAAAAAAATTTTGGGAACCTCTGACTTAAACCCTACAGAATCCACTAATTAAAATTAACTAAAAATTAGTCTGTTTAACCACTTGTTAAGAACCTGTGCAACGAACAACATAACCAATACTTTAACTACAGGTTAGCGCTAAACCGAAGTGGTACAAAATGCCATAGTGATGTAAAATAACTACCCTATATTTGAAATCTCGTCACATTTGAAAATCCAGGCCATAGCCGCGTATTTCCACGACTAGCGAGACCAAAGCGGACCAACTATAATAACACTACCTTCGTTTTTCTATTTTTAACCGCACATCGAAATCGTCTATTTCAAGACGACATGCACATTCGGTCACAAACTTAGGTTAGGTTACTTTGTTCGAAGACTAGACACTTGAATTAAACAGTGTGAAAATCGCTAAATTAACAACAACAATTAGTGAAATCATTATTGTGTATGATTAAATAAGGTGTGTACTAGTAAAGTGTGGCAAATTATAAAACATGTTGTGAAGTTGCGTCGATAATGTGTTTAATTACCTGTTATGTATAAGTCAAACAATATAAATTATCTTGTTTACCTCAACAACTTGTGGGTTATTTTACTGTTTACTTTAATAAACACAAAATCGTATTTTCTGTATTTAAATTCAAAATATTTTTAAATCTATAAATTTAATTCACCACTTTGTTTGCACAAAAGTTTTGAAATTTTTACTTTTTTCATTAATTTTAAACAATAAAAACTGTTGAAATAAATTATTGTATTATTGATAACATTTTTTGTGATATTCTATCGAAACTATAACTGAAATTAATAAATAGTATTTTATTTTGATTTATTAAAATTTATTTATTTTTATCAATAAATTGGCCGACGAATAATTAAAGAAAATAATTTGATGACATTTTAATTACAACAAACATAACATGTAGATCTAAAATATTTGTTTGAATAGTAATTTATAGTAAATAGGGATGTTTATAAATATTTCATAATTCTTGGCAGAAAACAACAATTAGTGAAATATTTCATCCATTCAAAATGTTGTTCCTTTTTATGTGATGCATAATTTTACACCCAGCCAAATATAATACGTGTATTAAATTTAATCTCGATTTGCATAATGTCCAGTGAAAAACAATAAACTAAGTGATTATTTATAATTTTGGTGATTTTTTTTGAGTTGTTAATAAAATAGTTAGCGGACTAGAACATTTGGATTATTTATGTAAGTATTATTTACTTAGTATTTCTGCAAGATTGTAGTTTTAATTTTGCTCTTTTAAAAAATAAATCGAAACAAGCAATTCAGTGTGTACCAAAAGTTTACAGTTATAAACACGTTATAGGTACTTAATAATTAGTATAGTATTTTAGTAGCCGAGTGTACACCTATATCTATGATATAATATAAAATCGTTATAAAATATTGTCATTGATTATTAATTTGTTCAATATCTTTATTATGAAAAATATTTTTTTTGATCAAATAATGATTATTAAATATAGTAACAATATATCAATAAAAGATTTTAAAAATGCTTTCAATTTTTTAATAAAGTTGAAGAGTCTAACATCAATTGTTATTACCTTTTAATATAAAACATTTATTGATAATTATAAACAACATAATACGTCAGTTATAGGTTGTTAGATACAACCATAATAACATCAAAACCTTCCATAATATGAAAATTGTCAAGTAGTTGGCAGATAAAATAATTGTTGATTTGTTTCAACATCGCCGTCGTCGATGATACGATAAAGCCTTGAATATAACGGATTTCATTTTGTCGTGAAACATGGGATTTAAAATCCATGGTTACGAATTTGACAACAATGTACTACAACGTTGTTTTTAAAATGAAACATAAATGGAATAAATTTGAATTTGTTAGTTGGTGTCACGATGCTGCTAACTGGAAATACAATAGGTAAAATAAGAATAATTCAGTTAAATTGATTCGCTATGTTTCATTTTAAAAAGAACGCTCTAATACATGCTGCCAAATTTGTAACCATGAATATGAAAAAGCCTATGTTTCACATTAAGAGGTCCGTCTACTACTAGCGACTGTTTTGTGGCCAGTACAAGAATGGTAAAATTTTATTTCCACCAGGATTTAATAGAGAAAGAATGGATCTACAGATGTGCCTTTTTAAAACTTTGATTAAAAAATTGTACATGAATATAAAAATTTCTATTTTATGCAAACTTTACACAGTTATATCTCATAATAAAAATTAATTTTTAAAATATACTCGTATATAGGCATATCTGTAGATGCATTATTTCTCTATTAAATGTTTATAAAAACATTATCCTGAAACATTGACAAAAACACTTTTACAGTATTTTGCAACTTCAAAATGACATTGGGATGGTAGGATGCGGCAAAGTACGAGTTTCGGGCTGGTTTCAGGCAGCTCTAGTAGTGGGAAAAAAGTGGAATGGAAAAAAGTAACATCGAGGGTAAGTATTCTAGGAATTCGGTAAAAACGTAGACGGGCCGCTTCAATAAATTCACTGTATGCGATTTAACTCGCCGCTTATCAATATCCTCGATATTACGAATCGCATAATATTCTTATTATATTAATAGTTATACAATGTTAACTATAAATATGACAGCAATTTAATAATAATGATGGCCAATTACCTACTTTGCAATAACTGTAGCGCTCAATGTCTTAATTAAATTCAATATTTATTCTTCCTAAATATAAAATTTATTTGTTTATTTATACTAGCCATTAACAAATTTATTGCCATAATTTCAACCGAAATATTTATTTATTACTTTAGATTATTTTTCTTACTTGTAGACACATCTCTAGCACCACAATTTATCAAATACATCATAATAGTAAACAAATCTATTTTTACACCTTATTATTTACATGAACTTAGTTAATTTAACAGTCCGTTTACGTTTTAGTAAAAGCTGTGTGATTTTTATGTGTAGATCGATCGATCTATTCTGTTTATTTTAAAATTAATCAAAGATAGTTGGTTTGGAACGAGGTTCGACATCATAGTTGGCGTGGAGATCTATGACGTCACAGATTGTTTTATCCACAGGTTGCCATTAAATTTGACAGCGTTTATTTGTTATACCTACCTACACGAAGTGAAATAGAATATGTAAACGACGGGAGTTCAAGAATTTCACAAATTAGTGATTCCTCCCAATAACATAATATTTTTGTGATTGGTAATAAATTTTCTTCATCAAGGGAAAAAACTACAGGAATTCAGTTGATAAATAATAGGTTCAGCAAATTATTGCTGCTATGATTTTGAACACAAAGGTTCATAGATCCTTGCCCGTTTGTAAAAATTACGTGTTATTGAAATCTAATAAGAAATAATTTTGTTCAAAATGGTTGAATCTGCTCTCTGTCCTCTAGTTCGAATGGACGATTTGCACTGAATTCGAGGAAAATAATTTTTTTCACGACATGCGGAGAAAACACAATTTTCTTCTCGCGAAATAGTGAGGAAAGTAGGTTTTCCCTCTCTAGACAGGAAAGTAGGTTTTCCCTCTCTAGAGAGGAAAGTAAGCAGTGCTACCACCAGTGTTATTTTGGCATTGATAACCGTCACTTTGACATAGATGTTTGTAACTTTTGACATTGACGCTTGTCACTTTGACACCGCCTAGGTTATTTTAAAACTTGTTAAAATTTTGCTAAATAAAGCATAAAATTAAAGCCTTTATAAAAGCATGTTATTAAAACTTATATAGCCGGGGAAGTACTGTAGTGGGCACAGCAGATTTTTTATATCAGTATCGTAACAAAAATTTATTATTAATTACTTCAGTACTCACGAACTTATTGTTCACTAGGTACCTACGTATATGTTCACTATTCACGAACTTATTGATCGAGTAACTGCTGACCACTGTGCTTCAAATATAACAAACAAACGAACATTACTTTAAAGTCTTTGCTATTTTTCCAGACTTCACAAATCGACAAATTCATGTTTACATTGTGATAAATGAAATGCTTTTTAGGATAAAAGCAGATTTTGTTTCTACTACATCAACTGATATTTGCTTTTATGTTTTCCGACAAGTTACCACGAAATTTTATGCAAAAATATTACGCTTGTTTGCATTTATATAAGATAAAATGTTTGCCTAGCGGTACTTTTGTTATTGACAGCATAAGACGCATGTAAGTAAAATATTGCAAGTATGCAAGACAGGAGATTTACTTCTAAAGATAAGGATCAGTAGTAATAAGACGTTTCAATATTTCTGACAAAAATAACATCACAATTTTAACATACATTTTAATGATTTAAAAAATTGAATCACATAAAAATTAGTTCATTGTAATACAAGTGCGGAAAGGGCTTCATTGAAAAACCCTGTATGATTTATTATTGTAGCACGTTTTTTCACATGTTTTCATATATTAAAATTGATGGTGAAAGTAGGCTTTTGAAACACTGAGTGGTGAAGATAATTTCAACACTCATTTTGTACATTGAGTGCGAATTTTTCAAAAAGTACATTTTCATATCTAAAACACTTTATTTGTTCTAATCTCTGTAATAAATGTTCAAATGAAAGTAAGTAAAACTATTTATTAGATTAGTAGAATAAGCAGAATTAGGCGAGAGGTCATGTGCTGACCACAGCAGATTTTTTTTCTCTTCATGCCGGTAATTTTTTAAAACAATACTATGGCAAATTTTGGTAATATTTATGAGTGCATGCCGGGCGGCCTAAAACTACGCCGCCTAAAATGCATAACGTCAAAAATTTACCCCCACCACAATAGAAATTGACTACGATAAACCACGCCGCCTAATACCACAACGTCTAATTCCACAACGCCTAATGTCCATGCTGCCTAATACCACAACGCCTAATACCACAACGCCTAATACCATAACGCCTAATTCCACGCCGCCTAATACCACGCCGCCTAATTCCACGCCGCCTAATTCCACGCCACCTAAAATCCACAACGTCTAATTTTACTACCACCACTATGTCCACACCGTATTCACTCGTTGTGTGTTGTATTTCTCACGAGTTTATACGCATGGACATAGTGGTGGGGGTAAAATTAGACGTTGTGGATTTTAGGTGGCGTGGAATTAGACGGCGTGGGCTTAGGCGGCGTGGAATTAGGCGGCGTGGAATTAGGCGTTGTGGTATTAGGCGTTGTGGTATTAGGCGTTGTGGTATTAGGCGTTGTGGTATTAGGCAGCATGGACATTAGGCGTTGTGGTATTAGGAAGCATGGACATTAGGCGTTATGGAATTAGACGTTGTGGTATTAGGCGTTGTGGTATTAGGCGGCGTGGTTTGTCGTAGTCAACTTCTATTGTGTTGGGGGTAAAATTAGACGTTATGGCTTTTAGGCGGCGTGGAATTAGGCCGCGTGGGTTTTAGGCGGCGTGGTTTTAGGCCGCCCGGAATGCTACGATATTTATGCATCACACTGTAGGCAAAGTAATAAAAAATACCAATCTGCCTAATTAGTATTATATGAACAATCATACAAATTATAGAGCAGTGTTTGTCCCATATTTGTATTTATTATGGCTACATTACGCTCCTCAATGTTCAAATCAATCACAAAATAACAAAACAATATCAATATCAACTGAAATTCTATTGAAAGAAGTGCTAATTTTAGAAATAATAAATCGCTTTAGCTTTGACGAGAAGAAAGTAAATTAGATTTGATTGTAAAGCCACAAAGTGCAGTGTCGATGTCACATCAAAGTGGCTTCTTTATAGGTCTCCCAGGTAAGGCGGGGCTCAAAGTACTTTCTGTGAAATCTAATCAGATCATAAAAATTTCACGGTGAAAGGTCTTTTCAGTTTGATTAGACTATTAGGTTATCTGAGACCGAAAGCACTGTTACAACGTTACAAGAGATATTGACGCCTATCAAGGTTTTGGACTTTACGAGTTGAATTAAATTTTTGTTCTGTTGAACACCATTTTTTGCTCAAATATTTTTGAAGTATACAAATATAAACTCACCTTAAGCGGCCCGTCCAATTACTAGATTCTCTATTTTTTTTTTCTATTCCGCACACCCTTCCCCAATACTACTACGGTTACACAAAACCAGCCCGAAACTCGTATTTACCGCATTCTAGCTATGCAATGTTATTTTGAAGTTGAAAAATACTGTAAAATTATTTTCGTTCCGAGTATACTGTCAGTTTATTATTGACTTCAAAATAATGTTTTTATAAACATAGAGTAAGAATGAATCTACTGATTTTTATAATAAATAACTGTGTTAAGTTTGCATAAATTGGAAGTTTTAACGAATTTTTTGAAAATTTATAATCTTGTATTCTTTTATTAAAATTTTGAAAAGCATATCCAGCTGCGTTTTTTCGAATTCCTAGAATACTCTCGATTTTACTTTTTTTCTATTCCACTTTTATCCCCACTACTAAGGCTGCCTGAAACCAGCTCGAAATTCGTACTTTGCCGCATCCTAGCAATGCGATGTCATTTTGAATTTGAAAAATACTGTAAAAGCGTTTTCGTTGCGGGTAAACTGTCAGTTTAGTATTGACAGGATAGTGTTTTATAAAAATTTAATAGAGAAAGAATGTGCCTTTTTTACCATACATTTACACTTCTTAAGAGGCGCGTCTACCACCTAAAATCTAGCATAAAATGTACTACCGTAGCGAGTGTTTTGTGGCCAGTACAAGAATGGTACAATTTTATTTCAGCAAGCATTTAATAAAGAGAGAATGGATCTACAGATGTGTCTTTTTAAAATTATTATTAAAAAATTGTAAGGTACATAAATATAAAAATTTTAAACGGTTATATTTTATAGAATATTATAATTCATGTATCACGTGGTACATATTTGACTAATTTGATTGGCTGAAATAGGGTAGTAAGGTGCTATCAAATCGATGATATTTTTATAACCTCTGTTACATGTCAACTGTTTTGTTAATTAATTTCCTACTGTCAGTTTCTTATTTTCTGTTTGTCAAAAATAAGACTTAAATTGAATGAACCTGATTGTATTCGGTGGGGAAATGCCAGTGAAGACAAAATTGAGAAAGGTAAACAGAATTTAAAACATTCTTGACAGCTATTGAAAAAATTTAACCAAAAATATTGGACTCATTATATATTCTCTCGTTGGTCTTCAGAAAATTGAACTCGTGCTGCGCACTCGGTCAATTTTCATCGACTAACTCATGCTATCACCGATAATAAATATTACCCCCGAAAATCAAATAAAATGGAACATGACAATAATTACTTTGAATATTTTTTGAAAGATGATTTAACCAATTATATTGCGTTATGATGACGTAATGCAACCAATAGAATTGAAAATGTAAAATGATGTATCTGACAACATAATTTTGTAGATTAGGTTTTATTTTGTTACGTCAGTAACAAAAAATTAATTAATTTGTCACATGAAACGTCAAAAATGTTTAGCAAAATGAGTCGTTTTGGTAGTATTTTTAACAAGAAAAATATTCTTCCTAAATACCATTCGAGATAATAATTTTTTGAGAGAATTTTTGTCTATTCCACGGCAACTTATTGCAATTTCACTCCACAAATCATCATCTGACAATTTCCCTCAACTTCGTTTCGAGAAATTGATAGATGATGTTTTGTGTCGTGAAATTGTTAGAAATAAGTTGCCGTGGAAACGACAAAACAATTCTCAAAAAATTATCATCTCTTATGGTATTACCACTGAGAAGTTTTAAGAAATATCCGTTTGGTTTTTGTTTGCCTTATTTCGGATCCACTGTACCTACCAGGGTACCTACTATGCCTCTTGATCTTTACCTTGTTCTTGCAACAATCCACTCAAAGCATTAATAACAACAGTAACAGCTCACAAGAAGCAGTGTTTCCCAAGCGGCGGTTCAGAGCGCCGAACAACTACAGAACGTAGCAGTGATCGCGCGCAAAGGGATGATGTTCGTTAACAAAACAACGTAATTTGAACCGTGAACTGTTCATTAGTGGAACCTGTGATCTGTTCTACAGCAAAAAATATTGATTTGGGTCTTAGTTAATGGTTACGTGCGGGACACTGGGACTGTGTATTTACATCGAACGAAGTTGATTTAGTTTCAATTTCAATATGGACGTATACCTATGTTCGGAGTTGTTTTAGGCAAAAAATCACTTAGTAAATCAGTTTCGTGATGTGTTTGTATGCTGAATAATATTAAATGCGGAAAATATATGTTCGGATTTAATCGGTAGAATTTTTTAATTAATTCTTCAAAGGAACGGATATTATAAAAAATAACAAAGATAATTGGAAAATCGGGAAAAATAAACAATGTTATAATGCAAATTGATATATGAAACATAAGCATTATATACACAATTAATAGTTATTTACTTCACAAGTGGGCAAAGTAAAGAATTACCCGAGGGAAATTTTAACTCACGAGGCCGAAGGCTGAGTAAGAATGGGTCATTCCTTTTTGCCCACGTTTGAAGTATAACGTTTTATCCAACACCTCTTAATAACTTACTGCTTAAATATATGAAAAATATTAAGTTTCAACCTAAAACATCATTTCTATGGTAACTTCCAACAAGCAAAGTAACAATTTACCCACAAGTGGGTATAATTTTGATTAAGAGGTGTTGGATAAAATAAATTTAAGATGTTAAGTATTAATACTAAAGTGCATTAATGAGCAGAAAACTATACGAAACGAGGCGAAACCAAGTGAAATAATCCCATAAACGAAATAAAACACGTGTAGATCATACAATAATTATTTATCTGTGACTATTGTTAAAAATGACCTTTTAACGGTTGATTAGAAAACTATGGTGATTTTAAACAAGTAAAGTAAAAGATTGCCCACTAATGGCAAATTGTTACTTTGCTTGTTGAAAGTCACCATTGTAACGATGTTTTTGGTTGGAACTTAATACTTTTTAAATATTTAAGCAGTTATTAAGAGGTGTTGGGTAAAACGTTATACTTCACACGTGGGCAAAAAGGACTGACCCACTCTAGAAAATTTTCCTCGTGGATAAGTCCTTACTTTACCCACTTGTAAAGTAAATAATTATTAACACGCTACCACTAACACATTCCTAATGGCACCGTGTAAAAAGTATTAAGCGAGTATTAAGTGTGTCATAAATTGTTACTTTTTATTTGCTAAGCAATCATTAAAATCCTTACTTGGCGGAAGCGGTATAGCGGGTATTCAGCGCTTACGGTGTATGCGGGTATAGCAAAATTTGAAAATTTTCTCAGCCTTTCCAAGATTGCACCTACGAATGTAGTTCAAATACAGAAAATTTCATTCATTCAACATTCGAAGTAAAACCAAAGAATTTGTACAGTTATAAATAGCGTATATTGACTGCAAACTCTTTCTCGTGCATTTATATGCATCATATCCATTCTTGTTGTACAATACTATTCATTGTTCACCTGACCCTGAGGCAAGTGCCTCGTTTGTTCATCCTTGTCCTATAATGTTATTTCAGAAATATGTTAGTTTATTTATAAATATTTCTTATTTATTAGTAACAGATGTATCGATGTTCGTTGGATGTTGTGTTAATTAATCCTTTGTAGTCCGACTGCTTCTTATTCATACGCCATACTTGTATTACGAGTTGAAATGTTACGAAACACTTCATAAATTTCAATGACTTATGTAATATAATTAAACTTATTAGTTATTTTATGTATGTATACAGGTGTTTCATAACTTCGAGTACATACGTTAATGGCATATGTTGTTTGATATGCTGATTACGAATCTAAAAGAATTTTTTTTAAATTCGAAAAATTAAGGATTGTGTACCTAAATTTTTTTGTTTTTTGTAGTACTGTTAGCACTGCATTAGCTTTCCTATTAAACACGAACAATGAAGTAGGTAATCAAGAATTTAAATTACAAAATACTAGTAAAATAAACAAACAAAATTTAATTAATTTTAATAATCGACATCGACTTTTTTAAATTATGTTTTTTTTGGGTCCAGTAGGGTCTAAAACGTGAAGATTCATCAAAATCTCGAACTAGAAAATTTTACTAAAAATATGTAAAAATATGCTTGAGCTGGAGAATGTAGAAATATAAGTAATGCAAAATATGCTAAATGAAAATTTGCCTAATCGCTTTGGTTTTGCGTAATTCTTGTAGATATCTCAAACAATTCTTATACATAGGCATACCTATATCAAAAATACAAAATATGTATTTTTTCTTCAAACGTTAGTAAAACATAATATTTAATATCGCCATAGATTCAGCTAAAGTTTTACTTTTCTGAGAGCGGCAGACAATATTACCTGCCGCTGTGGAGTGCATGCCGGGCGGCCTAAAACCACGCCGCCTAAAACCCACGCGGCCTACTTCCACGCCGCCTAAAATCCATAACGTCTAATTTTACCCCCTCCACAATAGAAGTTGACTACGACAAACCACTCCGCCTAATACCACAACGCCTAATACCACAACGTCTAATTCCACAACGCCTAAAGTCCATGCCGCCTAATACCACAACGCCTAATACCATAACGCCTAATTCCACGCCGCCTAATCCCACTCCGCCTAATTCCACGCCACCTAAAATCCACAACGTCTAATTTTACTCCAACCACTATGTCCACACCGTATTCACTCGTTGTGTGTTGTATGTCTCACGAGTTTATACGGCGTGGACATAGTGGTGGGGGTAAAATTAGACGTTGTGGTATTAGGCGGAATGGACATTAGGCGTTGTGGAATTAGACGTTGTGGTATTAGGCGGCTTGGACATTAGGCGTTATGGAATTAGACGTTGTGGTATTAGGCGTTGTGGTATTAGGCGTTGTGGTATTAGGCGTTGTGGTATTAGGCGGCGTGGTTTGTCGTAGTCAACTTCTATTGTGGTGGGGGTAAACTTAGACGTTATGAATTTTAGGCGGCGTGGAATTAGGCCGCGTGGGTTTTAGGCGGCGTGGTTTTAGGCCGCCCGGAATGCTACGCCGCTGTGAGCGTCAGATAATATTATCTGCCGTTGGTGAACCAATAAAATTGCAGCTGTCAATAAAATTTAATTCAAATTTTTATTAAACAAAATAAATCAAAGACGACTATATTATTTCAATCCGAATTATTTAATTTTTTCCCATAAACGGAATACGGAACCTCAATTAACCGAACAAAATTTTACGGTCCCACAGGTATCCGTATCCGCTGAAGAGAGATTTTCATCATAAAAAACATTTTTATTTGCTCATATTATGTTCCTGCTTTAAATAATTCTTATAATCACATTACATCACATTAAGTCATCTTTAGGAATCACATCAAAACACCTTTGGAATCACATTAAATCACATCAAATCATCTTTGGAACACATTAAACCGCCTTTAGAATATACTTAGATAATAAAATCAATTCGCCGTTTGTTTTTTGCAAATTTTTAGTTCTTTGATAATATTTTCTATTTAATTTGTTCAAGAAATTGAGCTGTCGTAAATTGTGTAACTTAACTATTAGGGCCAAAATTTAAAAAGTCCATGCTCAGGAAGGGGGGTCATGACCCCTCCCCCCCTGGATCCGCCACTGAATCTCGCTCACAAACCAATTACCCGCACTCTACATTAATAAGACGATGTAACATAAAGCCATGAATTAATTGTACCAATGTAGATGTGGCATCAAGCAACAAGAGACACGACCCACAACTGTGCTATATCACGCTAGTCTAGTTTCTTATACGATATCATATACAATGCAATACACCGAACACGGTATGTGAATTACAATGTGATTTACTGATGTGCGCAGTTTGGAGATATTTGCCAATGGGAATTTATTCACTGTGATTTCAGATACATGCAGTTTGTTTCTCGACTTTTAAGATGTATTATCTTCGAATATACATTAAGAGTTTTATTTATTTGCAATCTATAGATGTACTAAATGTTTAAATGTAAAAAATAATGTGGTCAAAAAATGAAACAGTTGAAATTCGTGAAATTTCGACCATTTTCAAACCGCCATTAATCGGCGTATTTTCAATCGATTTCGATGAATCTTTGCGCTGGCGAAAAACTTTGAAGTGTCTACTTTAAAGTCATGCTTGCTAACTTAAGCGCAACCCCTTCCGCCCCTCTCTAACAGCCCTGTGAAAAACAAATGTTTTTAATTTTAAAAATAATGGTCTTTTTTGACAAATGACGATGTGAATAGTCAGTTATTATTCCACAAGAGCTTCGAAAATAATCGAAAATACTGCCTACTGATGAGACGTATTTCCATAGAAACAACTCGAGACCGGAGGTCGAGAGGTGTTTTGCAGAAATATGTCGAACCAGAAGGCAATAGTTATTTGTATCACAAGGCCAGAAACTGACCTTTTGCAACAGCGAGTATTTTTGTCACGCCGAGCCACAGGCGAGGCTTTCAAATTACGAGCACTAGCATAACAGTTTCTGGACGTGTAATACACAATATTTTATGTGCCGATTTCATTACAAAAATATAAAATAATTATACATAACCTAAAAAATTGTGCACTGAATACTTGCATTTGAGCTTAAAATATATTTATTTCAGTTTCTATTAACGATTTACGTCAAAAATTTGTCAAAATCTTGTTAATTCTTGTATAAAAAATATTCAACGCATAAAATTGACATCTGCTTGACAACTGTAGTAATGTCAAAATGCCAACCTATAACTTCCGGTTGTTTGCCGGCCTAGGCTGGCAACAAAGAGTTTCTGGCGGATTTTGAGATATGGAAAACTAGCGATGTCGACCGGAGGCATATAAAAGTATTTTCTAATATTTTTGATTTGACATTTGGTGAAAAATAAACAAACATTTATTATTCTTTGCGGTGTCATGGTTTTGGTGAATATATGCATACTATGTCAATATTCAAAAATATGCACTGAAATAGTTGTTTATATAGATAGTTTCTATGGTTTTTGTGAAAAATAGTGCATTTTAATTGGTTAAAAATAATGAGGGAAATAGTCATGTTAATTTATTAGGTTTGCAGTTTTCGACATTTTTAAATATTAATGACACTGACATGGGTTTTTGCAGGCATACAGATACTTTCCTAACATGCTTTATGAATAATGGGGTATTAGAATTTGGTCGCATCATCTACTATCCAATTAATTGTCGTGACAAGTTTCCATTAGTAATATCGATCGCCAATAAATCATAACCAAACATATTTATACAATTAACGCCAAATCGTAGCGAATTTGTAGTATTTGATGAAACTCTATCATACTGCGTGCGTCGGTTTTATTGCCGGTTAGTTCTACACTTCTAGAAGTAAATTCATGTAAGCAGAACCCTGCGCGAAGTACGAATTCTCGTCTTAGAAAAAGAGGCATAGATGATAAACAAGAAGAATTTACGCTACTTTCTGTTCTACAGAACATCAGCTTCAATATCTGTTATTCTCATGTTGACGTTCGTAGTGTTTTGCTTCGTGTAACGATGTGCATTTTGTAATTGATTGTGATTGAGTTATATTTTAGTTTTCTTTGAAAATTAAGTGAAGTGCAGCGTAGCATATACTCGCTAGCTCCACATTTGTAAAACGGACAGTACATGACAAGCTCTGCCTTCTCGCGTAGCTCAGGGTCCTAGATATTTTACTCTACTTCCCGTGACTGAGTGCTTGCGGCACTAGCAGCACGGGCGACAATACATACCATTACCTCAGATGACGTCACAAGTGCCGGCCAATTAACATTTCATCATCGAGCAAGACGCCAACAATCAGCGATGTCACGCGCTAGCGCCGACGGCGGTATAATTGCTTTGCCAGTGTGACATTGAGGCCGACAATGCCACATGTGAGCTTTGTGCTGCCGAGGTCTGGACGTCTGAAGGACTAATACAGCCGTAGCTGCGGGAAACTGAGGTGTTATATCGAATATTCTATTGACATTGTAGCCACTGTACTGTGATCTGTGGAGTGAACTGTTTCAATCGATTGCTGTTGCTGTCTATTGCTTTTGGTTACGTATTGTAAATTGTGAGAACACAGATTTAAAAGCTTTGATTGTTCGTAGTCACAAATGTACGAAAATTTTTAGTTTACAGCAGCGTGCGAAAGCCCAGCGTACGTACGTTTTACTTTCTATGTGTACATTTATATAAGTTAAGATACAAAGTAGCTAACAATTAAGTAAATATAAGAGTGTGACATAGTCCAAAAAATGCCTCAAACGTCAAAAAACTGCAACAAAAGCTCGACGGAATCAATACAGAAAAATTTCCGTACTGACAATCACTTAAAAACTTAAGAAATTAAAAATAGCGGTCTTTTTTTTAATGTTAATGGTTTCCGGAAACTATTGATGTTAAATTGCGCATTTTTCCTGTATTGTATTTCGTCGAAAAAGCATTTTTGTTGCATTTTTTAAAGTGACATTATAGATTCTCTGTCTAGACTAACTCGCGCACGGTAATTGCAGCGCGAGACGAAGGCGAGAACTGCAATAGTGCAAGAGGAACAAATTTACTTTACGCTCGTAATACACACATCCTTTATTCTTATTACAAATAAGTACTATATTTATACAAATTTATGGAAATTTTTGACAATTAATTTTTTAAATCTTCAAAAAATATCACTTCCGGTGAAGATATTTGTACCAAAATGTAACGAGCTCTTCCAATTTGTATACAAATGTAAAATACTAAATATCAAAATTTTTGGATAATTCGTATTTGAGTTATCCGACTTACACCTCGGCTTTGACCACATACACACACATACATACAGACATCATCGTGAAACTATCAAAAATGAGTTGTAAGGACCCTAATTCGTGCTCATCCACTAAAAACTCACTACCCGATTTTTTGCATGATTCCAATACCTTCCTTTACAAGTAAGCGGAAGGTAAAAACGTTTAAATTATTCAATAAAAATCTGACGTGGACACCACATAACTTCCTTGTTCATACTTTTCTTAATAACTGAAATGTAGAATTATATTATACAAATATATTAATATATAAGTACTACTACTAGTGCTACTATACTCACAAATATATTTTAGTCATTTTATTTAAACTGTATAGAAAAAGATACAAAAGATATTTTACTATTGTCACTGCCACTGTCACTGTCATGTCATAATCATTTAAATATAACGTAGTAACAAATGTTAATGATCATGGACTACAAGATACCGAAATACTAAATTATAAATATATACTTTAATTATTCTTAAATGATACCAGATACAAAAATATTTATAAAATACCGATTGTAGGTAATAATCACATAATCTTTCATTTAAAATAAAAAAAATTGTCTTAAATTAAATATTTATCGAAATATTTGAAAAAAGTACTTCTTCCGGTTTGTAGATTGAAACCAAAAATAGGAGGTGCACAACTAGATGCTATAACAGTCCTAAATACAAAATTTCAGCTTTCTACGTCTAACCGTATTTGAGTTATGCGACACACACACGTCCGTACGTACATACGTACAGACGTCACGACGAAACTAGTCATAATGGATTCAGAAAAGGTCAAAACGGATATTTCCATCAAAATCTGAGAACCGAAATTTTTCGCGATTACAATACTTCCTTATTACTCCGTACAAGGAAGTAAAAATGTAATAAGAGAATCGTAATAGTTGTAATAGTAGTAACCATGTCTAAGCTGTATTGACTGTATAATCCTATACCTATATCGAACTAGCATTCACCCTTTGCATACCAATCCAACCTCATCTGATTGAAACTTGCCACCTACTCTCCGAGTAATGTTATCCTTCCTTCGTCTTATCGTAGTGCGTGTATCAATTAAAAACCAGGCCACCCTGTTTATCTAGTGCAAAGGACATCGAGACGAGAGAGGACCGGACCCTTGAAGGATTAGGCATTAGGGACTACCTACGCTAGAGTGATGCTCCGCGTGCTGCTTTGAACGCACAGGGTTATCGCTTGTGAAGTCATTAGTGACGTACTGAAGTAGCTTTATACTGACCAGCTCGCTTTGATTACTTTGATGATATTAGTGGATTTGATTTCAAAGCTCGCGTACTGCTTCATTTTTAAGCGCATTTATGATTTTTTTTTAATTGACTTAGAATTGAAAATACATACAGGGTGGTTCAAGTCGAGTGTAATAAACTTTAACAATGTCATTAAACATAGTCAAATTCCTTGTGGTTAACAAAATACAAGTGGTTGAAGTTTTATAAATAACACGATTTTTAAAATAAATTTAACGTAGGCGGTGTCAAAGTGACAAGCGTCAATGTCAAAATGACAGCTGTTAATGCCAAATTAACATTTGTCAATGTGTTAGTGTCAATGTCAAAGTGACATCAGTTATTGAGTAACGTTTAAAATTCGAGATATTAAGGTGATCCTCTACCCATGGCAGAAAACAGTCAAAAACATTGATTCCGCACGCTATTCTATAGCGTTTATTGTTTAAACATAATAATAACAATTAATTTATGTTTGAGGGAATAATAGTATATTATATATTGAGGGACTAAAGTGCATGATTTAATCCTGAGGGTGAAAGTTTATTTCACGAGCCGAAGGTGAGGGAAATAATCACCTGAGGGATTAAAGATACTTTAGTCCTGTGGTATATACGCTATTTTTTGCACTACATCCTCAAACGAATGCAAAATAGTAAAAAAAAAAACACACATTTTGCAATTTTGACAGTAAATTTTATAACAAATATTTATATTGTTACCATAGATACTCTGTAACAAATAGCAAATATTTACTTAACAACGGGAATAATTAATTCAATTCCTTGACAACGGGATTAAATATGAAAAATAATCCCTTGGGATCAAATTAAGAACCTAAGTCCCGAAAAATAAGGACTAAAGAAGAGTTTTAGTCCCGGAAGTGCAAAAAATATTAACTTCAAATTGTAATATGTTGTTAACAAAGCTTGGATCTGCGAAACAACCGATCAAATTTTTTAAATTCGTTTTAAAATAGAAGATATTTAAGTTCAAAAAGTAATACAAAATTGTCAAAATTCAAATTAACATATTTCGATTTTAAAGCAAACTTTTAAAATTCTTCATCGACCATTTTGTAGATTGTACTTTTAACTTCAACAATATCTATAGATTATTATATTTAACAAAACAATAAACGCTGTGGAGTGGCGCCCGAAATCCATGTTTTTGGCTGTTTTCTGGCGCGGTTGAGGATCGTCTTAAATTGCGTTAATTCTAAGTTATAGACATAATAAGAGCAAAAAATGAACCCGTAAAAACAAAGTTTTTCACTATAAATCCTTTAGATACAGGCATATGAGACTCTATCGATATTTATTTAAATTTTTATATTAAATTAGATCTTTAATAATTTAAGATAATAAACGAACGAATACTGGTGAAATATGTTAACACTGTGTGCACAAAACTGAATAAACGAACGCACCTGTACTGTTTACAAGTCAGTAATCTATGTTGTGATAATAATATACTTTGAAATAAGACTCTATTATTTCCTACATTTGAGTTCAACATCTAATAAAATAACATTCCCGGAATTTCTGGGTTGATCCGATGTTTTCCGACAGTTGGCGAAAACATCTGAATTTCCGAATGCACTAATCAACTTAGAACTCTTGTAACATGACAAAAAATACCCATGTCATCTTGAATGACATGACAGCTAATCAAAGACAGGCATGACAAAACTCGACAGCGACAGGAGAAAGTCGAAATGGCACCACAACGTGTCTCGCGAAACAGTAGAACAGCGGAAACAACCGGGAGCTATTCGATAAAATATAGAATACGAGATGACGAAAAAATAATGCAAATGGAATTGGCATGCCGGCGAAGCGATGCTGAATACCGCCCAGTATAGCAGATGGAAGCTTGGATGGAATATCCAACATTTTTTCTTGCGATGTAAAATTTAAGGATAAAAAGATAGAAGAATGAAATATTTGATGAATTAAATTAATAAATGCTCACTTGATTTCTGCAAAAGGAATTTAAGGTATTTATTGTGTAATAATTTTGTGTTTAATTAAATTTAGGATTTAACAACAATGAATTTAAAAGTAAAATAAAAAAATGTCTAATTGATATTGCTCCTTTCACGACAAACGAATTTATAAAACATATTAATATGTAAATCTTTTGTATCTTATTATGGAAATTTTCTTGACCTGTGTAACTACTTTTGTATATTTAGCACGAAATAATAGTATATTACATTACAAGTCATGAAAATGTTTCATTGCAGACGAGGAGGCGTTTGAAGAATGCGAGGATGCGCAGCGTCCGAGCATTTCTTCAAAGCCTCCGAGTCAAGCAAAGACATTTTAGTCATGAAAATTTTATTTTCATGCCTAGTCATGAAAATCTTACTTTCATGATGCAAATTATTCTGGAAATGACGATTTTCATGCCGATTTTGAAAAAATGAATTTAATTGAATTAAATTTGCAATTAAAGATCTGTAAAGTCCATTTTACATTATTGAGCAATATTGCAGATGCAAGTGCAACTTTTGACAAATTGCTTCAATATTGCATGAGTGTAATACAGAAATTGCGCGTTCAACAGGCAGAAGCAATCTTGAGGCAACGGTTGCATGGAATAGAACAGTTATTTATAGTTATATTTAGTTCGTTATGATGCTACCAACTGAACATAAACGTCAAAAAGATTAATTTGTGTTTGAAAGTTAGTGCGTTAGTGGTTATAATGCCATTCTATCCTTATTTTCCAACAATATACAATACAACAAATCCAAGAGATTAAGTTGGAGTCATAAGTAACAAAATATTGGCAAATTTATTAATAAATTTATACATTAAATAAATAATTGCATGTTGATGATGTTGCTCAGTGTAAAATGAAAAAAATGTATTCTGCAATTTTCTTGTTCAACTCTGACTTGAAGATTGCAGTTGCCCGTAGCGCTTGCTCAATATAAAATGGGCTTTATAGGTATAATACTCGTAGTTATTTACTTTACAAGTGGGCAAAGTAAGGAATTACCCACGAGGGAAATCTTAACTCATGAGTCCGAAGGCTCAATGAGATAATTTTTGCCCACGTATGAAGTATAACGTTTTATGCAACACCTCTTAATAACTGCTTAAATATTTTTAAAATATTAAGTTTCAACTTTCAACCTAAAACATCGTTTCTATGGTGACTTCCAACAAGCAAAGTAACAATTTATCCACAAGTGGGTATAATAATTTTGATCAAAGCCACTTGTGGGTAATTTTTTACTTTGTTTAAAATCACCATAGTTATGATGCTTTTATTAAGAGGTGTTGGATAAAATATTTATTAACAACAATTTTATTTGACATGTTTTTCTACTAAGGTTGCAGCGTGTACTCTGCTATGATTATATTAACGCGAACTTTGTCAGACCACTATAACATAATATCGTGCACAAAGTTGCCTGAATATGTAATTAACTTGTTAATTAAACTCACTCACATGGTAGGTAAATGCATCGTTATATGTTACTATAGTTACGGAACAGATAGTTCAATGAAGTAGGAAGCTAGCAAGTAGCGCTATTACCAACTAGAGTCGTATAGTTAGTCATGTAGGTACGTAAGTTCACCGGGAACTTAACTAAAAGAACGTTAAGGTTTTCGTCTACCCTAAAATTTTACAGCGTTACAGAGGTGTACGCCTCCCACGTTTACTTTAATTATAATTGAAATATATGCTGTTTTCACATATGAGTGAATTCACAAAGGATGTCTTAATGCTTCTATATTTTTATTTTTTGTCTTGGGCCTAGAAATTTGAAGTAAAATAACATTTTCAAATGACGTTTTTTGCGGATTTTTGTCATTATTTGATATGATTTTTTTCGGTCACTATAAATGGCAAGAAAAATTTAAAAAACAAGAAGCATGCAGCTAAGCTACCTTTTTCGAATAATTTTTGCTTTACTTAATTTCTTTAAAAAATACAGAAGTTATTATGGGAATCTGGAGCCATGTTTACAGTATTTTTCAACTTCAAAATGACATTGCAAAGCTAGGATGCGGGCAAGTACGAGTTTCGAGCTGGTTTTGGGCAGCCGTAGTAGTGGGGAAGAGAGTGAAATAGAAAAAAAAGTAATATCGAGAGTATTCTAGGAATTCGACAAAAAGGTAGACGAGCCTCTTAAGGCGGGAATGTAGCTGTATATAAAGAGGAAACACAGTGCCCTACGGTTTGTAAAATATTGAATCTAATACTAACGGAAGAACATTGCATTTTTTTATGATAATATTTAATATTCATTCTTCAGTGCGACGCATCGGTTTTACCAAATTTTGCCATAGTATTGTTTAAAAACAATGCCAAATAAAGAAAAAAATACTACTTTTACATGTTTAATTTAGGGCACTTAAAAAACAAAATATATCAAAATTCATGCGTCGCACTGTAGGTAAAATATGTTAGGTATACAATATGTAAATAATGCGTTTGATTATTTGTTTTGTATTATAAATACAATATTTTACAAATACGATGCCACTTTTAGAGCGCGTTCGCTATTGCTGCCTTTGTTCGACACACTAAATCTGTATATCTCTCCTTTTTCTCGATGAAATCGTAAACAGCTACATTCCGGCCTTAAGTAAAGACATAATTAAATATCAGTTGAGAACGACTAAATTTGTATTTAATAGTTGTTTTAAGCTCAATAATATGGTAATAAATTTTTTGCAAAAATGTAAAAATAAGATGAAATAAAATAAGAAATTGCATATTGATTATATTCCAGTCTCAAATGAATATTTTCCTCGTCCATCATTAATTTCATCATTCCAATTGGGAAATAATTTCCTAACAGTTCTGCCACTATAAAACAGTGAGGAAAAATTCCCCTGAGTCCGGAAATTGGTAATTCCACAACGACGTGCACAAACCGCGACAATTAGTGCCAACCGCAGCGAATGAAATTTCCCTAGTGTTAACTTTACTTGGTGTAGAAATCACCATTATGAACGTAAAAAGCTAAATAAAGACCTGTTTACAGAATGCAATTGCTTCGTTCTATGTTGCTCCGGACTTATATTACGTCAAAACTTTTTTAATTTTAGTTCCCGTCTGCATTTGTGCGACTTCAATGACGTCACTGAAAAAAGTCACCCGGGACTGGTGCAGACCTCATTTGTTTATGTATGTATGTTGATGGTAATAAAATAGTAAAAAAAGAGTCAAATCTAGTAACTTTTTTTTAACGTTTTCCTCCCAGCCTTTGGTTACCCTTCAGACATCCATGTGCATGTGCGATACAACATCATATTATACACATTGAAATTGAGAATTCCTCGTATGTTTATCGCAAAAATGTTGCCGATAAGAACATTTTCTTAAGGGATTTGAAGGTGCATATTTTTCACATTTATCATGTGTAACAATAAATTGTAAGTTTACATAGAAGCACGGTATAGGTAGGTACCTATACACTGAACATTCGCCGTGGTTTGTAGATAATTAAAATTACAATAATAATTCCCAATGGTTCATGTTCTGGAAACAAATTGATTATAGATATATAATATGTATATTTAATGATTGTAAATTGATAAAGTGTGAAAAATTCTTTTTTACCTTCCGCTATACATGTAAAAGAAGATAATGGAATTATACTAAAAATCGGGTGGATGTGGATGAGCACGAATTATGATCCTTACAATTCATTTTTGATAGTTTCACTATGATGTCTGTATGTCTGTGTATGTGCGCGTGTGTGTATGTGTGTAGTTATGTGGTCAGAGCCGGATTTCTCTTTCGGATAACTCAAATACGAATTAACCAAAAATTTTGAAATTTGGTATTTAACGTTTGTATATAAATTGGAAGAGGTCATTAGATTTTGGTACAAATATCTTCACCGGAAGTGATGTTTTTTGACACGTTGGCATACTAACGTCATATAGGTAAGTCATTCTCATAAGTAAGATATTAAATGTAGTAATTGAACGGATGAAGGCTTCAACACAGAAGAGTTTTCCTGTGAATAAATCTTTTGATTCAGATGATGCAAATTTCTGTGTTTGAATATTTTAGATTTTTATTTGTATATTTTAAATGGGCACTGAATTGTAAGAATACATTTATGTTTATAAGTCTAGATATGGCGGGAGGTTGTTTGCTGGCCACATCAGATTTTTGAAAAGTGAGTTTGCTTTTGTTCGGAAATAAAAGTCTAAAATATAAATGATATGAGTGAAATGCCACTGTTTCTCAGAGTTCATTCGTTCCGGCAAATGGTTTCTTAAAATACAACACAAAACATATTCGCATATTCCCTCCGCAGGGTTTCATATTTATTTTGTCCCGTTTATTACACATTATTATTCCATGTTTAGCAAATAAGCATATCATGAAAGTAATATTATACTCCGGCTATGTTTCAATGCGAGAAAATTTCAATTTACATTTTTATACAATAATTTCGACCGGTGACGGCAGTGGAAGCACTGTCGACAACAGCGCTCTGAGAGGTTCCGTAGGCGCAGAAATTTTCAAACAGAAAAGAACTTAGTTATTTTTATATTTTATTATTATGATTAAAGCGCGGAATTATAACCACTCAATTTAAAAATAATATAAAGCTCGAAAAATGCTTAAAAAGCAACTAAAATGAAGGCAAAAAGCGAAAAAAATTCAATAAACGCAGAAACATATAAAGCAAAAAGTAAAAGTACTACAAAAACAAAATGAAATAGTAGGTACCTATCTTATTTATAAATTTTATTTACATAGTTATTAACAATAATGTATCAATCAGACTTAATCGTTGGGTTTATAACAATTACGTTAATATAAAATTCTTATACTTATTGTATTCATAACATTTGCAAAATATTCTTGAACCTTCCAGGACTAAATCAGGATAATCTTTCACACAACTTGCAGGCAAAGATTTTTCTTTAACATTCGGTATAATAATAATATACTTAAAGTTTAGTACATGTATTACCAAACATATCAAAACATTAAAAACATATTTTTCTTTGTTACAGGTAATCCATCTTGTTCCAGCAACAAGCCATATCGCTAAGGTTATTTTTATTATCATTATTTTTGTAGTTTATGCTTAAAATAGGTATTGCCAAAGCAGAATTCTCAAAATATTATACAGGATGTCTCTGTACTTCGGGGAAAAAAATAAAGGGTATATACTGTAAGACGTACCTACCTACTGATCATGGAACAAAAAGAATTTTTCTTAAATTCACAAAATTAAGGGTGGTTTACTTGAAATGAACATTTTTAGAACCACTGAACTTACTTTATTAAAAGAAACATAATTTTTAATTACACAACATCAGACATTTATTTGGCGTTGTGTAAACAATTACTACTTGTATTATTAGTAGATTTAAATAAAATCATTAAAAATAGTTATCAACCAGTAGCTAACAAAATGTTTCCTTTAAATACCATGCAAAACCCTGTAGATGTCAAAAAATTTACTTTTGCAAAGCAAGACTTTATGCTATTAAATAAAATGTTCAGAATTTTTGCTTGATTTTAATAAAACGGAATTTCATAAACTGGCAAAATATTCTCAATACACACTTATTCGCGTTTGCACCGTTGCTACTTAAATTTTTGATTAACAAAGCGTAGAACTTATTTTTAAGTTTAACTTAAAATTTTAAAAGTTTCCATAAATTACACTTTTGAGAGACTTAATAGTAATAGGTACTTACTTAATAAATTCAGTGAAAATTTAATAACGCTGTATCTACCCAATACAGGGATTCTAGGGATACCTTAAAATTTTATTTTCAGAGATGAATTACAGTAGATTTTACATACTTACGTGCAAAAATAAATTTAATTTGCATGTGTAGTATGCTCGTGTGTGGGCATAATTCCCTATGGGGGCTCGAGCCCTAAAACCCCACGTAGTTGGCGGCTACGGTCTGCAATCAAGTATTTTTACAAAATAATGTAATATAATTCATATTTTCGAAAGAGAATCATATTATTTTGCGTTAGTTATTTCTTGTTAATAAAGTAACTGTAAACTGTTAGTTTAATTTATTAGTTTTTTAAAAAGTATTAATATGAAACATGTGCTTATATTTCAAACAATTTATAACTCTGATATGGATAAAATTGAAAAAGTATGGTATTGGGTCAAACTCACTTACAATAAGATAAAAAGTGACATGTACACAATTATGCGTTTATATCTTCTACATAAACTATTGTTTCAATATAAAACAAGAATACAACATGCATCAAATGTTTATAATAGTTATACAGAATTTTTTATTTTTAACAACTTTTTTTGGGTACACCAAATACATCATCCAGAATATCAACGATAACTGTTAATATTCCTATCCATGGCTCCAAAGGAAACAGTACAGGACCAAAGTAATTTAGGGTGTCTAAAAGCTCACGAAGAAGATGCAAGACTGTACTAGCCACACGAATTGATTGACAAACAGTTGATTCAGTAATTCTCTCTAAAAGGTTAATGCCTCTTGTAGTCTCTAAAAATCAAAAATTTTATATATCATTAAAAAGAGAAAAAAATATCTATGAGATAGATCATTGCCTACTAAACTATGAATGAGCTCCATATGATATTTAAATTTGGTTTGAATTTCTCGAAATATGTACCAGATACAAAATTTTGAGGACTGCCGTGAATCCCTCGGAAAAAAGTGCTTGCAGAATGAATTCAAATAAAACTAAATCGGCCTAATTTAAATTTTCACTTTATCTAGTTACGTACCTATGCATTTTTTCAGAAAAACAAATATAAATTAATTCAGTTTAAGTTTCATTTAATTAAAATTAATATAATACACTAGTGCAGTCAATAAAGGGGTTGTAGAGTGCGCGGTTTCCAATCCAAGGTTTCACTTCAGAAACTTGTTCAGGGTGGTTAGAACTTGAACCTACTAAAAGTCCTGACGTTTTGGTGAGAGCCAAGAGAGGGGGGTCACGAAAATGGTCCCGTTTTTTGAAAAAAACGTGGGGTAAAAATTATTTTATCGAAAATTGTCACTTTTCCGGAGCGTATATCTCGAAAACGTATGGAAATCGTAAAAAGTGTATATAATGAAAGTTGTAGAGAATTTTATCAGCTTTCTTTTATTTTATTTAGTTTTTCGCTACGAAGCAACGTTTTCGAGATATAACCGAAAAACCAAAAAACGGGACCATTTTCGTGCCCCCCCCACCCTTGGCTCTCCTCCAAAACGTCAGGACTTTTAGTATGTTGTAGTCCTAACAACCCTGAACAAGTTTCTAAAGTGAAACCTTGGATAGGAAACCACGCACTCTACAACCCATTTTAGAGCATTCGTTGACTGGACTACACTTCGAAATCGTATTCCGTTTTTTTCAAATTGTTCTTAGTCCGTTGCCTAGCTATTTTGTTTATTTAATGCAGTGTTACTAGTCGCTGATAACAAATTTCATCTAAATCCTAGGTAACGAAGCTCTTACCAGCATCAAAATTAGAACTGGTAAGAAGTCATTTCAGGTCCGAAACAGATTTTTTAAAAATATGAATCACCACATCATAATATTTACTCTAAATACTTTTAACCCTTCTTTTAAATAATAAGTATTTTTTGAAACTACAGTTTGTTATATTATTTTATTTATTAACATAATATTGTATTAAATATTTACCATGGTCTTTAGTTATATTCCCAGTTTGTGCGGATACGGAATCCAAAATAAAGACAAAAAATATTAAAAAACTTCTCATTTTACTTATTTAATGCTGATATTCGCACAGTTTTACATACAATAGTCGCATGTAAATTTGTTCTTTGCCGCAGTATTTACTTATTTCTTTATGCATAATCATTTACGAACTATGTATAGAAGTAATACTGAACATCTATCTTTTTAATTTATAAGTAGATAAAAAGTGATTAATGAAGTTGCATAATGAAACATATGCATAAAAAACTGGTGCACTTATACAGTTTTCTGTTTACGTGTTTAGGAATAAGATAATATTCATAAATAAATAATAATAGGTCACTGGTCACAAAAAGAAGATCATATTTGTATTTTTATACATCGTAAGTACATAAGTTCATAAATTATTTGTAATCAAAATGAAAAAGATTATAAGCGGTATTCTATTTTGTTGATCTAGTGAAATTTAAATTGTTATCTAATTTAAATTGAGAAACTCAAATAAAATATTTAAAAAAAATTATAAATGCTGCTTACAATATTTTTGAGGAAAATAGGATTTAAGTTTGATTAAGATAAGCAATACGGAATTTATTAAATACACGTTCAAAATTTTAAATACTAGGTACATACTATAAATAAAACTACTGGAAATCAGGCACACAGTTTATTAAAACAACCTCTACCGGTTTCTACACCACATGCGTCTTCCTCAGGAGGTGATTAAATTTAAAATGAATTTAATCACCTCCTGAGGAAGACGCATGTGGCGTAGAAACCGGTAGAGGTTGATTTAATAAACTGTGTGGCTGATTTCAGGTAGTTTTATTTTTTACATAAACATTCCAGCCAAGAAAATCATATATCAAATCATAATATCTAATACTATATAATTTATTTTTATTAGACTATCGTATTTAATACTGTTTCTGAGAACTATGTGCGAATTTTTTGTAGGTTTACTATTATTTTTCATATACTGATTTTATTTACACATGCGTTTAAAATTTTTTTGCAGTTCATATTCTAACCTTTTAATTATTCATTAAGGGCAGGTGTGTAGCTGAATTATATTTTTTATGACCAGTTTCACCGCTTCCACTTAAATTGTAAGTTTTCCTTAAGTGAACAATATCGAATCAAAATCAAATTGTCAAATGTAGAAATAACATTGCTGTAATTAATTCGGTTCGATATTATTCATTTAAATGACACTTAAGGTGGATTCATGCAGCCATTTACATTTACATTTAATTTAAATTTAATTTAATTTAAAAGATAAATGTGTGCCACATTCATGCACCATTCTCATTTATGTTTTCAAATGCGACATTGTTACCATAGTTATCTTTTAAATTAAATTAAATGAAAATTAAATGTAAATGTAAATGGCTGCATGAATCCACCTTTAAAATTAAAGTGAAGGCGATGCAAATGGCCATAAGTGTTTTATTTCTAAACAGAAACAATTTGGTTTTAAAATCATATCTATTACATTAGAACAATCTCATAATAAATTGAACTAACATACTTAAAAGAAAATTAACAATAGCTGAGAATATTTCGTTTAGGACAGATGAAATAGTTTGCGATAGATCTGGTTCAGCCGAACGTGCTGCTGCTGTTTGGGTAACCGGTGCCGTACTTGGTGCTGCATCTACTGATTGACGGATAAGACTTGATAAGAATGGCGGTAATGCCGAACCTGTTTACAAATCAAATAAACGTGTAGTCAAAATAATAATAAATTGTGAATTTAGAATTTGAAGAAGGAAAATAATAATGGGTGCACCAGTCACTGTGCTTACTAATATGCTTCTTTATTCTTAAATTGAGACCTTTCTCAGATCAACTACAAAAAAATTATATTTTGTATTTTTTTTGTATATTATTAGGACAACTACAAACTATATTTTGTATATTTTTTTGTAGTTGTCCTGAAGAAGGTCTCAATTTAAGACCGAAACGTCGACATTATGAATAAAGAAGCATAATAGTAATCACAGTGACTGGTGCACCCATTATTTTCCTTCTTTAAAATAATAATGTTAGATTAAGTTAAAGTCTTCATCATAGTTTGTTATAGAAAAGTATATTTTGCAACAAGTGTGGAATGAAGCATATTCAGCTCGAGTGGAAAGTTTGTGAGACGAGCCGTAGGCGAGTTTCACGGTTCCACGAGAGCGGAATAGCCATTCCAAACGTGTTGCAGACTATACTTTCTCTACGACTATAAATTTAATTGCATTAAAAACATAACCTAAAACTATTAAAATTAAAATATATGTATTTATAAAATGAAATTCGACATAAAATTAATAAATTAATAAATCTAAACATATTTTAAAGCTACTCACCAACCAAAAACATTGAATAAAGTTAAATTATTATACCTCGACACATTTCATTCCATCACTAGTGACGGAATGAATTCATTCTGTAACAAGTGATAGAATGTAACCATTCTATAATTGAAAATGATGCAAGAATGATGACATTCTATAACAGTCGTATAGAAAACCTTTCTTTTTGCGTTAATGCAATTACATTGTAGTGCAAAAAGATTATTTTATTGAATTACGTTAAAAATTTAATTAAAAGCTTACCATCTTGAGCAAGCCCATTTGAAACAATTGATGCTAAAACTACGAAAAGTACAACGAGATAATATTTCATTTTTGTGTTAGTCTATGTATCTGCGTTAAAAAGTAAACAGCAACAAAGTATTTCATACATTTATATAGATGTAGTAAAAATAAAAACGTTATTTTTATCTTAAGTAGTACTGATAAAAGTTATAGAGTTTCCTAGAAATTTTTTAAATGACAAAAATAATTAAAAATTACCAAAAAATTATTCATTATATAAAAGATATTACTCACACTGAAAACGTAAGAATAACAAAATTTTTATTATCTCCTTAAATAATGCATTTTAGCAAACTGTTTCTATGTAATAAATTACTACTGACATTTATATTACAGCAACATGCGATAGAAAAAACGTAAAATTTGGTCAGTATTTACAAGATAAATGTTTAATGAATAGTTATGTATATCTTTTCATTTAAACATATGACATATTAATTAATCATTTTCCTTTGTTTTAACTTCATATTCATGCTATACATTAATCGACAATATTTTTACCTTCCGCTTACCTGTAAAGGAAGGTATTGGAATCATGCAAAAAATCGGATAGTGAGTTTTAAGTGGATGAGCACGAATTAGGGTCCTTACAACTCATTTTTGATATTTTCCCGATGATGTCTGTTTGTATGTGTGTGTGTATGTGTGTGGTCCGGGCCGATGCCGTCTGTCGCATAACTCAAATACGAATTACCCAAAAATTTTGATATTTGGTATTTTACAATTGTATACGAATAGGAAGAGCTCATTAGATTTTGGTACAAATATCTTCACCGGAAGTGATATTTTTTGAAGATTGAAAAGATTTAGTGTCAAAAATTTATATAAATTTGAATAAATATAGTATTTATTTGTAATAAGAATAAGAGGAAAAGTTATTTGCAATTTACGGTATAAAAAATTGTCTTTATCTGGTAGCATTAAAGAACTGCAGATTTAAAAAATAAATTTATCAAATAAAACGTTGAAATCTTGTAATCCATGTTCGGTTAATTTTTGTTTCTGCATAAAAAATATTGACAGATGAGACGGGTGACAAGTTGGCATACTAACGCCATATAAGTCATAAGTAAGCTATTAAATGTAGTAATTTAACGGAGGATTGCTTCAACACAGAAGAGTTTTCGTGTGAATGAATCTTTTGATTCAGGTGATACTAATTTCTGTGTTTGAATATTTTAGATTTTTATTTGTATATTTTAAATGGGCACCGGATTGTACGTATACATTTCTGTTTAAAGTCTAGATATGGCGGAAGGTTGTGTGATGGCCACGTCAGATTTTTTATATCTAACATGCAAATTATATTTTCAAACATAAAATAATACGTAATAACATTACATTAATTTGACCTAGTATTAAATTGAAGTAAAAATTCTAATTTTCAAAAATACTTTGTTGTTCCTTTCTACAAAACCTTTAAAAAAACAATTAAGCCATGAATTTAATTTAAATCTTACTTATAAAACGTCCTCAGACGTTTTTAGTTAAAATCTAAAAACGCCAAAGATAAAAATTGTAACGTAGGTAGTGTATCAATTAAACTGTTAAGATCTTAACTCAAGATACATTGGTGAAACTAAACAATATGTTGGCAAAAGCATTAAATAACATAATTACAACCTCGTCTCTCTTGAGAACAACCACAGTGCCATTGCCATTGTTAAACAGGCGATGTTCATAAAATGGGGTTATTCACCAACTTAAAGGAAAATTCTTAAAGTTCAGGATAAACTATATTGCCCTGTGAAAACATGAGTGAAAATTCCTATTAACAAAGGGTTTGTTCTGTTCCACATCCAATTGTTTAAACAGCTTCAGAAATGAATTTATATTTGTTAAAGTAGCATTAACTATAAAATTTAATGAAACTAATTTAACCTTACATTTTTAATTTTGTCTATAAGTGTTATAAATAATGTATTAAAATTTTCGTGATAGTTTTCTAAATGTTGAAGTTAACATTTTTATTTATGGTATTTAGATGCCCTGCAGATCAAGAACCCTAAATGCTAGGTTGTGTATCGTTGGTTTCTTATTAATTTACATTCGGAAATAGAATAAAAATATAACCTTTTATTATCTGAAATAAGGTAGTACCTACTAAAAACTATTTTTAGGTTACAAATATTTTCTAATTTATTCTAAAATTTAATAAATTATTAATAAAATTCAAATCTGCATTTGGTAGCTCTATAGGTAATACTTACTGGTTCAAAAAATTTGTTTGGGTAGGTACCTACTAAATAACAGAAAATCAGGTTAATTATTTTCGAAATATAATAAAACTAAAATAACCATTTATTCATAAATTATTGTATAGAATTTAATACCAAATTTAAAAATTGGCAACTTAAATTTACAATATATATATATATATATATATATATATATATATATATATATATATATATATATATATATATATATATATATATATATATATATATATATATATATGTAAATGTGTTATTAATTTAAAAAATAATAATAATATCAAATTTGAAAAATACGATTCAGGTATAGGTACTACATTAATACTACTACATTAATATAAGTAGGTACTTAATAAGTAGAATTGGCTAATTTAAAAAAAAACTGCAATATTAGAAATAATAGATAAAATCATATTGGGCTCAAATGAAAGCATTTTCTTCAAAACGGATTTTGTTGTTTTGCTTCTAATGGAGTATTCACGCGTTGAAAAAAAATGGGTAAGACAGTGAAATCCCATCTCTATTTTATTATTGATCTTACATAATTTTCTAAATGGAAAAATTGGTAGCTTATGTAAAAATACAGAATGTGTTGTTGAGAATAATTTATACACTGTATCATTTTGTTATATCACATAATAACATTTTTTATATGTTATACTTCGACTATAAGTGATATATTTTATATTAAATGCAAACGCATTCTCTAAACAACCTAAATTTCACGTATTTGCTATTAAAATGTATGGAGTAGAGACAACCAGTGAAGTAGCGAATGAGCAATCCTTCTCTATCTAGTATCCTTTCCTTGGTCTGCTGTCCTTCAAATATAATACTATGCCTGTAGGTTTTTGATTGGCTGTGGCTCCCAAACTATAGGTCATACAATGTCAGTAATTTAAAAGAAAAATTTATTAAAACATATATTTGAAAGTAAGTACATTGTATATAATGTTAAAAGTAAGTCAAAGTGTAAAATAAATAACATTATCAATCATAATTATTAAAATGTTTGTCCATTACCCACCCACTAAACAAATGTCATCACATTTTATGTCTCAGTAATGTTAACATCACAAAATGATTTATATTTCTACAACATCCCAGAGATATCTCAGTAGCCACCCGTAAATTTCCAAAAAAAAAGATTTACATTTATATTTTAACGTATTGGTAGGTACAAATAATTTTTGTACGTCATTTTCTGATTATCTAGTTTTCGCCAGTCGATAATTTATTAAGTATTTAATTTTGTATTTTGTTAAAAGTAGTCTTTATGCGTTCATTTCTAGTAGATAAAGAAACACTTTAACATCAACTTTAGATAGAGGTAACAAAAGTAAATAAAATAACACAACAACGATTAAACGATTATTACTAACGCGGCCGCAACAATACTGTAGTTGGAAGTTTTTTTTTTCATTTTGTCACTGAATTTATTTAAAATTTGCAATAGGTCAGGAATTGGTGGAAGTAAAAAAAATACTTACACAGAGAAAAAACAACCTAAATAACAAAATTGTATTTATAATAATATGACAAATTATGTTACACATATAATTTCATTTTTTATGGAACAATACTGTGAAGAAAATTCTCAACGAAATTAATTCCAATAAGCCAGTTTTGCAATTGGTCCGGAAGTGGTCCATTTTTACTTAAAGTTGTCAGAAAGTCATGTAGAGCTTGCAGGAACATCAAGAAGAAACGTACTGTGTTCATGAAAGCTGACTGAAACACGGCTATAGGGTTTGAGTTCGTATCCCCTGTTGAAGTCGCTGAAAATTACAATTTAATTTTAATTTTCTGCAACTGTAAACTTAAATTTTATTATGTTTGTGTTTAATTGTCTGTCATAAAACTATAAAATTTTATAAATTGTTTAATTTAGCAATGTAACAGCAAAATGTACTAACAAATCAAAAATTTGCAACTCAAATTCGTACATATTTCAAAAATTTACATGATTTACTTATTATTATTAAATTTTTTACATTATTAGGAAATGACTAAAATATTCACTTAAATATATTTTCAAATATATAATTAGGTATTGTAATACGTGTCATCAAAGATTACGTGCTGAGTAGGTATGTGTTAAATTTAATACTTGTTATAACTATATTTTACTCTATTACCACATAACCCTTGAATTGTATAGACATTAACTAATTTTGAAAACATACGTTTTTATTTAAAATTTTCACATTTCTATAATACGATATCTAATATTAAAATAATTGACACAAATAAAGAGAGAACAATAACATTTATTGTCTTAAGTTACATCTTAGTACTAGGTTAGTGGATAAATAAACCATATCAATTTAGCACAGTAACAGTATTATTCCATCATATTTTGATACAATTTTTTTTAAAATTACAATGTTGTGTTTTCTAAGCCAAATATCTTTATTTGGACTATTCATGAAATAGTAAAGAGATGAATTAGGAACCTACCTACCTAACAAAAATGTTCAAAGATGTACAGAAAAGCGAGCAATTAAATTCGTATTCTCAAAAAAAAATGGAACAAAAATACATTAAATAATAAAAAATGCGCTGCAATGCCGAGTGCGTTAAGTGATTGATTGTAGTTTTGATTGATGATTTATCAAATATATTATATCCGTACCTATGATTCACAGTATCTGACTCTACTACACTCAAATTAAGTTAAAGAGAGTAATAGATACTAATGGTGGAATTCTGTGCAAATCTGTAAGTTTTACAAATTTGTAAATCTTTAAATATTGAACAAAATCACATCAATATTTGTTGACAGATATAAAAATGTTCATATGCTTATAAATTTCATTGCGACTTTGTTTAATATTTACAGTCTTATAGATCTGAAGCAACTACAGATTTTCACATAATCCTAATAAAAACAATAAAATATCTACCAGCTTGTGAGTAGGCACCATTGATCAGCAGAGCCACCAACAAAAACGTGTAAAAACTTTTCATTTTACTTTCCGGTTTACGCTTTACAGTAGTATCTTAATTTTCAACTGGCATAACATTTATACCATGTTTTCTACACAAAAAACAACTCAACAACGGTTTAAAGATAATAAAGATGCTTATTATCATTTTAATGCCTCATAATAATTTATTGATTTCTGGAAACCTATATTTGCATTATCTACCTACCTTTCGTTTTTAAATTTTGCAATATAGGTAATCACATAACAAATTTCTACATTTCTTACACGTTAGTCTTCTTTTAATTTTGGGCAGAGTAAAATTCAAATATCTAGGACCCTGAGTTGCGCAAGAAGGTTTTTCAAAAGTAGAGCTAGCGAGTATATGCTACGCTGCACTTCACTTAATTTTCAAAGAAAACTTAATATCACAATCAATTACAAAATTCACAGCGTTACACGAAGCAAAACACTACGAACGTCAACATGAGAATAACAGATATTGAAGCTGATGTTCTGTAGAACAGACAGTAGCGTAGTTTTCTCTTGTTTATCATCTATGCATCTCTTTAAGACGAGTATTCGTACTCTATATGAGCGAACGAAAATTAATGAAGACATATAATTTTTTTTTATTATCATTTTAATGCCTCATAATAATTTATTGATTTTTGGAAACCTATTTCTGCATTATCTACCAACCTTTCGTTTTTAAATTTTACAATATAATCGTATAACTTTCTATGTCTTACACTGTAGTCTACTTTTATTTTTGGGTATATGAATGAATGAAAATTAAGGAAGACATAAATTTATGTGTAAATATCTAAGACAAAAATAGATATTTAGGTATTGTTTAGATATATGCACTGTAATATTAGTTATTTTACAGAAAAATTCTAGTAATTTCTTACTATTTATGTAAGTATGTTTTACACATTACTCGTACATTCTTAATATGAAAGATTACTATATTATATAATATTTATTTTACAATAAATGTCTGTAATTCTATAATGATATAATGTGTAGGTATATTTTTATTACAATTAGGTATGTAAGATTGGAAAACTTTTATATAAAAATTAATTGTTTATATTTTTCCGAAAATAGCATCAAACACTATATCTAATATATGTAGTAAATTTAAATTGCTCTATGGCCTATGGTATATATTACAAATTTAGGAATTATTACTAATTTATTATTGAAATTGACAATAATAATTCTAGTATGGCTCTAAACAATTACTTATTAAATAATTCAAAATCATTAAAAATAAATAAATTTCACTTATATTAAGTAGTACATAACAATAATTTTTTGTTCAATTCAGGCTTGAACATCATCATTTTTGATGAATACATAATTATCAAAAAGCTCTTAACTCATAACTCATGTCGCCGGCAAAATGCTTCTAATAAAACGTAGCCAAACACGCAAAAATCCACTCGCAATTGGTCCCCAGGCAATACGTTCCCAGCAAAATGTCCCCAGTAATTTATAATTTATGCAATATATGTTACAAGAAGACAGGGTGTTCCTTTTTTACCTCTCGCCTAGAGAGGTATAGGGATCGTGAAAAAATTCGATGTCGAGATTTTTGTCAATAAGCACGTTATAGCACCTTTAGAACCTATTTTGACTATTTTCACGATGATGTCTGTGTGTGTGTGTGTGTGTGTGTGTGTGTGTGTGTGTGTGTGTGTGTGTGTGTGTGTGTGTGTGTGTGTGTGTGTGTGTGTGTGTGTGTGTGTGTGTGTGTGTGTGTGTGTGTGTGTGTGTGTGTGTGTGTGTGTGTGTGTGTGTGTGTGTGTGTGTGTGTGTGTGTGTGTGTGTGTGTGTGTGTGTGTGTGTGTGTGTGTGTGTGTGTGTGTGTGTGTGTGTGTGTGTGTGTGTGTGTGTGTGTGTGTGTGTGTGTGTGTGTGTGTGTGTGTGTGTGTGTGTGTGTGTGTGTGTGTGTGTGTGTGTGTGTGTGTGTGTGTGTGTGTGTGTGTGTGTGTGTGTGTGTGTGTGTGTGTGTGTGTGTGTGTGTGTGTGTGTGTGTGTGTGTGTGTGTGTGTGTGTGTGTGTGTGTGTGTGTGTGTGTGTGTGTGTGTGTGTGTGTGTGTGTGTGTGTGTGTGTGTGTGTGTGTGTGTGTGTGTGTGTGTGTGTGTGTGTGTGTGTGTGTGTGTGTGTGTGTGTGTGTGTGTGTGTGTGTGTGTGTGTATGTGTGTGTGTGTGTGTGTGTGTGTGTGTGTGTGTGTGTGTGTGTGTGTGTGTATGTATGTATGGAAGTATAATATGTGCGCCTACTATAGTCTTTCGTTCTGATTCATTATCTCAAATTCTACTGAACATAATATTCTAATATTTTGCAATATACATTTATATATGTTAATGAAGAGCTGATTAGATTTTGATAAAAATCTGCCAACCGGAAATGGTATTTTCTTGAAGCATTTTAACATTTTTTGCAAAAAATATAGGAAATACTGCGATAGTTACAATTTGTCATTCGACATTTGAAAGAACAAATTATCTTTTACAATATTTATATAACATCGTTTCTATATCTCTTACCAATAAAGGAAAATTAATTTTCAAAAATTTGTAATTTTACCTACCACGATTTGTAAATCATAATATAGGAACAAAATTTAAAAACAAAAATGAAATGTCAATGTGATAGATGAACAGACGTATACACAGTTTCTGAAATTTATGTGACTCCATTTTTAAATATAAATATATTATTAACTGGGTTGAAACTTAGAACCTATAGGAGCCGAAATATAATAAATTAAAAACTGATTGAATTCCATTAAGTTTTCATCCTTCCATTAAATGTATTCAGTCAAGAAGTATCATCGATTCATTATTATTATTATAACTGGATATAAGGTAATAATAAAATAAAAAATTTATCTACAAAGAGCTAATTTGATTTCAATTCCAACAGGAATCGGTACTTTGCTTGAAGAACTATAACAAAAATTACAAAAAGTGGCCTAACCAAATCCAAATTCACATATTACAGTGTCAAGGCGGGAGGTCTAGTGATGGCCACGTCAGATTTTATTTATTATATTTTGATATTTTCTTACAAAAATTAAATCTTTTTGAAAAATTATATTTATCGTCTTAAAAAATAACATGGAGTTGGTACAAGCGCCAATATTAATTTTAAAATGGTATACTTTACTTACTTAATCCTAAGGCCTTTCAGTGTAAGGCTGGTTTTCTCTCTTAGTAATCTTAGTATGCTCTTGATATACTATGTGCGTGACGGAGCCGTATTACGGTTGTCGCGTCGCCGTACGTATATCAGGAGTCGAGATTGTGCTCTATTCATCAATTCATCTTGGTGCAGTCAGAATCTCAATCCGTGCGGCGATCTGTGGTTTGCAACCACAGCGGCAGCGGAGATATTCTTCGTGCAACCAGGACTACATTTAAGATGTACAAGTGGATAACTTATAACACCCGAGTGTGATTGAATTCCAGACCGAGGACATTTTTTGCAATAGATGTCACTGTCTCTGTACAAAAGATCTATTGAGATATTGATTTTCGGTTTTCAGCATTATATTTTTCACACATTCTTGTATAGGCACCGTGATTTGCAGACGACAGCGCAAAAGTGACCAGCAATAACTAAACTTATTGTGTGTCGGTTGACATTACGGGTTGCGTGTAAATGGGTTAATTTCATGAACTGCGTTTGTCAATTTTACCGATTAAGCTATGTGTAAGTATTTTATTATTAAATAATTCATTATAGTCTACAAAGATACGTTAACTTGAGACACACAATTTGTGCTCTAAAGGCGCTTTTGAACAGCGTACGCACGGAACCTGTAACGTGTAGGAGCATAATTTATAGTAATTTTTAAGACCTTATTTAAGTGGAATTTTGAGGATATTTTTCAAGGGAAACTAGAAAATTATTATAGTCAAACGCGATACAATGGTTGTACTGTGCAAATAACATTATACTTTATTAGGAACTTAGAGCCTTGCTGTAACGGTTAACTATAATACTATAATTCATTTAATTACACTTTTTGTACTACATATTTAGCAAGTTTTGTAAGTTTCCGAAGAAAATGTTTGACACGTAATTACTATTATATATGGATATTGTATATCGCAAAACATAATTTTTTAGGCATGTCATCAACTAAGAAATTATTAAACCAAACTCCCATGTTAAAAATCCAGGATAAATGTAAAGATGGATTCGCAATTTCCCCAAATGTCATTACGAATAAAAATTGCTCCATTATATCTATTATTGTCGATGTAATATTTGTTATCTGAGATTTTATAACTGACACCATTTTAAAGAGAAAATTGTCTGCTGGTGTTGTTACATTTGGTTGCCTTGCCAGTGTTGTTGACGGATGAGCTGGAGTTGTTGCTAAAAAAAAATGTTTTCTCAATTATTGTGTCTTAATGGATTTTATACAGTTAAACTAGATATATAGGTACTTATTATTACAGTGCGGATTATATGCAGGCAAATATAATAAAAATATACATTGAAATAAGGCCAAAATATGCTCAATATATACACAAATTTTTTTTAAAAATTAAATTTTGGGTTAAAAGGTACAAAATATGCAGTTCTATGCATTTTTAATAAATATATGTAAAAAATATTGAAATATGCAAAATATGCAAAAAAATTCATACCATATTTTAATATATTTTTGTATGAAAATACATTTGTAAAAAAAAATCTAATATACACAATAGTACAATATATGCTAATGCATATAATCCGCACTCTACTTTATGTATGCATCGGGTTTAAGTTTTAAGATGCTGCGTATTCTTTATATTGCTTTGGCAACAATGTATGAGAGTGGAGCGGATTGGGACAATTTGAACTTAATTGCTCATTGTGGATATCTGCAGTTATAAAAAATGTCATGATAAATACTTCAACTATCTGTCTTTACATTCCATTATACTTTATAAATAATATCGAATGGGAAAACATTTCAAACATTCAAACATATTTAAAACAAAAATGCATAATAATTGTCCCATACCTCCTGCCTACGTATTGGACATCGTTGGGAAGGATTTGGACAATCTAAACAAGTAAAGAGAAACCCTCTTAGAATTTTAATGTAAAAATAGTAATATAATAAAACTCAGTAAATAAAAAATAATCATAACGATACATATTTTTATTATAAATAATATAAAAGAAAAATTAAAAAGAAGATTTTTGGAGAAGCGTCCAATTTAATAAAATCTAATAAAACACGGTTGATGCTTTTCCAAAAATTGTCTATTTATTTCACATCCAGTCGAGAAATCAATCTGCCATAAAATATTAAAACTGAGAAAAATTAGGTATAAATAAATTTTTCCGTTGATGGTTGTTAATGAGCATCATTAATGTCAAAAATCATACATTAATGACCCCTATTAATGCATGATTTTTATTAATCAACGATTTTTTTACACGTAATATAGTTATGTTACCCGGAAGTTGTAAAAAATGGTAAATAGAATAAAACGAAATGATTTTGACAGTTCTAGCTAATAATATTCACGTAATTGTGACTAACCTAACATATTTGTCATGAAATAAAATTACTTTTTCTCCAAATTAAAAAGGTATGATCAACGGAAAACTTGTTCATTGGTGGAAGAGCATGACAGGCAATGAAAATCAAAGGCGGTCCGCGGCTCTAACCTGAAAAAGAAACTGTCACAAAATGTCAAAGTATCAATTTAAAGTTGATGTTAATGCTGTTTTATACCTATAATAATAATTGTTCATTCGTTTAAATTTCTAAATTTTACTTATTGGAAATAGCTTTGCAGTCTATTATTGTGCTTTGTTATTATATGTATTATTATTATTATTACAAAAATAAAATAACATTTATAAAACATTATAGTTATTTATAAAAATAACACAATATGGCATTATTGTTTCAGGAAAACTAAAATTTCATTGTGAAACTTTTTTACTCTTACCAGCTGTTTCGTTTTTTTACTTGATAAATATGCATAGTTTCTTGAAAAGTTCACCATCTACATCAGAAATTTCCTGAATTCTCTTTCAGATTGAGGAAGATCGGTGGTGTTCAGATGCTTTTTGATGTGACCTTCAAGTACCTACTTAGAATCCAAAATATTCTAAGATTAGTCTTTTTGAAAAAAAAATTAAAAATAAAATTGTTCATTTGCACTCTAAATAATCAAATAATACTTTATAGCTAACATCGGTCTCTGAGACCAAAAATGTTTATATCTCTGAAAATATTATAAATATGCTCATTTGTATGTATGTATGACGGTATGTACCAACAACAAATACACTGAGATAGACATATTATGTATGCAAACAGATATACCGGGAGTTTTTTTTATTAGTAAACATAGGGCATGTCATTACCATAGTTACAGTGTTACAGAATGACAGCAATGTATTGGAGCGTCTTTTTTATCAGTAAACATAGGGATAATTACATACTAAAATAAATATGAAATATAAATTAAAGAAATGATAAATTATTTATTTATATTTTCTACACTTAAGAACTAGGTAGATACCTACATTAAACTAATGAGAATTTTTTTAAACGAATAAATGCTCAAAATTGGAACTATTAACTTCTAACAATATCCTAAACAATTATAAAAATAATTTATAGCATTTGCAGGGGAGTAATATTTTGGGAAGCAGCACTAATTCGATTTTTTAATTGTTCAACATTCATTCTGTCACCATTGTACACATTATTTTTTAAGTGTCTACCTAGTTCTTAAATTCTCATTAGTTTAATGTATCTACCTAGTTCTTAAGTGTAGAAAACATAAATAAATAATTTATCATTTCTTTAATTTATATTTCATATTTATTTTCGTATGTTAATTATCCCTATGTTTACTGATAAAAAAAACGCTCTAATGCATTGCTGTCATTCTGTAACACTGTAACTATGGTAATGACATGCCCTATGTTTACTTATAAAAAAAACTCTCTGTATAGCAATGAGTACGGTATTGTATTACACTATTTAATTAATTTATTATAATAATGACTTCAAAATGGTAATAATTTTTGGTCAGGGTCAATATGACCCAAGCACCAAATGGAAAAGGTTAATACATAAATAACTATTGTCTTACCACAGACGTGTACTGTCCCGTACAAGACTTACTCTACAACTGAAGGATGGTAAAGAGTAGTACTGTAGTACCTACTGAAAATAAGCACATAAGAAAAAGCACGATATTTACTTAAGAAATAAATGATTTGTCCCACGAATTATGTGTCCCAAACCGCCCACTCTCCCCTGCTGTTTGTACCACCTTTTCTGATTTGTACCTATAGTATAATGAGAAATCTAACAACCCATTAATTTAATAGTATGCAGCTAGGTACTTTTACCTATATAAAAATCTGACGTGGCCATCACACAACCTTCCGCCATATCTAGACTTTAAACAGAAATGTATACGTACAATCCGGTGTCCATTTAAAATATACAAATAAAAATCTAAAATATTTAGCACAGAAATTAGTATCACCTGAATCAAAAGATTCATTCACACGAAAACTCTTCTGTGTTGAAGCAATCCTCCGTTCAGTTACTACATTTAATAGCTTACTTATGACTTATATAGCGCTAGTATGTCAACTTGTCACCCGTCTCATCTGTCAATATTTTTTATGCAGAAACAAAAATCAACCGAACATGGATTACAAGATTTCAACGTTTTATTTGATAAATTTATTTTTTAAATTTTACTGCAGTTCTTTAATGCTACCAGATAAAGACAATTTTTTTATAACGTAAATTGCAAATAACTTTTCCTCTTATTCTTATTACAAATAAATACTATATTTGTCCAAATTTATAGAAATTTTTGACACTTAATCTTTTCAATCTTCAAAAAGTATCACTTCCGGTGAAGATATTTGTACCAAAATCTAATGAGCTCTTCCTATTCGTATACAATTGTAAAATACCAAATATCAAAATTTTTGGATAATTCGTATTTGAGTTATGCAACATCCGGCATCGGCACGGACCACACACATACACACACACGCACACACACACACACATACATACAGACATCATCGGGAAACTATCAAAAATGAGTTGTAAGGAACCTAATTCGTGCTCATCCACTAAAAACTCACTACCCGATTTTTTGCATGATTCCAATACCTTCCTTTACAGGTAAGCGGAAGGTAAAAATGTATGGTTTGGTACCTACTTATTTATTGCTTAAAATGTGTTATCTACATCTAATTTCTTACTACGATATGGAAATGTTAAAAATATTTAAATATTATATCTACATTACCTGAGTTTACAGCAGGCAGCAATCGAATAAACATTAGAAATATACATAAATTAATTTCATCGTAGGAATGTGTCTACTTTCTTGTTAAAGTCTAATGGAATAAAAATGATAGCACCAATAACATATGTTTACATGTAGCCGTATGTGTTTTTCAGTGATAATTATTGTTTAATGATTAATAGTTGGCAAAATATCATTTTTTAAAAAACATGAAATAAGTATTATGATAGCAAATAATATTATACAGCATGTACAGGATATTATAATGGCATAGTACAATAATTGAATTTAGTTTTTATAGCCTTCGTATTCGCGCACTTGAGAAAATTATCGACAATTTGACATGCACTTGACATGCACATATTATATATGATTATTCGATAATTTTTTTCCGCAGAGAACTTTAATTTTGATAATATATTTGAAAAAATTTGAATAATTTTTTGAGAAACAATAATTGAAAATCGCATAAATGTCATTTTTACATTTTTACTAAACTATCTCCACGAGATCTTTAAATTGACACCAAACTCGGTATATTTTCAATAATTTATTTTTTTTAAACAATTGACGATCGATTAAACGTTATTTTTATTTTTCTACTTTAATTTGATACCACACACACACACACGATAGTATTTTGATAAAAATAAAAAAGTTATGTTTATAAAGTTGGTACCACTGGTTGAACAAAGCTCATTAACGAACTTGAAGTCAGATTTTGGCTCATGATCTTAAATATAAAATTTCAGTCCATAATTCCAACGCGTTTTTAAGTTATACAACATCCAGACAGACCGACTTTTTTAACAATTATGTTTTTTGGGTTCAGTCTAAAACGTGAAGATTCAACAAAATCTCGAACTGTCAAAAAATCACGATTACAATACTTTCCTCTATTACATAGATCGGGGAAGTACCTAAAAACAACAAAATAGTACATGCTGCAAAACTTCAATGTCATACTTATGAAAACCAAAGTAAAGTGCACCGTTGTTCAGAATTCACATAGATGAACAACGCCATCTCTTAGTAGTGCTAGTGCAATATCCCAATGGTCGAATTGGGAGCGGACGATTTCTTTTTCGTGCAGTTTTGTTGAGTGACGTCACGTAGACCTGTAATTCGCAGTTCAATTAAGAAACTTTGATTGAGAAAAGTAGCATCAAAACAGTCGAAATCGCCAGTTTTATATTGAAATCGTGGTGTTTTGCAGTGAAAATAGTGGTATTTTAAAGTGAAATAGTGCTATTTGAAAGTAAAATTGTGGTTCCTGCTGTGCTCTTGGATTTACTTCAAGATATTCAACAAGGCTTCAAGGAAAATTAAAGGTTGGAAAAATGTGTTATTTGTTACAATACTCACGGTATTACATGCAAAATGGTTAAACACATAGGTACACAAAATTTATATTAATAATAATTTTTTAATGGAAATAATTGTTTATATTGTTGGATAAATTGTTGCTGATGTAACAACAAATTTAAACATTTTTAAAAGTATTTTTTTGGAGTTTGGAGGGTAAAATGGTTAAATACATAATACAAAACTTACAATAATAAAATAATAAATATTTTAGTGGAAATAATTGTCAATAATTAGATAAATGTAACAACAAATTTAAACGTATTTAAAAGTATTCAGATTAAAATTTGTTCATTTTAGTTCATTGATTGTGTAAATATAAATTAACCTACTATTTATTGCATATTTTATATGATAAGATAGTATTTGTAGGTATTTTGTACACAACTAAATTAATACATTAAATAATATAAACTAAAATGAATATAAATGTTAGTTTTAGTTAGAATTAATATTGACGTTTATATACTCGTACAACTATTGTTTAATACTCACTAAGCAAGATCTAAACTATGTATACTCGTATAGATATCCAAACACCCACTTGCTGAATAATATACTTAAAATGCAAAATAAAACCAAATTTACTATAAAAACTATACGACAATAGAAAACATCACACAATATTCTATAAAAATTAGTAGCATACACGTAATGTCTAATGAAAACTCCTTACAGAAGAAAAAACAACAAAATAATATACACTGCAATGTGGAAAGTAAAGTGCACCGTTGTTCAGAATTTCACATAGGTGAACAGCGCCATCTCTTAGTAGTGCAATATTCCAATAAAAGAAAAATCTATCCACCGCGGCTATGTGATGTTGTCTAGCCGCAGCCGCAACCTGTCTGTGTGATCCTCTACTCATGGCAGAAAACAGTAAAAATCATTGATTAAACATAAAAATAAAAAATAATTTATGTTTGAGGGGAAAACATAATTTTGACACCCATATTTTTAAAAAACTGCAATATTTCTAAAAATGAGGGTTTTCGCGCGCCACTGTACAGCATTTATTTGTAAGCGAATTAACTTCAAATTTTAATATGTTGTCAACAAAGCTTGGATCTACGAAATAACCGATCGAATTTTGTAAATTCGTTTTAAATATTTGTGTTCAAAAAATAACAAAAATTGTCAAAATTCAAATTAACATATTTCGATTTTAAAGCAAAATTTTAAAATTCTGCATCGACCATTTTGTAGATTGTACTTTTATCTTCAACAATATCTTTAGAATATTATATTTAACAAAACAATAAACGCTGTGGAGTGGCGCGCGAAATCCATGTATTTGGCTGTTTTCTGGCGCGGTAGAGGATCATCTTAAGGGCGCGCTTAAAAGTCGAAGTCTGTAATGGTAATGTTTTTAACCCGATAATTGTCAAAATCTTAATATAGGTCATAATATGATTTATAAAAAAAAATCTTTTTTTCTGAAACTACTAGTGCCACGTCAGCGACACTTTAAAACTTTTACATGGCTCATTTTGCACATGATTTCTGCATAAATTTCGGATAAACGGTGTAACCTATAATTAAAATTATGTTACACAATGAAAATATGTACATTCCTAATTGCCTTATTCTAAAAATTATATCTGTAATAATAGTTCATTTTGCATAAAATTCATTGCAATTTGATGAATTTTGCTCTCTCTTCTTTCACTTCTACTGCAAATTACATAGGGTCTTTCAATAGGAGTGATAGTTTTTTCAATAAAGATTTCTTGGTTTCTGATATATATTTTATTTACTTCTAGGTGTCAAATTATTTAGTATAGTGTGCAGTTTTATGATGCAGCGTTTGACGCCTCTAGACCGGTTGGAAATAATAAAAAATATTACCAAAGTTCGAGCTCAGTTGTGGGTGCTCAACATTTATTCATCCCAGAATTGGGTCGCCCTCAACGTTACTCTGCGCAGGCTATAAGACGCACTGTGATTAAGTTTGATTTAACATTACTAAGACAATAAGCCACCAAGAAGACAACGAAATGTTCGAAGTGAGGAGAAAATCACAGTTGTAGCGGCCAGTGTTGCAAATGAGCCAAATTCTGCCAAATTGGAGCGATCTTGTGATCAGTGTTAACAAAGCCGTGGTGAACATTTGAACGCTATCTTGTTCCGAACATAACTGCATTGTCCAAGCTTCCAAATAAAGCAAAAACTAAATTGATATGTCAAACCGTTGACGTTTTATTTATAATTAAAATCCTATCACTCTTAATGAATGACCCTATATTTATTTTCAGGTATTCTTATTTAGCATAAGGCAATCTAGAAACTTTAATTATTCTATTGATATATTATTTATGCCTATTGCTTGTTCCTATTTGCAGATATTTATGCAGATAAAGTGCATAAAAATGACTTTCTCATTAATTGCTCACTTCTCGTTGTCTGGGCCAATAACCTATTGGAATTATTCAATAGTGCACGATGGTCGAATAAAGTTATTTAATTAAAGAAATAAATAATATGTTTACATGGCATGATGTATTGATGTATATGACAGAACAGAACAACTTCTAAAATTACTAACTAGATCCTAAAATTCATTTTTTTTTCGAACATGAAATAGGTTGTAAACTCAACAATAAAATACTAGAACTTATAATTTTATTTTTGTTTACTAGAATCAGTTTAATATAAATTATTATAATGATGGAAGTTCTCTCAAAACTTTCGAAACACTACTAGCAAAAATTAATAACTGGGTAATATCTTCATATGCAGGTTTCAAAATTGGAATAATAGAATTAAATGTTGGTCCCATTTCGCCCAAAAAGACTTGCACATTTTTTATAATCTCGATAAAAATTTCGAGAAATTTCTCCGCCGCGGGCAATATTGAAGTAAGTTGTATAAGTTCATCAATCGGAATTTTTGAAAGGAAATCTGATGGCGGTTGAACAGCATTGGCAGCAGTAGTTGATAACGAGGTAGCAGCCCTTGTATCTGTAAATAAAAATAGGTTAATCAAAGTGCTGCAGGTTAACCAAAATAAATAATGTTCCAGTGACAGTGTTAAAGTAGTATAGCCGTGCCAGGTGCTAGTCAATCATTGAACTTTTAATGACAATGATAAAAAAGAATTAAAACTCACAATTGAAAAAAAAATATTATGATTTAAGGCCATACAAATTTCAAATAATATATATTTATGTATTAAGGGTGTAAAGAAGCTTTTATGGCTTGAGACGTGATTTTGAGCCCGAGCGTAAGCCGAGGGCTAAAAACACGTCAAGAGCCATAAAAGCAAGTTACGCCCGTGGTACATACCCAACTTTATGCACGGTTGAATATGATCTAATAAATTAATTAATATAAATTACTTGTTCAAATTACTAAAAACTACTATAGTTGATTTCTTAACTAAACGGAGCAATCTGAAGTTGTCTCGCTGAGCCATATTTATACTGTGCAAAAATACAGGTATGCACGAAACAAGTTTTAAGACGTTTTTGACTCATTTTTTATAACAAAATATAGCAACTAGCAACAAACATTAATAATTTGGAAATCCTAACCTAATTCGCTGAAACGTTTGACGTTTAAAAGGTCAACAAACGTTCCATACCCGGTGACGTCAATGGACAAGGGGAGAAGTGGTGCTTTCAGCCTCGTTTTGAAGAATATTACTTTTAATAATTATTTTCTCTTTCTTGAAATAAATTTAAGAAAAAAAAAATACGGGGTAGATATTTTTTAGTGTTCTTTCGATTTCAGTAAAGAAAAAAAATCGTGCAAAACCTCATTGTGCAAATTTTCAGCTTCAAACTAATTAGTGCAAGGTTTAGCTGCAATTTTGTCTAAAATAGGTATATGAATAAAACAGAACACAAAACTTCTGTGAAAACAAATTAGGTACATAATTTTTGTTTGCTAGCCTGTGGTAACAAATCATATTTGTGACGTAAAGGATAAAATACCGTTTGCCGAATTTTAAAACAAAGACCTTAGAACGCAAACTCATTATAAACTTATATAATATAAATTTTACGACGAGCGGAAAATTTTCGTTTATCTTGAAATATATATTATTTTATCGAAGTAGTTTGCCATATATTAAACAAAACCGTTAATAACTTACTGACTAACTGATAACTTAGGGTGATATTCTTGTTCAATGCAAAAAACAGGTAACACGAGGTAACATTGAGTTAATATTCTATACTAGAGAGTAACTATTTTATAAGTATTATATTGTGGCCAGTGCTTGGTGGACCCTGTATCCAAAATTACAAGGTTGAGGAAATTTTCAATAGCACTCTTAGAATACATTTCAATTTAAAATACATTGAAAAACTAACAGTTATATTTATTTAACGTTGTCATTATGATGATAACCACGTAATTTTATTGAATTAACTATGACAAATAAGAAATTTGGAATAAGTTATTTTTGACGGTATACGATTGTAGATGAATATTGTGTGCACTTTGTCGGATAGAGCTTATTTGTTGCACAAATTTCTCATCGCGTGCAGCAAATTATGCTCTATCCGTACTTGATACACAAATAACTATTTTCAATGTAAATGTATTTGACCTTGACACAACAAAAATTTTGTCTGCGACGCATTTTTCTTTATGATTCCTAATTAAAAAAAACAATTTCCAAATTTCAGCCCTCCTAAAAAATATTCTGGGTGCACTACTGGTATTTTAGCCTACCGAACCCTGAGAAAAGCGAACTTATTTTAAATTAGTATTTGCAGAAGATAAGTAATGTTAAAAAAACAACTTTACCTACCTGTTTGGTTTGCTGTCGCTCTTTGTAGTTCTAAAGCAATTAGCAAAATTAAATACGACTTCATGATGATATTTTTTTCAAACAATGTCGAACTACGTTCTTTTTCAAGGTAAGTGAGAAAAAGTACTGAAACATACACACCAGTTTATATTTATAATATTTCAAAAAAAAGGAAGATAACGAAAACTGGAATAATAAATTAAGTTCAATTATGCCAATATTTAAAACAATAAAAAATATTATATTGACTTGCATGAGCTAGGTAAAAAGTAAATACACAAACTTTTAAGAAAAATTATAATTAAAAAGTATTTGTCTACAACTACAACACACCTATAGAAGTGTAATGTACCTATCCACAAAAGTACCTACTTTTTACTGTGTGTTTAGAACACTTTATTCTACGATCAGACGAAAAGTACTAACCAAACTACGAAATGATAACCTATAGCTATAGTAGTATAGCTATATTTAAAGGTTCATCGTGGTGGGAATATCATGTATAATATGCGTTTGATTATTGTTTTTTTAATTGTTAAAATAATCAACTTTACTCAAAAATACATTGCTGATTTGTATTTCTTTTAGTTTACATTCGCAGTGATATAGATATTTTCACCACGAATCGTTGTTAAGATGATAACGTTAAAAGATACTTTGTAAAATAATTTTTAGAAGATATAAAGGGATCATTGTTTCATAGGCAAAACTTTAAGTTCACGTATATAAGATATCTTCACTGTATGACATCCTACGGATCATTGTTAAGATGGTATTATTTGAATAATTGTAAAATATACCTATAAGATTAATTTTAGGAGATATCAAAGGAATAACTTCATATGCATTACTTTAAGTTCACAGTATGTTAGATATCTTCACTAAGACATCCTACGGATCTTTGTTAAGATGATCATCCGACTAACTTTAAAAGATATTTATAAGATAAATTTTAGGAGATATCAAAGGAATAACTTTTGCATCAAGACAATCGAAGTTAATACAAAAGGATTTAAAAATAAGCTCCGCTTGTTCGTACAACTGAAGTGGCTTGTTCATTCGGAAGTTTTAAAATGAAATGTTGTATGCTGTTTAACGTATTATCTTTTTTTTTTAAAACAAAGAAATAAATGATCCTACAGGCAGTGAAGATGAATAATAATTAATTAGGTACATGTTCCAGAAAAACGTGATGTAAAATCGTGTAAAATTATTGTACGAAAATTGCATCTTTCGAATTTGGAATAAGAAGTTATTTTTCCCAATAATTTATTATGTATTTTACTCATTGGCATACCCTAGAGCCATGTTTTTTAAGGAACTTAATTATTTAATTAAATAAATACGGGAATATCAGTATGTTTTGCAAGAATTGTCAAATTGTTTACATTTTAGCCGGTAGAAATATTTTTTGGTTATGCTGTACCGAACTAAACATTTTTGCATTATGTGTTATGTGTCTTCGAAACTTACGCTTACGCAGGAACACTGAACACAATAGCAGATGCATTTCACTGTTTTTCTACTAGATTAAGGATATTGCCTACTCCCCACTATTTAGGTGTATTAATTTTTGGCTAAATTTGGTAAGGCTAAATTATTATTATTTCTTAATTACCTATACATTTTTATTTAGAAATTCGAAATATATCACTTTAATTTGTACTACTAACACAATGTGATTATTTGGGATCCTATACAGTTATTTAATTACTTATTATTTAATCATTAGTACCTATATCATACAAACTATATATTTTGTTCATGTCATTTACCATTTAATTAGAAATATAGCATATATTTTCATCTCTGATTTTTTTTTTACAAATTTTACTTTGTTCCGCCGCCCTAGCCGAAAATCTTGGGTGCGCCACTGATTTAATTTAATTTATACATATATAAAACATTATTTTCTTCAATAATTACAAAGGATTTGCATGATTGTCTTTATTTTAAAATATTGTGTACTACATCGAAAATTCTCTTAGTATTTTTGATATATTTGAAGCAAAAATTATGAGATTTGTAAAACCTTGATACCAATCTGCCTTAACGTAATTTAAAATAGCTCCAGTAAGAGGCTGATAATCCTCTATTAACATAAGTAAAGACTTCATGAAATCTATAACATGATCGAGAATATGATGTATCAAAGGCATAATCGGTAGAAGTTGTAGAATTTCTGATACATCTATATTTTTTAGTATGAATGCCGGTGACAAATCATCTAAAAATAATAAAAATAGTATTATGTGTAAAAATATAGCTGGAAACAAACACAAATAGTAGTAACCACATATTTTTTGCCATCTTAATTTTCGCGTAATATGACGGCTATTTCTGAAGTTTTTTTTTTTAATTAGATTAAGTATTTCACATTTTAAGATAACATCCACTAGATTTTCTACTAAAAACCTGAAACTCTCAAATCTAAAGAGTAAAGCAACCCTCAAACTTATTTTCAGCACCTACATATACTTATTAGAGGAAGGGGTATATATACAGGTTGGTGGAGATGAAATGCGAACATAGGGAAATATATGACAATGGAGTTATCATGCTAGGCATATACGTGGAATAAGTATTGTCAATGTCAAAGTACCTGTCATATAATTGAAATTTTTATTTTCATTAAAATATTTTCTTTGCATAATAATGTATGTATACGAGCAGAACGAGAAAGTTTACAGGCACTTTTAGATTTTATTATTATTTCTGTTATTGATTACTCTTTTTGCCACACAAATTCACATTACTTCGTTTTGTGACACTACTACAAAATATATCAAGATACCTGGCATGAAAGTTCGATTGTCATGTATGTTCCCTATGTTCGCATTTCACCTCCACCAACCTGTATAGTTTTGTTACAAGTATCAAGTATCATAATGTCACAGTGAAAAATAAATGAAACGCATGCGCAGTATAAAACAAAATGTTATTATACCAGAATATATGATTATAGATATAAATAATTATGTATCTAATACCTACCTTGTTCAATTGCAGAAATATTTGTTGACAACAAAACGAGTAATAAGAAGATGCAAATGTTTGTGTTCATTTTGACAATATATAAGTTAAACTAGTTCTGTGGGTACTGTTTTCTGTAAGTCATAAATTAGTATTCATTACGTTATCGCTGACGTAACTAATGTGTACATTGACCAGTACCAGTACGGATATCTTACGTTTTTTTTAAATTATGTATTTTTTGATAATGAGGAAAATAACTAAACTAACAGGTAAATAAAAAATAAATAATTATTGTACCAACGATTTTACACCTTAAATAGCCGGTTGCAAAAATAAAACTTAAACCCTGTTTATGCGATGCCTTTTGTATAATAATTTAGGTCTTGTTAGGGCAACTATGCTCCAAGAGAAGATCATAATATCTTTATTCTTTACATTGCACTGCGACTTATTAAGTGTAGACATAGGCGCCGACTACGCGAGGTCTTCGGGACTCGAGCTCCCACAACAAAATCTTCCTAGGGGCTCTAAAAACTAGTGAATGACCAATGGTTTTACTAGTTTTGAATTATCTTGTTTTAATAAACACATTTTGTTACACAAAGCATAGTCTTCGATAAATCAGACATGAAAGAAAGGAATGTACATCACGAATTTTGATCGGTTTTCTAAAGTAAGAGTAGGCTTATAAAATAAATAAATAAAAATAGAGATCATGTCACTCTGCAATTAAAAAACAGATTTTAGATTTTTAATATGTTTAAATAAAATAATGTCAAAAAAATGTATAAATAAACAAACTAAAATAAAATCATAATGAATACATTTAACAAATAATTATTCATTAGAAATAAAATAGTAGGACAACATCCTACAATTACGTTTGTTTGTTGTTAAATAAATCACAAACTTGTGCGAAGCATGTTTTGGTCATTTTGGTAAACGACACTCTTAAACACACTATGAGTCCGATAGACTCACTGGTCTGCGTTACAAATTTTGAAATTGTTTATTTATATATAATTAACAAGAAATAAATATGTTTATTTATCATCAAATTCAACATAACACATAAATAAGAGAATTCTAAAAGCGTCATCAAAAAATATACTCGTATATTACAGGATTATAAGTATTAGCTAAATATGTTTATGTTAAAATGAGTCCGTTGAACTTACCTTGCCCGGGTAGAGTTTTAAACATTTTCGAATTATATAGAAATGAATAAATATAAAGCTGTCCGAAAAAGAGTAGGGGAGACTAGGGAGGGTTGATACGTAGGGAGGCTTGATACCCTATCATATTTACTGCCAGGAAGTTAGTGGGGAGTCGACTATTTTATTACACTATCGTCCAATAGATTGCAGTGTTTGGTGAAAATTTGACAGATCTGTGATGATCAACAGGTGTTCTATACATAAAAATGTGTTTTTGTGCCTGACAATGTTACTTACATTGACTAACATTTATAGGGTTTTAATTTTTATAGTATAAGTTTTGTGCACAATGAATTATTTCACATAAAAGTAAAATGAAAATAGTATGTGCTCTACAATTTGCGTAGCTTAAAATGTATGGTTAAGATCGTTCTGCATGTTTTTGTAATTTTTGGTACTTGGTGAGGTTTGATACTTATAAGCCAGAGACACTTGATACATGGAAAATCTCGAATTTTGAAAAATTTGTGCGAAAATCTACAAGGGAAATAAAAACAATAATATCAATGAAGACGATACAGACAGTGACGAAAACGAAATAGAAAACCAGTATGATGATGATGATGCTGTAGCATGTAATAATTGCAACTCATTGTACTTACAATCTAGACCTAATGAATTCTGGTTTAAGTAGTGTCAGATCTGTTCCAGGTGGTCGTATACAGAATGTGCTGGGGTGGATAGAAGAAGTAAGATATTTATTTATGACATTTGTAAGGAGTAAATATTTCAAAAAAATAATTTTGTTTTACGTCTCAAGCCTCCCAGTGTACGTCTCATCCCTCCCGTAGAATGGGAGGCTTGATACGTTTTCTTGTTTTAAAAAAAATTATTTCTAAAAGTTGTTTTTATATAAGTTAAAGAGTGTTTATTTTATTTTTGTTTGTCAATATACCAATTAGTAGATATATATTATTAAAGTATTCAAATTGTGTTTATTTTTAATTCTACGATGGTTTAAAGCCAAAACGTATCAACCCTCCCTAGTCTCCCCTACCTATACTATTTTGTGTCTTGAATTGAATAGTCCGGATTACAGAGATTGTATTGCAATATATTTTATTTTATAAATCATAACCAGTTACATCTATAAGGCGTATAATCAAACAAATCTCAAACAGCAATGCAATATGCAAGCATAACAGGGAGGTACAAATTGATTTTTGTAAAGATGTGTCTATTTTCAAAGTTTTGAACTTAGTTTTAAAAAAATATTAAATAAAATGGTATTATAACTCACTTGACAGCAGTCAGTACTTGCACTTTCCTATAGCTCATTTTACATTGAGCAAGCGTAATGCAACTGCAATCTTCAAGTCAGAGTTGAATAAATTGCTCAAGATTTTTTCATTTTACACTGAGCAACATCAGCAACATGCAATTTCTTATTTTATAAATTTTTTAATAAATTTACCAAATATTTTGTTACTATATTATGTCAATTTAACCTCTTGGATTTGTTGTATTGTATATTGTTGGAAAATAAGGATAGACTGGCATTATAACCACTAACGCACTAACTTTCAAACACAAATTAATCTTTTTGAAGTTTATGTTCAGTTGGTAGCATCGAACTAAAAATAACTAGAAATAACTGAATTGCCTGAAAGCCTTACAAAAATTAGACCATGTTCTATTCCATGCAACCGTTGCCTCAAGATTGCTTCTGCTTTGCTTTATTACACTTATGCAATATTGAATCCAAAAGTTGCACTTGCATCTGCAATATTGCTCAATGTAAAATGGACTTATCATGCTCGCCAATCAAACAGCTTGCTGATGTTGTGTCGTAGGTGCACACGCCTTATAATACCTAGATTATACGAATTTTGAATCAACCATTTCTTTCTCAATACCTGGATTACAATATTTTGTTACAAATTTTGTAAGAAATAAAGTATTTAACAATATTTATATTAAAAATATACTTAAATTAAAAGTAGGTATTATTTACCTTACGCCCATGTCACACCGGCATAGCACGAAGCACGGTGCTCTATGGGAACAAATGAATAACGTAAAATTTTATCGCCGCTATTTCGTCGAGCATTTTGACATATGGAAATTTGTTGCTGATTTCGCAGTGAGTCCTCAATATAATTTTTGACATTTGGTGAATAATTGATGTCAAAATAGTAACAGTAAGTAATTTGATAATAAGAATATAACCCTTTCAGCTTTTGTCAATATATGAACTAATTATTGTTTTAATTAACACAAAAAATTTATGAATTTTAATTCTCAGCTGTCAAAAATAATTTTCAAAACCCTTAAAAGTACGAAGTGAACATAGCAATATATAAATTTTCGTATGGCATTTTGCTATACCGGTGTGACACACAGCTTTGAACGAAGCAAAATGCCACATCGAGCACCGTGCTTCATGCCACGTTGGTGTGACATGGGCATTACAAAGTAATGAATAAACAACACTTAAAATAAAGAAATACAAATATCGAGACAAACATTTTGCCTTTAATATTGACTTATTAGCGTTGACATATCATAGCTAAGTAGGAACATGAATGTTTATTTTTTACCTGCTACTTAACTTACCCTTAACAACATACATATTGGAAACTAAGTATATTACACTTCTTCATATTTGCAGGCAAAAGATTTCAGCATTTCGAATTTTGGCTCAATAAAAAAGTAAAATAAATAAAACTATAACAATCCTCCTCCTAGTAAATCTTTATTACCTACATTTTATTTGGCAATAGAATTAATAAAATTAAGAACTGCTGCTGCTAGGGGTTGTGGATTCAGCTCTGTCTGCAACGGATTTCAACATTTTAATTATACTTTTAAGTAATGTTTCAATTCCATCAGAGAATCGAGAAAGTTGGTGAGGAATGAGTGGTTTCGCAGCTTCAAAAATTTCTTCGAGTGTCTCCAAAAACTCTACTTCACAAGTGGCACTTTTGGCAAATGATTCTTTTAACTTTGGGAGCTTCTCTATAATTGTACTAAAATTCGGTGCTTCACTGGTTGGTGTTGGTGTAGTGGTTTCAGCTAAACAAACATACATTCAAAATAATAATAATAAAGAACAAAGATCAGAAATAATGATTATGTAACAGATGTAGTTAATAATTTCAAACATATAGTTGAATCAAAGAAAACAGATGGTTGAACATGGAAACAAGTTGAATAATGCATCTAAGCAAAATCTACAATACTTGTTAGGTGACCACAAGTTGCATAAAATCTCAAACATGTCAATAATTGGTTAATCGGCGACACAGAATTATTCCTGAAATTTTATACATTTATCAATTATAATTACTAATTTAAAAATAAATTTGGGTAAAAATTAATTGATAATTATCACTGAAATACGCCAATCGTTCTAATTGTAAAGGTGTATTTTTTGTTAACCTGAACCATCGTGTCAAAAAAATTTGATCGACTATAGATTTTTCTCGGGATTCCATTATTAATTAATTAAATTTCTTCTAAATCATCATCCTCTAATGCGTTAATATTAATGTCATCAAATACATCCATATTTTACACCGTTACAGATCGTAAGTAAAACTTATGTATCTTAAGCCGTAGTCAATCTACCGCTTAGAGTAAGTGGAACTTAGTAAAATTGAGTGTCACTTAACTTCGTGGTGCAAATGAATTTATTTACAAGCTCAACTTAATGCTTAAGGCGCTACACTTGTGTCAAAAATATAGTGAAAAAGGGAGCTTGCTATATTACAAACTGAGCTCTTGTTAGTACACCTAGACTGTTCATATTTTATATATACATAGTTAAGACATGACTCTAGAGTGCTAAGAAATTAGATTTTTGAAATACTTAATGGTATTTTAGTAATAAATTAGTAAAAATAGTCAATTTGGCCGATTTTTTACTATTTTTACCTTCCGCTTACCTGTAAAGGAAGGTATTGGAATCATGCAAAAAATCGGGTGGTGAATTTTTAGTGGATGAGCACGAATTAGGGCCCTTACAACTCATTTTTGATAGTTTCACGATGATGTCTGTGTGTATGTGTGTGTGTATGTGTGTGTGTGTGTGTGTGTGTGGTCAAGGGGTGTTAGTCGCATAACTCAAATACGAATTACCCGAAAATTTTGATATTTGGTATTTAACATTTGTATATAAATTGGAAGAGCTCCGTAGATTTTGGTACAAATATCTTCATCGGAAGTGATATTTTTTGAAGATTGAAAAGGTTAATTGTCAAAATTGTAGATAAATTTGGAAAAATATAGTATTTATTTGTAATAAGAATAAGAGGAAAAGTTATTTGCAACTTACGTTATAAAAAAATTGTCTTTATCTGGTAGCATTAAAGAACTGCAGTAAAATTTAAAATATAAATTTATCAAATAAAACGTTGATATCTTGTAATCCATGACCGGTTGATTTTTGTTTCTGCGTAAAAAATATTGACAGGTGAGACGGGTGACAAGTTGGCATACTAGCGCTATATAAGTCCTAAGTAAGATATTAAATGTAGTAATTGAACGGAGGATGGCTTCAACACAGCAAAGTTTTCCTGTGAATGAATCTTTTTATTCAGGTGATGCAAATTTCTGTGTTTGAATATTTTAGATTTTTATTTGTATATTTTAAACATGTTTAAAGTCTAGATAAGGCGGAAGGTTGTGTGATGGCCACGTCAGATTTTTTTCCTCAGATGTGTAATTTTTTTGACAAAAAATATTTTCTTAGCACTCTCACGAACAATGCAAGGAATCGATTATTTAAAACAAAATTAATAAATATGCAATAATAAAGCCACAGTTTGTAATATTAAAATGGATAAAATAATTCTTATTTTCTCTAATTGTTGTTGCAACAATGTTTTGTATGAATTTTTCGATCAAATAATGCTTCGTAATTACTTATGGTAAATTTCAGATTTTTATTTTGAGCAATATAGCCAGAATCGTAAATTCTGATTCTATTGCAGCAATATTGCTTTCAACAAGTGTAGAGCCTTAGATTAATTTGATGGAAAAATAAAACTTTTAAAAAAATTGAACCGTTTTCAGAAATATCCATTAAAAATTGTGAAATAATAATATAATTGATTTCTTGACGATTATGCTAGACAATTTGTACTACTTAATTCTCGTATATCAGTAAACAAAAACATTTGCTGAATTTGCTGAATTCTTTAATATGTATTACATTGGCATAGTTTCCAATTTTGTTACAAAATTCAATAGAAATGAACCGCATAACATATATAACAAGATAGACTTGTTAAGGCTCTACCCTGGTTGCACGCAATATTGCTGCAATAGAATCAGAATTCACGTTTCTGGCTATATTGCTCAAAATAAAAATCTGAAATTTACCATAAGTAATTAGGAATCATTATTTGATTGAAAAATTCATACAATACATTGTTGCGACAACAATTAGAGAACATAAGAATTAATTTATGCATTTTAATATTACAAAATTTTGCCTTATTATTGCATATTTATTAATTTTGTTTAAATAGTCGATTCCTTGCATTGTTCGTGAGACGGCTACGAAAATATTTTTTGTCAAAAAAATTACATATCTGACGAAAAAAATAGTAAAAATCGGCCAAATTTACTATTTTTACTAATTTATTACTAAAATACCATTAAGTATTTCAAAAATATAATTTCTTAGTACTCTAGAGTCATCTTTTAACTATCTATATATAAAATATGAATAGTGTAGGTGTACTAACAAGAGGTCAGTTTGTAATATAGCAAGCTCCCTTTTTCACTATATTTTTGACACAAGTGTAGCGCCTTAATATTACAAATTATGGCCTTATTATTGCATATTTATTAATTTTGTTTAAATGTCGATTCCTTGCATTGTTCGTGAGACGGCTACGAAAATATTTTTTGTCAAAAAAATTACATATCTGACGAAAAAAATTGTAAAAAATCGGCCAAATTGACTATTTTTACTAATTTATTACTAAAATATCATTAAGTATTTCAAAAATATAACTTCGTCGCCCTCTAGAGTCATCTTTTAACTATCTATATATAAAATATGAACTATGTAGGTGTACTAACAAGAGCTGAGTTTGTAATATAGCAAGCTCAGTTTGTAATATAGCAAGCTCCCTTTTTCACTATATTTTTGGCACCAGTGTAGCGCCTTAAGTAAAAAAAAGTTCTATTCGTAAATTATTGTCTGTTTTAGTAACAACATTATATTTATCTAAATTTCTATGTAGTCTTAAAATTATAATAATAAATATAATTATATATCTTACCTCCATAGGTGCCAGCTATACATAGAGACAACAGCGCCAAAAGTAACACACAAAAATATTTCATTTTAATATTAATGTGATATCGTCAAGAAAGTTGAAATTATTATTGTCACTAGTTGTATGCAGTTTTAAACTACTGCGTATATAGACTTTATATATCATTGTTTATGCGCCAAAAATAATTAATTGCAATGATAACGATAGGTTGAGTCATGAATAACCGATTACTCAAAATGGAAAAAATTCCTAGGGAATTTATTTAATTTATCTATTGTATTGTAATAGGGGAGACCGGGGTTTTTACAGGGCACATTGCTGATACATATAATGCAGAAGACGAGATGTCCCAGTAAACACAATCATATTCATTTGAGGTTTATTTCATATTCATATTACATTTCAGAAAGAACATATTATGTAACATTGTGTACATAAAACTGACATTGCAGGTACATCTAATTGTCCCGGACTTTCATGTTCGAATAACCTACAATGTATTTGCAAAAGTATATCTTATGTACGTCGTAAATATATTCAGAATATATGAAATTGTTCTTAAAAATATACATCACATATAATTTATACATCCATAGATGCTATCCCTTGAAAATTTTTACAGTGCAATAGTTTTAATACTTTTTATTTAAAGATAAAAAATTAATAATACAGATCTACGCACAGCCCAATGCAACCTAACAATGCCGATATTGATGATAATATTTTGGTTAAACTGCAGTCGGGAGCGGGATTCGAACCTGAAGACCTAACAACCGAAAGCTGAAACTTACTATATAGCTACACACATAAGTTAAAATATTTGTGATTATAATATGAATTGATCAAATGGTGTAATAAGCTTATAGTATATTTGAAATGTTTAATATAGTTGCAACTATTTGTTACCAATATGTTTATTTACGTTCAAGCCTGAATTGAACAAAAATTGACTATTGCTTAAATGAAATTTATTTATTCTAAATGGTTTTGACTTATTTAAAAGTAATTCTTTAGAGTCATACTAGAATAATAATTATTATTGTCCATTACAATAATATATTAGTAATAATTTCTAAATTTGTAATAATACTTGGGGTTAATGCTCAGTTATTCATTGAATTGTCAATTGTCACTAACATAACATTACACAATTCTACCTTTCAAATTAAAATATGAAAACAACGTACAGTTAATCAGTATGATCGACATTCATGCAATTGAAAGAAATAATAAACTAAAAACATGATTAAATATTTTTATTAATAATAATTGTTATACATACAAGTATGTGTAATGTAATGTATATTGAAGTATATATTTTTAAAATAATGTATGTACATTAAATATGTGCCATGTATATCCATTTCATATACATGTAAGTATGTACCATGTATATTGAAGTATATATTTTTAAAATTATGTATGCACATAAAATATGTGCCAGGTATATTCATAGGAAATATAATGTATCTGTCGTAATATACATTGATATGTATTTCATATTATTATGTACCTAAGTATATTAAGTAAATCATATGAAATCTACAATATACATGTGACATGTATTTAATATACCTACTGTATATATTTTAGAACATAACGTATATGCACTGAATGCCTCATGTACATCAGTGGCGTCTACGTAGTCTTTGAGTACATCTATACAGGGTGTAACAGCGAAACCAACCAACGCCTATATTTTCTTTATTATTATAGTTACAAAAAAATGTTAAATAGCAAAGTTGTAGGAGACCAAGGGGGACTGATTAAAGAATAAAATAATTTTTTAAACCAGTGGTTCTCAAGTTAAAACACAAAGTTATATTTTTTCAAATGGGAATATCCATATTTTTTAGGCCTATCCGATAAAGTATTTTTTTCTGAATTCAACCATGTATTCGTTTTATATCCTTACATAATAAAAATTTTGAGAAAAACTCAGTTGAAATTTAAATAATTTCTAATTTTTAATATTAATCTATGGATGAAAAACAAGTGATAAAAAATATGGACGTGGTTTCTTTGGATATCTCGTGGCATAAATATCGCAAGCTTGTATGGTATTTTTTTTTTAAATTTATCACTTGTTTTTCATCCATAGAATACTGCACATTAATATTAAAAGTTAAAAATTATTTAAATTTCAATTGCATTTTTCTCAAAATTTTTATTATGTAAGGATATAAAACGAATACATGGTTGAATTCAGAAAAAAATACTCTACCGAATAGGCCTAAAAAATATGTATATTCATATTTGAAAAAATGTAACTTTGTGTTGTAACTTGAGAACCACTGGTTTAAAAAATTATTTTATTCTTTAATCAGATGTCCCCCTTGGTCAGCTACAACTTTGCTATTTAACATTTTTTTGTAACTGTAATAATAAAGAAAATATAGGCGTTGGTTGGTTTCGCTGTTACACCCTGTATATGCGGTGTAAAAAAATAACATGTTTGTAATTTTTATTCTTTTTCGTAATATTGGTCTCATAACGTAGATAATTTATTCGATTTATTATTTTTGATATTTTAAGTTCCTTGTTTATGAAATCAAATTGTTTATTTAAAAATAATTGTGTAGTTCTTATTTATTTATCTTAAATGTTTCATTTTGGTATTGAGCTAGAAAGTTACATACAAATGGGGCAGGTTAAAATCTGCCCGTTCAAAAGTCGCGCCTGGCTGTTATATGCAGTAGGTTACCTACCTAGACGCGTTAAACATTTATTTTATGTTTTTCGTAATTTAAATAAAAAACTATTGTTTGGACACATTATGATATTATAAAAGTACATGTTTATTTTACATACTTACCTACATTATAAATTTTATAATAATTAATTTCGAGAAACTGTTAAATCGGTATAAAAATCTCGTATAATACTTATAATTCATTTTTGGGATGTTTGGATATTGAGATAGGTATAAAAATTAAAAAAATATACATAATACACTAAAATATAATATTAACTAGAATAAATGAATGCTAAATAATTAATAATTTAATTTTTTTTTGTAATTCTAATTCATTTTTACAAAGTTTCACCATTTTTCTTTATTCTCTGCTGGTTGATACTTTATACATAATTTTAACCTGGTAGAAATACTGTCTCATTCTCATTGATATGAATTCATATATTACATTATGGTCATATGATACAATTTTCTTATCATGAATATTGCAATTAAATTCAAATTTATAGTTCTTTGTTCTCTCTACAACAAAGCAGACAGTTTCCTCATAAACATAGAGATTTGTGATATTTTTTTAATAATATATTTTCTATAAATATACATAAATTGAAAATAAAATGATTTGGATGTGTCAAATAACCTCTGGTTATCAAATTAGTTAAATTCGTAATATGCGCACTAAACATTGTTATACTTACTCTTTATTAGATGCATAACCACTTTTGAAATTGAACACAAAACGTTTTTTACCCATTTTTATGCGACAAAATAACCAAAAACCAAACCAAAATCAAGCACTTTTCTCACATGTAAGAAGACAAAACATTGTTGTAAATTTAGCTCCTGAAGAAGACACATGGGGTGTCGAAACTAGTTGAGTGAGACAATTAAAATATTTGACTGCATCCCAGTAATTTTCTTCCAATCCTCATTGTTGTACTATTGTCTATTAATATGTAATAATAAAAAAGCGTAATTCTACATGTGTATATATTTTATTGTCAAACTTAACCCACTTGACAAAATAAAATCCCCAGAACATTTCAAGAATGTGAACATCCCGGCTTGTTACTTGCTATATTTGCCCATTAACATCCTAATTCCTAATAATATCTTTGCGATTGCTAATGTCCGCCCTTGGTAACATTATCTATGTTACATCCCAATGTTGTAATTTGGTAATAATATCACAATTATGCATCCCATGTAATTCTCTGAGATGTGGCTAGGATAGACTTACGTAACATCACTTAAAGTACAAGAATAAGATATTTTGAAACATCCCATGGACGATTCATGTCAAGTGGGAAGTATTATTTAAAAAAATTAAAACAAAAATATTAAATTCGTTTCATAAAAGATAAAATATCACTGTAAATTTTATAAAACGCTGAAACTTTAATTGGGAATAAATAATTACAAAATGTATCAAAGGATTGACATTGCTTTATAGGATATTTTCTAATTGGGTTTTAATAAAAAAACACAAACTCCTTCTTCAAATTATTTATTTTCTTAACATATTATTGCTGCGAAAATATTAAAGAAGGTACATAATACACAAGATATGATATCCGCCTATGCATGAGTAGTACCACCAGCACTAGCATTGAAAGATACCGAACCACCAACACCTCCTCCTCCATGGCAGGCTCCCAATAGAGAGAGGAACCATCTTGCAACTCCAATCCAAGTTTCAAAAACTCTCGTCCACACCGATATGTAACCACCAACAATGCCTCCTCCCACGTTCCCAATGAAAGGAATTCTGCCAACAGTGCTACTGGAGACGCATGTCATCAGCCCGATATCTGCTTGGATTAGAGTGATGAAGGACGAAACCACTTTTTGAAGTGATTCAACCAGACAAAAACCTCCGTTTCCAGGAGTCGTCGATGGTTCGACGGTGGTTGTTGCTAAAAAAAATATTTAAAGTTATAATATTTTAAATGTGTAATTTTGTTGACTGTGGCTCTTAATTTGATAATAGATATTTATACATCAAGTCAAGAGAAGAAAGTTTAGCGAGTGGGATAATTTCTTCGAGTGAATAAACATTCGTATCTCACGAACTAAAATTATTATAAATTGTTATAAATTTATTTTGACTAATCAAAGTAGTCGTTAGTGGCAAGTTGTCATTGCTTTTATGCATTTTTGACGTAATAATAACAGTTTAAAACGTCAAATGTGTTGAGTGATTTAAAAAAAATTTAATTCACTTGTGAATAAACATTTATTTAAAGTTGTTGCTATGGAGTTAATAATAGCAGTTTAAAACGTCAAAATTGAATAATAGATATTTATACACCAAGTGAGATACATGAATGTTTATTCAAGAGAAGAAAGTTTAGCCCCCGAGCCCGAAGGGCGAGTGGGATAATTTCTTCGAGTGAATAAACATTCGTATCTCACGTGGTTTATAAAATATTTTATTCAATTTTGACGAAATTATTTCAAATATATGAATTATAAATTTATTTTGACATAACAAAAAAAATCAAAGTAGTCGTTAGTGGCAAGTTGTCATTGTTTTTATGCATTTTTGACGTAATAATAACAGTTTAAAACGTCAGAGTGATTTAAAAATGTGTTGAGTGATTTAAAAAACTTTAATTCACTTGTGAATAAACATTTATTTAAAGTTGTTGCTATGGAGTTAATAATAGCAGTTTAAAACGTCAAAATTGAATAAAAAATAATTACTGGAAATTAAATCAACTTTATTTTAATTACAGTTGGGTTCCTGAAATTAATGTCATAAATTTAAGGGTAAATGTGTAGATTACGAAAAAGATACAATTTTTTTAAAATTTGAAAAATTAAGAGTAGGTTACCTGCAGCATTTTTTGTAGTACTGCACTGGATTCCTATTAAACACAAACAATAGAAGTAGGTACCTAATCAACATCTAATACTAGTAAAATAAACAAACAAAATTTAATTATTTTTAATGAAACAATAATAATTACTCCATCCAGTGGCATCGAAAAATTTTTGACTGAAAAACAGGGCAATTAATTTCGCGATTAAAAAAAAATCTTTCTGTTTCGTAATCTAGACATGTCATATTATACTTATCCTTAAATTTATGACATTAACTTCAAAACCAGCCTGTATAATCATGGTTACTATTATTGTATAATCAATTTTTCATTGGCTGTTATTACTTTTAAGTAGTGATGCCTTAAGACGAGACGAGAGAAAAAAAGTTAATTCTCGCTCCGACTCAAATTTTCAAGACGAGAAATTTAAGTATTCTCGTGTCGGTTATTTCTCGTCTCAGAGAACTCGATTCTCGTCTCGTCTCAATTTCTCGAAAAAATTTTGTTGTCTATTTTAAAAGCTAGAAATGAATTTAGGAACTTTTTTGTACATCTCTCTTTTTGCACACAATTCTTGTTTTAAAAATAAAAATGTTTATATGAAAACAACAAATGCTATGAACAAATAAAAATAAAAATTTTGTTTTTAGATTTTCGAAGAGAATAATATTAAATGTTTTTCAAAGTTTTAGTTTCGAGAATTCTCGATTTCTCGAGATCTGTTTCTCGTATCGTAGTTTTAAATTCTCGTCACATCTGGAGAATCCGAGAAGAGAAATTTATTGGTTCTTGTTTCGTAATTTCGAGACGAGACGAGAAATTTTTCTTCTAACTATAATTAGTATCAAGCGATTTTCCTTAAAGTTTCAAATTTTAGAAACGAAAACGAACTTTTGAGTTAAATTCGTCGCCAAAAGTAAAGTTAAATAACGACAAAACAAATCAAATTAAATTTTCCACTATTCTACATACGAGTTACAAATACTTATGTGATCATAATTTCGTGTTAATCCTCTTTCTTTTGTAAGAACCACAAATTTTAAAAATCCACTTAGGTTTCCGTGGTTACCTCTATTATTTGCAAAATTGAATTAAATATTGATTATTCTCAATTGGGTGAACACATTGATTATTAATCAAAAGGGACCCAAAAAGAAAGCGGGAAAATAAAATAAAATTTATTAGAAAAATTCAATAATTTTTTAATATTGAAATTACTCACCAGCGCTTGTTATATGCATGCTGCTAGACAAAATGGTTAAAAAACCCAACAAACAAAGATATTTCATTTTAAATATTTAATATAATAATTATTTTTATTAAAATAATTTCAAGCCCGATTATGCAATTATTGAGAATGAAATAAGTTAGCTGTATTGCATCCTTATATTATTTTACGACCTACGTTTTATCAAATACCTATCATTTATTTATATTATAAGATATGAAATATGAGTAATATTTTGTTAATAAATTAAATGTTCTGGTTCATAAATTACAGTCAAGTTTTTCACTGGAATTAAAGAGGTACTTAACCATATTTTTCGCAGTACTGCCTTATTTATTGACCAGAAAAATAGCTGCCGCCGATAGGGTATAAAGAGTAACGATTCGTTCAAAACCACGTAGCCTTCTCAGCTGGGAAAGATACTTTTAAAAAATATCTTAGATACTTTTATAGATATTTGTATAAATTTGTTCAAGATACTTAAGTATCTAGATGTTTTTAATTCCAAGTACCTTAAGATACAAATATTTCTTAAAAGTATCTAATACATCTACTTAGATACAAAAATGTATCCTAAATGTTTTACCTACTTTTATAAATATTTTAGATACTTTTATATATCTAAGATACTACTTTAAAAGTAACCAAATACTTAAAAAGTATCTAAATACATTAAATATACTCTAAGCTCTGCTTGTAGCCAAGTCCAAAATGGGTAACTCGAATTATAGAGTGGGCAACTCCAATTTTTTCCTTGATATGTATGCAAATTTACAGGAAAATAATTTTTTTTCGTTCAAGGTCAATTGCTTATTTATTTAAAAGACATTTTTTTCAAGGCGTGTGAAACTGCATATGTTTCACCTATTTCATGTCCAAAAATGTATTGTCAAATAACAAAAGTAGAATTAATATAAAAGTCAAGGCTTAGGTTTTTAACCCTTTTACACTCCCTATTAATTTGATATAGGTTCTAATATTTTCCTTTTTACTGCGCAGTTTACTGTATACCTGTTTATTCACTTTATTTCACTAATTTGCGTTAGGTAATGAACCTCATTATTTAAAGCAAATATCTTTTTTCACTGTTTTTATAAAACTACATTATAAATCACATTGTAAAGATACTTCAACACAACAAGTTTTCAAAGGATATAGATTATCGAAAAGAGTATAATAATTTGAGTTATTCAAACTATCTACTTTGCAGGTATATAAATTGTGTTGCAGGTGCAAAGTGGAGTGTAGTAAATCCATGGGTGGTTACAACTCAAAATATGACTCAAATTAATGTGCAGGATCCATTCAAGTCGTAGAATTTGGGAAAAAATTAAAATTCGTAGGTAACCGTTGAAATAACGGAGATAATTGAATTTAAAGTTGACACTAAAACGCGCTAAAATGCATTGCGTATATGGATGTTAGCAGTAGTTTGACTAAACGATTAGAAAATATTATATCATAACAACCCAACACATGTTTGGAAAACAACAAATAAAATATAATAATTCTTTAATATCTGACGTATTTATTACAAAAATAAAAACTGTGTCACTGCAATAATTTTTGAGAAATCGGACGTAAAAGATTCCAGTCTCAAAAAAATATATGTTTGACGTTATACTACTATATAAATATCAGTGTAAATTTTAAAATAATTTTTTTTATTTCAATAGATACTTATGATTTATAATTTACATCAAAATATACGATTTTTAATTAATTATTTCTTATTATTTGACTACATATCCAACTTTTTAGAAAACGAGTGATACTATACATTTTACTTCACAACATTGTATTCAACACAAAATTTCGGCTTTCAATTATTATATTTACAGAATGTTAAATTTATCTTTAACAGAAGGAAAAATTAAGAAAGAAACTTCAATTATTAAACAAATAAAAACTATAAATGGTTTTAATACTAACATAATAGACAAGATCATCAACAAAAAACAACTTAAGGCGCTACACTTGTGCCAAAAATATAGTGAAAAAGGGAGCTTGCTATATTACAAACTGAGCTCTTGTTAGTACACCTACACTGTTCATATTTTATATATAGATGGTTAAAAGATGACCCTAGAGTGCTATGAAATTATATTACAAAAGTACTTACAATATGTATTTATTGCTAAAACATTATTGTTACAAGATATGTATGAATTCACCTTAAAATAATTTTTCTTGTTGTTATGTCCTGAGGAAGGCCTCAGCAAGGCCGAAACGTCGACGTAATATAGAATAAAATAAATAATTCTGATTTAAAATCCAGCGATCCTGTTTTTTATTCATCTTCCTGTGCCAGTCACGATTACAACTTATTGTAGCAAAACAGGAGTGAAATAGGGGGTATGATAATAAAAGGAAGGAAGTTTACTTAAGGGAAAGGGATAACTAGTCGTGGTCGAATTAGGAACGGATGAATTAGGGAGCGGCACTAATCATGACATTCAAAAACTATAACACACTTTACTTTAAAATATTTGACTTTTAATAAACACAAAATAAACACTAATAAAAGATTAATGAGTAATGACTTATCGTTTCAACTAAACTTATAATACGGATTTATAACTAATAAAACTTAAATTTACACTCAAAAGCGTAATGTCCGTAGCAACGAGCTACATCTTTGGACTGTCGAAGAACTGTCGCAGACGCTCAAAAATCAAGTGGACGTCTGGCCCAAAGGAGTACGGAGGGATGCAGATGATCTCTGAACTATTGTATCTAAAAATAACTTCAGATAACAAAAATCCAGAGCTTAGCAGATGAAAGTCATCTTGCTACATTATTATTATCTTATTATTTAAGTTTAGGGAAAATTATTGGCCGCTAAATGCTGGAAATTTGCGGAGGAAATTATAACAACAAATTTATTAAAATAGTTTAGTTTTCTACAGCATAAATGTCTCTAACTTATCCACGACAATTTCTAGAAAATTGAATGAATACATTAACGTATACTTCAAAGCTGCGGATAAATGCCGTCAAGTTCGTGATGAATTTAACGACTCCGCTAAACATTCCTCCGAATCTGTTTCCAATTGTCTGGGCAATACAAGTGAGGAAGTTGATGAAGGTATCCAAGAATTCCACTAATTTACTTAATGCATTGTGGAGAGACGATATAATGCAGTTACCAACATTTGATGGAACTGTTGTGCCAGTTTCTGCAAAACAAAACGTTATTGTGTTTATTATATTAATAATTCTATCTAGATTACATTAATTAATGTTCAATAATTCAAATTACTAATAGTTATTTTCCGGAAACTGTTATAGAAATATGCATTTGCAGAGCCATATCGTACTATGAGCTCCATATGCAAATTTTAATTTGGTTTTAATTTTTTGAAATCTGTACGAGATAAAAACAATTTTGAGGACTACTGTGAATTTTTCGTAAAAGTGCTTCTAGAACGTCTAAATTAGAAACGTTTATGAATTCAAACAACAAAGTTATAAGCCAAAAACTAAATCGGCAAAAAAATTTCGCTTTATCTATTAACCTATAATGCAATTTTTCGGAAAAACAAATACATCACTAAAATAGTCTCTAAATGTGGCAATTTTGTCCCAATTTAACCGACCTCGTATCTCTTACGTTTCTCGAGATCGCAATGGTAGGGCTCGAAAATGGGACAGCCTGTATACGAGGTCTGGCTATTAAATAACGAGCGTTGGATAGCTGGAAGTGTCTACTATTCCGGTGCGAAAACACGTTTTTGTCGCTGTAGTAGTATTTTTTCTATACCTAAAGGTTAGAAACGAACGTGTTTTCTTCTCGTGCCGATTTTCGCTTCATTTCTTCCATCGACTCGAACCGGGTTCCTTTTAAGTCAGACTTGATTTTCGGAAATAGAAAATAGTCACAGGGTGCTAAATCAGGCAAATAAGACGCGTATTCGAGCACTGGAGTACCTCTAGCGGCTAAATAACGCTTCACAGACAGCGCGTTATGGACAGGTGCGTTGTCCTGGTGCAAAATCCATTGTTATAATATACATTGTTTTCGGCATGAAAAGAAAACACGTTCGTTTCAAACTTTTATAGAAAAAATACTACTACAGCGACAAAAACGTGTTTTCGTACCGGAATAGTAGACACTGCCAGCTATCCAACGCTGCATTCGTTTCCCCTCCTACCCTTTATGCCTGTGGCACACCGATCGAGGAGCATCGAGGACCATCGAGTAACTCCTCGATGAAACTATAGATCGCACCCGTCCGCGATGGTTTTCTTTTTCGTCGGTGACAAATACATCAAAGTTTTGCGCGAAATCAAATACAAAAGATAAGTCTGAAATGAGATACATTCGTTTCATCGAGGAACAACTCGATGAAAATAGCGGCGCCCCTATTTTTCGTCGAGGACGGGGTGCGTTCTATCGTTTCATCGAGGAGTTACTCGATGGTCCTCGATGCTCCTCGACCGGTGTGCCACAGGCATTAGGACGTTTTCTGCGCGCGTTGTCTCGTTATTTAATAGCCAGTACTCGTATTTTAGACCACCCGTTATTTCATCATTCTTCGCAACACCTTGGACAAGTTGCATCCGACTTCCTAGTACTTTTCCACTCGATTAGGATGATAATAAATACCTTTGTTTATTAGATAAGATTATCAGTCTACTAATAGTGAGGGGGACGTTGGCAACTTTGATATCTTAAATGAAAACTCCTATTTTTTATTACAGATTCGAATTCTACACCAAAAATTATGTAGATTTTATCGGATCGGATCGGGGTACCGTGAGTCCTTGTATGTACCAAAAAGTATGTAAATTTTACTTGGGGAATTATACTTTTGTACCGGACATAATGTTGTACGATTCATATTTGTCGAGATATTATAGTGGATTATTTAAAATGGGTCACCCAGTGTATAACTTCTATTTTTTGTCAGCTCAGAAAATATAATTTTTGATTGTAATAAATACGGGTGTTTCATAATTTTTCTTAAAATCACAAAATTGATTACCATGTTTCCCACAGTGTGTTTCGTAGCCACTGCCACTGGATGGAGTAATTATTGTTTCATTAAAAATAATTACATTTCGTTTATTATTTTACTAGTATTATGTAATTTAAGATGTTCATTACCTATTTCAATTGTTTGTATTTAATAGGAAAACGAATCCAGTGCAGTACTACAAAAAATGTTTTAGGTAAACAACCCTTAATTTTTCGAATTTAAAAAAAATTCTTTTAGATTCGTGATCAGCATATCAAACAATATAATATACCATTAACGTATGTACTCGAAGTTATGAAATACTCTGTATATATCATTACTACCGGTAAATGCAGATTATATTCAATTAAAAGAAGGATAAGTGAATAATTGTATAATAAGGTAATGTAATAATCAAATAAAATTGTAACTTACGAGCCAACACAGTTGATGAAAACAATACTATTAAGAAAATCAAGAAAATGTAGGAATACTTCATTTTGGCAATTTAGAGAAATTTCAACTTCTAACTAAAGAAAGTATAATTTTGCTTGTTTATATATTTTAACTGGGTGCACTAGTACACGCACTTTTCATCTGCTATCTTTTATTTATACTATAAGATACAGATATCTTAACAATAAATATGTTTTACATTGTAAAAATACCGCATAAATAGTAAAGGGCATTGAAGTAACCATAAAACTGATATTTCATAAATTCTTAAATAGGAAAAACTTTAATATATCATTACAAACGTCAGTTTTATTGGCGATTGTGCAGGTATAAAGTGTTTAAGCAGCTAAACCTTTACCTATATTTCGAATTAATATTTGTCATACTTATCTAGTTGTAATATGTGTTAACATAACCATAAGTAAGAATAATAATCTTTTACTGACATTGTGACATTAGAAGTTACAGCCCTGCACAGCCCAGTTCAGTACGAACGGGCTACCCGACCCGGACTCGGGCTGATTTTATAACTAATATATGGTGGACCTCGAGTTTGAGTCGGGCCGGGCTATTACTGTTAGGACGGGCATAAAATACAAGGTGATTCATCGTAACTTACTTATTTCAATACACAATAATGCCTATTTTATAAATCGGAAACATTTTATTTTTATTTTATAATGTAGGTACTTATCTAAAGTTTTGTTTCACCCAGTTTTCAAAATAATATCAGGTAAGTGACGCCCCCATTGTCTATACACTGAATAAGCCGATTTCTGGCGTTTGTCATAGCATGGCAGCGGGTATGTAGGCAATTGCGGCCCGGATGTTGGCCTTCAGGTCTTCTAGGGTCTTGGACGGTTGACGTAAACGAGGGATTTAAAAAAAAACCATAAAAAATCACAACGAGCCATATCGGACGAGCGGGCTGGCCACTCCAAATCGCCCCTTATTGAGATGTGTTCCCTCAAAACAGCCATCGATGCTGCTCCGTGCTCCAACGCATGATGGCGACTGACCGGGTGGGAAACAGAACTTAAAAAGTGCACCTGTCGAATGAGATCACTCTCTCCGCACTACGATCCCTACAGCCTGAATGGCACGCATTTTAAAAAAGCAAGTTATCATGAAGAACCCTGTACAATGGGCTTCGGGTTGGACGGTTAAAGAAGATTTTTCCGGTTACCGCCATACCCTCCGTTGTGCGGCGCTTGTGTATCACTGGATTCAGCTCTATACAGAGCGAACTGGCCATATAAGCGTCCGGTGCAATCACCAGGCCGGTTTGATAGTCCCAATTCGCCCCTGGTCTATATAGAGTTTAAATAAACTACATAAGTAAATGTTTCTAAAGGTAAAACAAGATCATTACTAAACGGCAGAATTGACACATCAACATTTTATTTACACGCGCACTATGAAAACCTAGCCTCCAATGATACAACAGAGACATCTATCTAAAGGTATTAATTCTGAGCGCATTGAATCAGTGTAAACAGATAGGGAGTCGTACAACCTAATCTTCTTTGACCGTGGTCACACCTCTGTGCACAATTTCACAAATATATTTAATTAGCCCGCCTGTACCTTGTGCACTAGCGTTATACCGCCAAAATAAATATAATACCGTATTCGTAAATTTAAATTCATCTATCAAATTACGCTTCTTGCGTATTTTTCAGAATTTAAGAGTAAAATAAAAAACAAACCGAACGACAAAAATACAAAATAAAAACGGCTGTCGACGACCCGACGTGACGTATCGTTACAGAAGTCACTAACTTTAGGCAACATAAAAAATAAAAGGCACTAATTATGGGGTTACCAGTGCTGCCAATACATCAAAAATGGAGGGCTCCAAGGTGGAAGCACTTTTAATATATGGAGATCATCCTTCCCGTTATTTTATGTAGTTCAGTGAGTGTTCTACTCACTAAGTGACGTCAATTGTAGAAATTTAGCTCCACCCATTCATGCGCGATATCATTATCTATTCTTTTATTGTATCATGATAACATAAATGCTTATCAATGATAATAAGCACTAAGCACTTATTTGGGACATTTTATAATGGTGGTGAACTAAGTTCTAATTCATAAAAAATATAGGTAAGTATATATTTTATTACTATAATAAGTATGTAATTACAATCTTTATATGAGTAACATTTAATTTATATTAAAAAAATTGTGTATTTTGACTTGACTGTAATTACTTCACTATTGCTTCTTTACAATAGCTTCTCAAATGTATTAATTATTTTTTCAAAATTAGTGATAAATCTGCTGGCATAATTTAATAAATTCGTTAACAGATAAAATATATATTTAAAAATTGGGCCGATGAGTATTTGAACTAAATTTTGAGGAGCCTCAGTAGTTGTAGTTGCAATTGGTGTTGTATTAACTAAAAAAAAACAACAAAATCAATATCTTCTTTGTGTAAAAATTAGCAAATAGAATATTATATTATTATTATGTAAAATTAACTAATGGTCGAATTGGTATTTTTTAAATTATTATATTTGTATTTCAATGAACTTAGCAAATCTATCGAATTTCTTTACGTTGATTGGTGTACAACTGAAAATTTGACAGTTTTACTAGCAAATTATGTCAATAGTGCTACCGGTATTAAAAAATGATAGACAAACCATAATAACATTATTAAATTTACACTATTGCACCAATCAGCATAAAAAAAACTTGCTAGCTTCATTGAACGCAGCTATTGTATATGTTGTTTAATACACAAATGTCAGATGTAAATAGACGCCTAAGATTTTTTTTCTATAAGTTTTCTTACCTATTTATTTAGTGTAACCAGTTTGCAATTTATTGTAAAAAATAACTCTGAATAGTACATCAATTTGCTTAGTAACACGTAGCAAATACGTTTCTTATTAGTTTGCAATTTAGCTATTTAATAAATAATCTAATGAACTCCTGTAAATTGACTGTACCCATATAGCATACACTCAAATTTCGTAAAAGGCGTGATAGATTTAGGAAGTGTCTATAGGCACAAAAAAAACGCGAAAAACGCGGAAAAACGCGAAAAAACGCGATACGCGAAATACAGTGTTGCCGATTATTTTTTGACATAAACTAATTAATACTAACAAAACCCTAATTGAGTCCAACAGAACTGCGTTTTTTGAGATAAACTAATTAATACTAAAAAAACCCTAATTGATTCCAACACAACTCTAATTAATACTAACAAAACCCTTCTAGAGTCCAACAGAACTCCGTTTTTTTTAATATAAACTCGGCAACACTGTATTTCGCGTATCGCGTTTTTTGTGCCAATAGACACTTTCATAGATTTATGTTATAAATTAATGAACTATATATGTACTTACCCGTACTCGCACCACCTAAAATTACTACTAATGTAAATAAAAATATAACTACAAAAACTGTCTTCATTTCTTGTTTTTTGTTTTATATTTTTGACAATTTGAAATATAATCTGAACTGAACTACACATTCTTATATACACATATCATATGCCTACATATTTATCAAAAATAATAATAATAAAAAGTACGTACCTAATAGTTGTTACGCAAGTAAAACCAGGGTCGGACTGAAACCAAAAATTCTCGAACACCAATAAATAAAAATTAAGGACATCATAGAGAAGTAGTGGATTTTTATTGCAAAGATAGTGTGTTAAGGAGGTTGTTTATCAAATTATTTACACGCATAACACTATTTATTTTGACATTTTCCCAACTCGATGCGTTCACAATCTCAAGGTGAATATTTATAAATACTGAGGTACTGAACTAATCTATGACGTCAGTAATACTCAATTCATTATCTACTTTTGTCAGTATTCCGACCAAAGGTACAATAATTATTAACTTGACAACCACAAAGCTACAAGACACCGGCTGGTGGCTTTAAATAAATTTAATATACAAATTTACTTATTACACTTTTTTAGAATTTGTATCGTAGGTGTGTTTTTACGTATAAATTCATATCTTAATTAAAAAATCAAATAAATAATAATATGTAGTTACAAGTAGGTTAAACCAACAATAAATATGAAGGTACATGCATAATACCATAGGTTTGAAGATTAAAAGTTTATTTTCCGTGCGTATTTCGGAATTGTCATGTGTCTAATTATTTCTTCTACGAAAGTGTGAAATCCCATGTTTTCTGGATATTAAAATTGATGGTGAAAGTAGGTTTTTGGAACATTGAGTGCAGAAACAAATTCCATACTCATTTTGTGCACTAAATGCAACATTTTCAAAAAGTACATTTTTTATAACATAAACACTTTATTTTCTGTATTAATCTCGATAATAAGTACCTACTCAAATGGTTGATTTTCTCTGAATTTAAGACATAAATAATATTGCTGAACTAGAAATTGTTAATAAAAGGTAAAAGCTGTCAAAATATTTTTACTTCTGAGGCAAATTTTCAGATTCACAATAATTGGCGTATTTCGGCGGGTCAAAATTTTCGAGTATGAGTTTTTGGTGGATAAGCACGTTTCAGGGTCTCTAGAATACGAATTACACATTTTTGAGATGATGTATGTGTGCGCGCGCGCGTGTGTGTGTGTGACAATTTTTTCGGACACGATAACTCCAAAAATATCAAACATTAAAATTTCCAATTTTGTATTTAAAGTTTAAATACGATTCTTAAAAGGCCAATATAATTTTGGTTTCAATCTACAAACCGGAAGTAGTACTTTTAAAAAATATTCCAATAAAAAATTAATTTAAGACAAATATACAATCGGTATTTTATAAATTTTTTTGTATCTGATATCATTTATGAATAATTAAAGTATAATACTTATAATTTAGTATTTCGGTATCTTGTAGTCCATGATCGTATCATTTGTTACTACGTAAAATTTAAATGATTATGACATGACAGTCACAGTGACAATAGTAAAATATCGTTTATATCTTCTTCTGCAGTGTAAATAAAATGACTAAAATATATTTGTGAGTAGTAGCAGTAGTAATAGTACTTATATATTAATATATTTGTATAGGTAATAAGTAAAAAGATTAAAGTACAGTAATAGACACGTTGGTATTTCACATGAGACGTCAACGTTTTCAGAGCTGCACACTACTAGAAATGAAAAATGAAATATAACCAAAATTGTTTGGTTATGTTATATTCGAATGTCATTTGTGTTGTTTGTTGTGATCAGTGTGTAAGTAACGATAAGTAAGTAAAATGGATACATTTTCATTACCGAAGTTCAGAAGCATTCCTGTATCTATAAATCCCGGAGATAAGGATTATAAGAATATTACTAGGTTGGTATTACTACAAATCTCCGCATGCTCCGTCACGGAGCATGCGCAAATGAAATGACGTTCACAACGGACCGTCAAAGCCGTCAAAAGTTGAAATATTTCATTCTCGCCGTCAACGCTCAGACCGTTGAGAACGTTCAGTGTCAACCAATCAGGCTACGGAACGGCGGGAACGTTACGGCGGTAACGGCTCATGTGTATTCAACTTTAGTAGGTACCGTTGGATAGATGTCTCTGCTGTATCATTGGAGGTAGGTTTCCATAGCGCGCGTGTAAATAAGTTGTTGATGTGTCAATTCTGACGTTTAGTAATGATCTTGATTTACCTTTTAAAACATTTATGTTGTTCATTTCAACTCTGTATAGACCAGGGGCGGATTGGGACTATCAAACCGACCTGGTGATTGCACTGGACGCTTATATGGTCAGTCCGCTCTACCTCCAGTGATACACCAGCGCCCCTCAACGGCGGGTCTGGCGGTGACCGGCAAAATCTTATTAGAGTAAAATTCAAATAGCTAGGACCCTGGACTGCGCGAGAAGGCAGAGCTTGTCATGTACTGTCCGTTTTACAAAAGCGAAGCTAGCGAGTATATGCTGCGCTGCACTTCACTTAATTTTCAAAGAAAACTAAAATATAACTCAATCACAATCAATTACAAAATTCGCAGGGTTACACGAAGCAAAACACTACGAATGTCAGCATGAGAATAACAGATATTGAAGCTGATGTTCAGTAGAACCGACAGTAGCGTAGTTTCCTCTTGTTTATCATCTATGCTTCTCTGTCTAAGACGAGAATTCGTACTTCGCGCAGGGTTCTAGCTATTTGAATTTTACTCTAGTTGATAAACCTAATCTTCTTTGACCATGGCCGCCCATTCATGCGCGATATCATTATCAATGATAAGCACTTATTCGGGACGTTTTATAATGGTGGTGAACTAAGTTCTAATTCATAAAAAAATATAGGTAAGTATATATTTTATTACTATATAAGTAAGTAATTACAATATTTATATGAGTAACATTTAATTTATATTAAAAAATTATGTATTTTGACTTGACTGTAAGTACTTCACTATTGCTTCTTTACAATTCCTTCTCAAGGTTATTAATCATATTTTGAAAATAAGTGATAAAACTCCTGGCATCATCTAATAAAGTAGTTAACAGTTTAAATATATAATCAAAAATTGGGCTGAAGAGCATTTGAACTAAATTTTGAGGAGCCTGAGTACTTGTAGTTGCAGTAGTTGTATTATCTAAAAATAAAACAATAAAATCAATATCTTCTTGGTTTAGTATTGTGTCAAAATTATCAATTGGATTATTGTAAATTATTATTATGTAACATTAATTAATGGTCGAATTGGTATTTTTTAAATTATTATATTTGTAATATTAGCTGCGTTCAAAGAACTTAGCAAATCTATCGAATTTCTTTACGTTGATTGGTGTACAAGTGAAAATTTGACAGTTTTACTAGTAAATTATGTCAATAGTGCTAGCGATATTTAAAAAGATAGACAAACCATAGTAACATTATTAAATTTACACTATTGCACCAATCAGTATAAAGAAACTTGCTATAGTTGAAATTTTTTGCAGAGGAGTCACGTCATCGAAACATTACAAAATGAAAAATAACTGTAGTAATGACCGAGTGATGTTAAATGAATAAAGTAAATACTACTTTTTTGCATACTATAAGAATAACGCATTTTCATGAAATTTACAATAATATTAAAGACGAACATTATGTTTTTAATGCATTTTTAATGTATTTAAAATAATTGTAGTTTGTTTTTTCACCACACATTGGCATTACTGAATTAAGAATTGTGTTTTGTATTGTAAAGCTAAGTTTCCATGCATACGTTTCATCCGTTCCGTTTTATACGTCGCTGCAAACTTGACATCGTATGAAATTTAGACTGTTCACATGTGTCCGTTGCGTTCCATTCGTTTTGATGTTTTGATTGGTACTTCTATTCACTGCTGTTATGACATAATATTAATTACGATTTTATAAACTTACGAAGCTAATCATGTTGCTTAGGTAAACCAAACAAAATACAAATAACCGTATGAAACCACTTGTTAATTGTCAAAGTGACATCAAAGCATCCGTTTTCAAGGTCGCGCTGCAACGAGTAGAGAGTAGACGAACTCTGTCCGTCGCTGCATTTACCAACGCGCCAATTTTTCATAATTTGAACTAGCCAATCACAACTTGCGACGGATAGAACGGAACGGATGAAACGCATGCATGGAAACTAGGCTTAAAGCCTCATTCACAGCTCTTAACATAGTCACTGTTTTTGTCGTATGTAATAACCTTGAAGTGTTTGACATACGTAGTAACATGAAACCATTCACAGCTCTAGTTTTAGTCTTTGTCTTTGTCTTAAGCATAAACACAAACATAAAAGTATGCAAACTTCAAACTTTTTGTCTTTGTTTTAACCTAAAAGTAGTTTGTAGACAATATACACCTATGTTCACAACAGTTTATTTCGTTGATCTGTCACAATATTCTGACGTGGGAAAATGAATATTAGAGCAAAACAAATTATAACTGCGATTGTTAGATGAAGACGAGCTGCAGCAGCAGTAGCAATATACACAAAACTGCTATTGTACGAGGCATGACCCAAAACAACAATAATGGCTTTGTTTATAAAAAAAACCACGTGATGTTCGTGATGAAGTGAGATGTGGTATAGTATGTTCACCACATCCATGTAAGAATTTATTTTGGTTTTATTTTTTCGATATACGATAAACTAGTAATAACAGGAAATTATACAAACCGAGCACTGCACGTTTAATAATATTCTATATTATAAAAATGTATTTTATATAATATTTTTGTTTGGTTTAGCAGACGTGTGAACTTAACTGAAGACAAAAACAATGTTTGTGTCAACAGCTGAGAATGGGTCAAATCCACGCGACAAAGACAAAGACGAAAAACAGTGACTATGTTAGAGCTGTGAATGAGGCTTTAGTTTACATGGCATTCATATTTTTTCTGTGACGCTATAGAGTTGTACCTGGAAATATATTAAATTTTACAATGATATTTAAATATTAATCGTCTAATAATTCAATTAAATTGATCGCAAAAATTAGCATCGCATGTAAATTCAATAATGCAACACACAGTAGGTACATTTAAAAAAAATTAAATTAGTATACCTACTATGTAAATCTAGTATTCCGTGGCGTCATTATCTGGTTCCGTAAAGTCATTATCTAGTGACCAACATTGATGACGTGACTCCTCTCCAAAAAAAATTTTACTATAGCTTCATTGAACGCAGCTATTGTATATAATACACAAATGTCAGATGTAAATAGTCGCCTACTATAAGATGTATTTTTTCTATAAGTTTTCTTATTTATTTAGTGTAACCAGTTTGAAATTAATTAATTAATTAACTTAGAATCTTTCTATCTATTCTGAATAGATCAATTTGCTTAGTTACATGTAGGAAATACGATTCTTATTAGTTCTCAATTTAGCTATTTAAAAAAAATAATCTGAACACAATTGGGCAAAAAGCATATATATTTATGAATTTATGTTATAAATTAATGAACTACGTACTTACCCGTACTGGCACCACCTAAAATTACTACTAATGTAAATAAAAATGCAACTACAAAAACTGTCTTCATTTTTTGTTTTTTGTTTTATATTTTTGACAATTTGAAATATAATTTGAACTGAACTACACATTCTTATATACACATATCATATACCTACAAATTTATCATAAATCAAAGTTATGTACTACAGGTTTCCTTTAAAACATAAAAATAAATCAATTTGTACAATTATAAGTACGTACCTTCGAATTTTTGTTACGCAAGTAAAACCAGGGTTGGACTCAGATCAAAAATTCACCGAACACCGATAAATAAAAACTGAGGACATCATAGGGAAATGTATTTTTTAATTTTCATAAAATTAAACATACATCGTATTAAAAATGTTCTGTTGGTTCACCGTCAAACTACGTAATGAATTAAGAAAGAAAAACTGTCAGCTTTGTCCAAAAAATGAAAACAATCTCCGAACATAAATTGAATCAATTCAATTCTCTTCATCATGTCAGTTGATCTGTTTGATCAGGTTTACTTCTGTTTTTGAAATACAAATACATAGTACCAGATAGTATACCTAGAACAAGAAAATTAGACTTTTTAGAAGAAATAATTTATAAAGTATTCATATTACGTAGATATATTCCTAATAGGAGTGGAACCAAATCTCGAAAAGTTTCTAGCCAACGCCTGGCCGCAACATATAGGTACTTTTTGGGTTTAAATTTTTCTCAGTTTTTCTTAAATATCGCAAAAACTATGAGATCTAGCAAAATACATTCTTTTCAAAATTATAGAGCACAAAATTCTCCATAGTATCATATCATATGTCGCACAGTTTTTGAGAAAATAGTGAAAATGTGCCAACTCTACTTTAGGGAAATGGCGTTATTTTATGTATGTATGTATTTCGAACATTTCAATCATTCAAAAATAAAAACAATTAAAATTTTATCTCACGAAAGCAATTTTATTGACTGAAGAATAATAAGATATTTAAATAACGGTTCCGCCGATTTTGACATCATACCACCGATAATTTTGGGTCTTTACCAGGCCCCGGTAACTTGCATATCCCTTCCACTAGTTTTATGACTGCTCAAGAGGTTACAGTTCGCCCTGTCGCCGCTAGGCGGTGTCATATCGCATAGGCCACATTTTATTAGGAATTATATAGCAATTTCACTTAAAATCCTCAATAACTTATAGAATATTGTAAATATTATAATAAATTACAGAATATACATAGAAATTATACTTTACACGTTAATCAGCGATTTTTGCGGGTTTTTGATGGCCTATGTTGGCTGCCATATTGAGTACTTCATTTACCCCTCAGTACCGCGAAACTGGACCAGTTCAGCAGTCACTTTTGCAAGCCAAGTTGGGTTACCTTCAGTGTCTTGTACCGTGGTCTTTACTAAAGAAATCTTCGTGTGTAACAAATCAGGTTATTTCTGAATCTCGAATCTCAACAATCCGATTGTTGACATGCAGGAAATGTTTAATAAGTAAAATAAAAACACGAAAAAATATAATAAAATACCTAATGTTTATAAAAGATTAAAATTACAAACATTACACATCATTTATAGAATAAAAATTAAATCTATCTTGAGGAAAGACACACTTATACGAACTCTTCTTTCTTTTCCATGCTAACTCTTACTTGAACTTAACAATAATTTTGATTACGGAGAATCACTAACAAATTTAGTTTTTTACACTTGACTCCCTTAAAAAATTTTAAATATATTCGAAAAATTTATTAAAGTTAAAAAGATTTTAATTTCAGATAAAAGAAAACTAGTTTTTAGTGTCATCATTTAAAATATCATTTGTGGTATTATGTCCTGCCTTCTTTTTATTGGATCAGTAGAGGTACGTTCCAAAACTCGGAGTGATGTCAGCGACGACATTACTCTGAAGTCGTTTCAAAAATATGATCCATATGATAGAGTGACAAAAATTTACCCTTCTCCGATAGCCGATACATGGAGAAAATTTTCTCGACATTACGATTTGTGCTTGCTTATGTGAAGTGATACACGTGACTTCTCATATTATGGAGTCAATTTGGACAGTAACAACAGTAGAAATATGTAAAAAATTATATCGGAATGAGAATCGTCTGCGATGAAAGAAAAAATGATAAATAATTTTTAATGTGCAACATTTGAAGTGTAGAACTTGGGTTATATTTATTTTGACATTTTCCCAGAATGTACTCGATGCGTTCACAATCTCAAGGTGAATATTTCGAAATACTGAGGTACTAAACCGTACTAAACTAATCTATGACGTCAGTTACAAAAAAAATAAAGAACCACTTCTTTACATTTTCTAAATGGTATGCCAATTTTACACCTTAAACAACACAAAAAGCAGTAAAATTAAGAAACATTGGAAATATAAAGGAAAATCATATACTGCCTTTAAGAAATACACGTACATTACAACCGGCTAGTGGCTGTAAATAAATTGAAAATACAATTTATTTATTACATTTTTTAGAATTTTTATCGTAGGTAAATAGTGTGTTTGTACGTATAAATTCATATCTAAATTATAAAACCAAATAAATAATAATATGTAGTTACAAGTATGTTAAACCAACAATAAATATGAATTTACATGCATAACAACATAGGTTTGAAGATTAAAAGTTTATTTTCCGTGCGTATTCGGAATGGTCATGTCTCTAATTATATCTTCTATACGAAATTGCGAATTCCCATGTTTTCTGGATATTAAAATTGATGGTGAAAGTAGGCTTTTGGAACATTGAGTGCAGAAAAAAATTCCACACTTATTTTCAGCACTGAATGCAAAATTTTCAAAAAGTACATTTTTCATAACATAAACACTTTATTTTCTGTAGTAATCTTGGTAATAAGTACTCAAATGGTTGATTTTCTCTGAATCTAAGACATAAATAAAATTGTTGAACTAGAAATTGTAACTAGAAGGTCAAAGCTGTCAGAATATTTTTACTTCTGAGGCAAAATTTCAGATTCGCAATAATTGGCGTTTTTCGGCGAAGTACCAGTTCATATAAACTCATTTTCACATTTCACAAAAATGAACTGTCCAACATTTTGATAAAATGGCGTTATCATAGGCGATGACTCTATGTAAAAAGAGAAAAATAGATTTTTGTGGGAAAAGGACGGCTGGGAGGAAGACCTAATTTTGATAGAATGTGTTGTCATCGGTCACGTGTCTATGTACCAAGTTTCAGCTCAAGACAATCGAAGTTAATACTATAAAGGATTTTTTTAAATCATTAATTTTGATTATTGCACACACGTAATATTTGACCAATACACTATTTACACGAAGAAGGCAGTTTTTAGCGATATATATATATATATATATATATATATCCATTGGTTACCCTTTCTAGATTTTGTAAATTTTTATACTTAAACCTTAAACTGTATTATTTTGACATTTGTGAAATAATCAGTGTTGTGATTGTGACAGATCATTTTAAAGCCTACATTAATGATCACAATTTCCATTTATAGTAAAAAATTTTTTGGAGAGGAGTCACGTTATCAATGTTGGTCACTAGATAATGACGTCACGGAACCAGATAATGACGTCACGGAATACTAGATTTACATAGTACACTAATTTCATTTTTTTATATGTAATGTGTGTTGCATTATTGAATTTACATGAGATGCTTATTTTTGCGATCAATTTAATTGAATTATTAGACAATTAATATTTAAATATCATTGTAAAATTTAATATATTTCCAGTTAGAACTCTATAGCGTTACAGAAAAATTTGAATGTCATGTAAACGTACAACACAAAACACAATTCTTAATTCAGTAATGCCAATGTGTGGTGAAAAAACAAACTACAATTATTTGAAATAAATTTAAAATGCATTAAAAACATTATGTTCGGCTTTAAAATTATTGTAAATTTAATGAAAATGCATTATTCTTATAGTATGCAAAAAAGTAGTATTTATTTTATTCATTTAACATCACTCGGTCATTACTACAGTTATTTTCCATTTTGTAATGTTTTGATGACATGACTCCTCTGCAAAAAAATTTCAACTGTAATAATCATTATTATTATTGTAAGTACGTATCTTAGATATTTGCTATTTAAGAAAAACAGTAAGGTAAATTCAGATTTAAATAAACATTCAAATGCAACATTTATATTGATATTATATTATTTTTATTTATTTTTAGACATAACACATATTTTGCTGACAATGACATCAACTGAACATAGAAACATCTATCTAATTTTACGCTTTATATATTCATCAAAGAAATTAAGCTCTTCAAATATCCAATAAAACTTCCAATAGTTTCTAGCCAAGGTTTTAAGATTCCTGCAAATATTCCTCCTCCTTCCTTTGTTAGAATGGAGATCAGGTTGCGAATTTGCTCCAGAAAATTGATGAAAGATGCAAAAACGCTTTTGATACCACCAAATACAGATGTATTACTCGTAGATGCGTCAGTTGATGATGATGCTATATTAAAAAATAAACAATTTCTTTTTAACACTATGTAAGTTACATTCTCCTCAACATTTTTTATACCGACTGCCGATTTTTTGCGAACCAGGAAATTCAAAGTTAAAGTTTTCAGATGGCGAAATGAACACTATTTTTATAAATATCAACTTGAGTTATTTAATATCATTATTGATGTTGAATAACTTTCTACTGCACAATTTTTAAAATAGCAAATAAATAAAACGAAACAAAATTTAATTAATTAAAATTAAAATTTACATTTCAATTACTATGCGCTTATTTTTATAAACAATGTTTATTACGATTTAATAGATGTATTAAAATAAAGATATTATATTCTCTACAATTTTCATTATTTTTAAACGCCCTGTATAAGTACCAAGCTAGATGATTATTATCGATAATTCCACTTCTATACAGGGTGTTTCTATACCTCTGCACAAATCTATAATAGATTATATAATTTGATATACTGATTATAGATAAAAAAGATTTTTTTCAAAATTCGCAAAAATAAGGGTAGTGAAAATATTAGTTCCATTTGTTTGAACGTCCGTTTAACTGTTTATTTATTATGTTATTTATAAAATAAAATTATAAATACTATAAACTATTTGTAGATAGTCACTTGTTATGTAATAATTAATAAATACACAGTTGACTTTCAAACAAGAGACAATAAAATTTTCACTACACTTATTTTTGCGATTTTTGAAAAAAATCTTTTTTTATCTATAAACAGTATTAAATTATATAATCTATTACAGTTTCGTGCAGAGGTATAGAAACACCCTTTATAAAGTAAGCCTTAAGAAACCGAACAAAACACCAAAATGTCATATGCTTCATATTTCTTATATTTTTGTCAGCGAAATGATTAGATTTTAGAAATGTTTGTGAAGAAGAACCAAAAGAGTCGTTAACTCGTTAGCATTTCATTTTTCCAAATAATTTTATGTTTGACGTATCAATCTTATAACCTAACAACAATATAATTCGAAAAATTGTTTTAAAATATGATCACTTCACTTGCGGTGCCGTGATTTTATTAAACAATTCTCGTTTGAAGTTTCTAGGTTATAAGATTCTAATACAAACAGAAATTTATCCGGCAAAATAAACAGTTTTTGTGTAATTACAGTTAATAATATTTGCTAATAAAACAGAGTTATAAATTTATCAAGTTCAATATATATTTTGATACTTAATTTTCACAAGTGCTATATTCGCTTATCTTCGTCATTAAATAAATCATAATAACAATAACATGTAAATAATGATAACAAATTGCAATGAAATATAATTGGAAATGTTAGTTTACACTGAAAAAATCTATAATTTTTATTTAGTTTTAGTAGTTATTAAATATTTAAATCATAGTAGGTAGATTTGAGATGTGAGAAAAATTGTGGATTTTATTACAATAACGTAGTATTGCAAACTGAAATCTCACCAAGAAGGAAGTTCCTTTTTTGGTCCAATCAAAGACAAAATTAATAAATAAATGTTAAATTTACCTGCTGATGTAGTAACAGCCAGCACCACCAAAATGGTAAGCAAAACAACGCACACGTATTTCATTTTTACTTTATTTTAACCTAACTATTCAACTCCTGTCTTCCTGTGGTAGAAATTGTACCCGAATGTGTGGTTTTCAGTTCAGTACACTATGCTTAAATAGTTTAGTTTTGCAATGTGTCATTATACAGACACTGCTAATGAGCTAATAATTTTTAGTAGATTAAAATTTGTTAAAAAAGAGATACCTGAAATTTACGCTCATAAATTCATTATACATTTATGCAACTGTGTAGATTTAAAAAGAATGTTTTATTGTTTTGCTAAATCCTTTACCCAATTTACAGACCTACATTGCATAAGTAGTGATTACTTCTGTATGATTAGTGTTACATGATGCATTGGGTTCGGTGAAACTGTTAAACTTGATAAAAGTGCAAAAATAAAATACACTGCAATTGTATTAAAATATATGCATAGAACCATAGAAGTAAGTTGTAAGTCTTTATTTTACGTAATTTTATATTGGTATTCTAGGCAGTTCTATAACTTCTATAAGCGTATCTATAGTAACTTATAGACTGACCTTAAAAATGCTATTCTGTGCAAATCTATAGCGTACATATTTCTATAAATGTCATAAATATCAATAAATTTATAGACAGCTACTGACTCACCATAAGTACATATGAAAATATTGACATGTGGCCGAAATAATGAATTAGTGCTATTTAAATACCTACTATTAAAATAAATTCAAATGCAATAATTTTAATTCAAGAATGCCATTAATAAAAATTTTGCAATAAAAAGAAAGTAAGATGAAATAAAAATAAATTATTTTGTCACTAGTTCTTGTGCTATAAAAATAAATCAATTTTGCCACTAGGATTTATTATTTGCCACTTACCCACTTGAGAACATAAAATCCCCAGAACATTTCAAGAATGTGAACATCCCGGCTTGTTACTTGCTATATTTGCCCATTAACATCCTAATAATATCTTTGCGATTGCTAATGTCCGCCCTTGGTAACATTATCTATGTTACATCCCAATGTTGTAATTTGGTAATAATATCACAATTATGCATCCCATGTAATTCTCTGAGATGTTTGTATTGAGTATGTAATTTTTGATCGTACTCAGGATGTGGCTAGGGTAGACTTACGTAACATCACTTAGAGTACAAGAATAAGATATTTTTAAACATCCCATGGACGATTCATGTCAAGTGGGTAAATTTATTGTTTGCCACTTGTATTTAAAATTTGCTACTTGATTTCATATTTGCAACTCGGATTTAATATTTGATAAACTCTGACTAAACTGAATTAAATAAAGAAACCTAATACCCTTCTTGAGTCCCACATACTAGATTTTGATAGAAACACGCATTGAACTGAACTAAATAAAGAAACCTTTTAGTCCCTCATACTCGTTTCAGAAATGTGCTTCTTGCGAACATTTCCCTTAAATTTACGAATTTAAAAAAATTCTTTTTGTTCCATGAACAGTAAGTTGAATACATTATGCCACCGAGACGACCAACTGTGCCGAGCAAAAACTTGTTCTACGCGATTTACATTGTTGCTGTTGTTTATCTCAGTATATTTATATTGTAAAATTAATTGCATTTTAAATAATAATTTCAGGTAATCAGTTATGACCTTAGACCATTTATGTTCTAGACACGTAGCGTATATGTATATTTAAACTAAACCACGGGGACCATGGTTGCGGTTACCCGTTCCGTATCCTAACCAACAAACAACTTTCAGGATTTGGTTAGTTTAAAGGCATTGGCAACTTATGAAATGTCAAATTTTTTTTATTTCATATATCTCTAGTATTTATTATTATTACAACAATGTATTAATCACAAGTCTGAAAGTGGTCGGGTTCAGCCGCTATAAGCGCGTGAATTTTTGTCGTGGTCATGTATGACGTCACATAATCAGCGTTTAATTCAATATCAACTTACCATGCGTGTAACTACCATTGTTTCATGTTAATGTCACAAATGTCAAAGATGTGAGATAAAGATGTATTAAACAGGGTATTGCGATAAAAATCCGCGGCCAAATGATAAAAAATATTCTATTTGAGAGAAGACCCAGGAATGTAAATTATTAGTGTACTTGTGGATTGTGTATTCTAATGCAAAATGATAACGAAATTTATTGCTGCAACCTGCAACGATTCAAGTGTCAATATGTGGATGGATCTATAGAATGTATAACGAATCATTCATCGTTTTAAAGTGTTATTTTAAATAGCGATATTTTAGTAGCAATATAAAAAATATACATAACACAACGCTATTTTTGTTTAGAAATAAATTTGTCGCCCTGAATTTAATAATAAATAATTATGTTCTGATATTTATTCTCTGGTATGATATTTTAAAAATGTATATTAGGATTTACTTGAATGTTTGGCACAACCTTTAATGCAACAATGAACCATCTAACATCTTATTAAATTATCTGTCAGTGATACAAGTGACAGGAACAATAAACAATGTGCGTAGTGGCGCCTAGTGTGCCGTGTGCGGTGGTCATGTATGACGTCACGCAAAACCTCAAATCAAAATTTAAAATGCTTGTAACTTTCGAACTATAGAGCATAAACGCCTCGGATAAAAACTAATATGCTTAGAATTGAATATTATATCGTTTGCTGGAATAAGTTTAATATGCTTGGATAGGTTGCCAATGCCTTTAAGGAACGCGGTTTCTGAAAGTTTTGGTCACTTTTTCGTGACCATGATAACCAACGATAAATGTTGGTTGTTGTGGTTAGTTTGTACGTTTATTTGTTTTGCGGGTAAATATTGGGTTTGTGCATGGTTTCATATTAATTGTGGCAAGAGCCATATGAAGTAGCATTCACAATCAGAAATTAGTGGCAGTGGTAGAATTAATAGTAACGGTAGTGGCAGAGGTAAAAGTTTGACACTGTGTTTGTAATAGGAACCATTCATATTAAAAATTCTAAAAATTAGTGGTGAAGTAGCGGTATCGGTAACGTAGTGGTAATGGTACAAGTTTGCAAGCTCCAAACTTTTACCACTGCTTCGCCACTAATTATTCTACCATGAGTGACAGAAACTGAATGATGTTTATGTTATGTTTGACTACATGTGCATTAATGTGCAATATATAAATCTTTATTCAAATTAGAAAGTATATCTTTGTCTATAATCGTCGAACTATACAAGAACAGTTCAGAATGACAGCTAGTCGAGCAGCTAGTATAGGCAACTTTAGAATTTCACACCAGATTGAATGAAATATCCCTATTTATTACCAAACACTAATTTTTTCTATTCTGAACAGCGAGTGGTGCTAGACTTTAATTTTATAATTTTGTTACCACAACCACTGCCACTAATTCTACCGTTGCCACTAATTTTGTTGTTGTGAATGGGCCTTTAGTTATGTTTCTTTTATTCTACATTTTATTAATAAATAATAAGTTGCAATGTCGAAATTAGTGATAGTGACAGTAGCACTATAAGATAAAATAAAAGTTTTTAAAAAATACCACGAATCTGCCATAGCTTAAAGCCACATTAACAGTCCAAAATTTGTGAAGTTGTAGGAGGCAATTGAAGCAAAAGCGTTATGGGATATCCTGGTACAGGAGCATAATGCAGTTTGACATACTCCATGGGTTTTTTTGTGAAGGGGAAAAATGACTATGTGGGATACCTTGTTTATATGGTATACATTGATGTAGTGCTGGGTGTTTCGTTTGAAAATGTCCGGTATGGTTTTTATGACGTCATCAATCCCATTTGTCCGGCCGTTAGGGACTTTACCTTGCACTTTTTGATAAAAGCACAAAATTTGGTTCACATGTAGAAGAGAATTCGCTCTACAAAACAAGAGGTGGCGCCATCCTAGAAGTAGCACGAGTAATATTCGCAAGCACAATTATCGACCTAACTGTGATTACTTATGGTATTATCAGTGATTATATTTTTTTATAAATATGAAGAACTTATTCTAACGTACATTTCCTTCAACCGAAAGGATGACGCATTTACTTGATAAATTTCTACCATATTTTCTAAGATAAGTTATAAGTAGTTTTCTTGACAAATACTGATAATTTTCAAAATTTATGAAGCATAAATAAAAATGTAAATAACGTTTAAACAAGGTAATAAACACTCTTAGATATTATAAGAAAATTACAGTGCTGCAATATTAGAAATAATGTCAATATAATAAAATTTCAATTAGGTCAGTTAACCTTTATAAATAATATCGGAAATCTAATTCACGTATTAAATCGTTTTATTGTGTAGATTTTTGTTTTGTTCATAAATTGTTTTTTCCTATAAAATGTATTATTGTGGGAATAAAGTTAAACCGTTACTGTCCAAATAATATTAAATAAAAAATGAATTATATCATTATTCTTACATTTTTCAATAGTTATATCCGGGGCGCATATGACCTTTACAGTTGCGCGCCCTTAAAATTAATTTAAAAAAAAAGTTATATCCCTGGAGCAATGAAATTAATTTTGCTTAAAAATTGTTTAGATCATATAATTTGAAAAAAAAATCTGAGACCGCATATCGCGAGATTATATCTAAAATTATTAAATGCAATAACACTTTTTTAAAAGCAAAATTTTTAAATAAGCCAAATATGGCAAGATTATTTCATTTCAGTTAAGTCCTAAAAAATTTTAAAAACATGTGTCTAATAAAAAAATGTTCAAAGAATTGAATGCTGCAAACCGGAAGTCGATAGTTTAAGATATTCAGAAATGACAATTGATTAAATAGAAAATTACTAATATTTCTAATTATTCTTTTGAAAAATATGTTAAAATTGTGGCTAAACTAAAGCCCTAAAATTTAATAAATAATTTTTCTTTTAGGAAAATGATCTAAAAATTAAAAACTGCAAAACATTTGAAAAATAACAGCCGTTTCTGTGTGACACGACAAAATTAAAACTGATTGCAAATTCTTTAACATATATTTGCACGATTTTCTCGAAAACAGCATCACTTACAAGAAAATTGTTAAGAACCTCTTTTATAAAGAATATACATTTTAGTATAAGTTTTTCTCGTAATATTAACTTTACGAAAAAATAAATTTACGAGATTATTGTATAATTTTAGTTTTCTTAGGCACCCCAAAGTGACTGTAAAAATACAAAATTTACAAAATAAAATTATTGGAAAGATACGAATATTTTTGTAAATTTCGATGAAACCATAACTAACTCTGTGTCATACGTACATGTTGCATCAAACTTATCATAGGTCATGTACTTCCTCCAAAGTTCAAAGCATAATATACCGCATGAATCCAGATTTTGTTTCTTCGTTCTCCAAATTGGACAAAATAAAACTGCTCTAACGTGCAGGAAAATATCCTGGGTGAAATATAGGCCCTCAAGATAAGTTGACAAAAAGCCTCGCATTTACAGTTAATAAACACGGCCTGCTTGCATCTACATCATCTGGCGGCCGGGACGGGACGTTCAATCAATTGCTTGTAGGGCTGTAGCGATGGCTACGCGCGGCTCCCAGCAAATCTGCTGGGTGACATCCTTCTAAACCTAAACCTCGTGGGCTCGCTTCTCTAAACCCTAAACCATAGGCGCCGACTATGAGGGGCGAAGGGGGCGATCGCACCTCTAAGACTCAGAGCAGGGGGGCGAAAGTATCATTCAAATTTTACATAAAACCGAAACCATTATTAAAAAATAAATAAAAAATCTGACGTGGCCATCACAAGACCTCCCGCCATACCTATTTTATTCTTTTTATTTATTATACAAATATATGAATATAACTATAAGTACTACTACTACTACTCACAAATATATTTTAGTCATTTTATTTTATTTAAACTGCAGAAGAAGATATAAACGATATTTTACTATTGTCACTATCACTGTCATGTCATAATCATTTAAATTTTACGTAGTAACAAATGCTATACGATCATGGACTACAAGATACCGAAATACTAAATTATAAGCATATACTTTAATTATTCTTAAATGATACCAGATACAATAAAATTTATAAAATACCGATTGTAGGTAATAATCACATAATCTTTCATTTAAAATAAAAAAATTGTCTTAAATTAATTATTTATCGAAATATTTTAAAAAAATACTACTTCCGGTTTATAGATTGAAACCAAAAATATATTGGACTTTTAAGAATGGTATTAAAACCTTAAATACAAAATTTGAAATTTTAATGTTTGATATTTTTTTAGTTATCGTGAACGAAAAAAGAGTAACATACAAACGAACGAACACGCACGCACACACACACACACAGACATCATTTTGAAAATGTTAAATTCTAACTCTAGGAACCCTTAAAACGTGCTTATCCACCAAAAACTCACACTCACACACACTCACACAAATTTTGACGCATCACAATACCTCTCTTATAGAATATGAGGCGAGAGGTAAAAACAAATATAGAAAAAATCATTGTCTAAAATATTCAATATAATCTATTTACACATTGCAGTATTGCACAAATAGAGCTACATTGTTACAAACATTCTTAGAAAGCAAATTATCACTAGTCACTTGCCATATTAGGGATTTTATCCCTAAAACTAGGGACATTTGCACCTCTTTAGGGATTTAGGGAGGTTTTGTTATTTTTTTTTTATTATTATATTGTAATTTATTTATTTTTGTTTTTTCGTATACCTACCTACCTATATTTGTTATATTTTTCATTTTGTATTGTACTTTGTTATGCTTTTACACTTTTCTTTTTTAAATAAAAATTGTGTCTTTGATTCGAAATTTTTTAAAGTTTCGTTCCTCCGCCAAAAATGATAAGTCGGCGGCTCTGCCCTAAACCTAACCGAATCTTTCAAATAAAAACTTCACCTCATACAAGGGACTCCATACAGATTTTTTCGGACATAAATCAATATAATAACCGTAATAAATCTCAGGCTATTTTTGCGGTGGTACATAATTTTTCCCGCGAGTGCAATATGTTATCACATACAAGAGATTCGTTCAGTTTAGGCTTCGGAGCTGTGTATTGATTGTTGCCAAGTCTTATTAAACTATTTTGATTTTTTTCGAGAATATTGTTTTATTGCAGCAGAAAGTAATCTGCTTCTTGTTTTTAATTTTTTTTCTAGTGGATGCTGTTATAATAATGTCATAAAAACTGACACGAAAATGTATCGACAAATTTATTAGCCAGGAGGTACCTATATCAAGAGAAATCTATAAAGTGTACAACCCTTCGACCATAGGAATAGAGTATCTAAATATACTAAAAGTACGGACAAGGCACTGGTCATTTTCTATTGGTAGTCCAAACTGTGTTTACACTTGTTTTTCAGCTTACTTAACTCTCAGAATTTAATATTTTTATCTACGACTACTATGAAAAGTTTATATTTATGCTTTCAATTGTCAAAGTAAAGTTGATTGTTACTGAGGACTATAAGGACTGGTATCGTCATGGTTACGAATGAAACATAAATTGATTGAACACAGATTGAATTAACTGAATACTATTATTATTATAAAAAATTATTTAACTCGTAGATATAATTATATGTGTATTACGAGCGTAAAGTGTCTTTGTTCCTCTTGCACTATTGCAGCTCTCGCCTTCGGCTCGCACTGCAATTATCGTGCGCGAGTAACAAAGAGTCACTTTACGTTCTTAATTCACAAATAACTATTATGTTAATATTTAGTTACATATTGTATCAGTGGCGAACCCGAAGGAGAATCAGGGGGATGATTGCACCCTCTGACAAAAATAAAATTCTGATGGCGCCTCTTTATGTTCCTTGTTGTTTTATTATTATTTTCAAAGAAGTTATCGTTTTATTAGGTTATTTTTCCTAATATTCATCGGTTAAAAGGGGATGACGCCTTTTTGATTTTCCTTATACCCTGCTGACGAAAAATCTTGGGTCCGCCACTGAAAGTAATTGCTATAATAGAAGTATGAACATGAAGCTATAAATTGTAACCTAAAAAACAATACAATAATTATAAATTGTTTTAATTATAAGTTTATTTATTTACTTTTATCTAATAATTATTATTCTCTTGTTTCAGATCATGGCCGCTCCTAAATAATTCCAATTATCCACCATTTAAAAAGTGATACAACTTTTCTACAATGTACTTCATTCTGAAAGTGATCTCATAAGACTAAACTAATGAGTCCAATAATGCATTGTTATAGAAGTAACAGTTTGTTGGGATTCTCATGTTAGCACGAAGTAGTTGTGAATTAAGATGGGACGTGTGAAACGAAGCAACGGCGGAGACGACGTCAACTCAAAGGTGATGTAAAATGGAAAGGAAGCGATCGGTGCGGCGATATGGCAGCAGAAGATATAAGAAATCCTTCGGCGCGAAGTGCAAAGACTTCTGGAGGAATTTTCTTGCGTTTATATTTAGCAATGTTGGCATCATTGGGCTAGTGGTAAGACTGGTGTTTATCAAAATATTTATTATATGTAAAAAGTACTTACTAACCATTTACTGTGATATTGAAATTTTGATTACTACAGTGTGGAGTGAAGAGTGGAATATATTATTTTTTATTACATGTGCACGCAAAATGAGCTGAAACATGCTTGTTTAGAGGGAGTAAAACGCGTTTTCGCTCCCTTGAGATATTTTGCTCTAGAAATATTTTGCTCCCTCTCGATTATTTTCAAGAAGCGGTACCCGCTTTTGAGTTTTCCTCCCTTGGTGCATAATGTACTATTACTACAGTTTATATTAAGTAACTTATAAATTCGTTTTGTTTCAAAATTAAATGCCTATTTCAGGCCCCGGTAACTTGCATACCCCTTCCACTAGTTTTATGACTGCTCAAGAGGTTACAGTTCGCCCTGTCGCCGCTAGGCAGTGTCATATCGCATAGGCCACATTTTATTAGGAATTATATAGCAATTTCACTTAAAATCCTCAATAACTTATAGAATATTGTAAATATTATAATAAATTACAGAATATACATAGAAATTATACTTTACACGTTAATCAGCGATTTTTGCGGGTTTTTGATGGCCTATGTTGGCTGCCATATTGAGTACTCCCTTTACCCCTCAGTACCGCGAAACTGGACCAGTTCAGCAGTCACTTTTGCAAGCCAAGTTGAAGTTGGGTTACCTTCAGTGTCTTGTACCGTGGCCTATTTACTATTAGGATTGTGCTGATTTAGATGAACCACCTTGAAATTAACTATTTTAAATGAAATTTTCAAGTTTATCACGAGTAGAGTATATTAAATAGGTTATGTCTCAATAATGATTTCCCGTCATTGTTATACAGGGTGATTCATCGTAACTTACTTATTTCAAAACGCTATAATGCCCATTTTATGAATCAGAAACTTTTTATTTTTATTTTATAATGTAGGTACATTTCTAAAGTTTTGTTTCACCCAGTTTTCAAAATCATATCAGGTAGGTGACGCCTCCCATTGTCTTTTCACTGAATAAGCCGATTTCTGGCGTTTGTCATAACCCTTTCTTTTCCTTTCCCTTTGGACGGTTGATGTAAACATGCGATATAAAAAAAAAATCTGCTGTGGCCACCACACGACCTCTCGCCTAATTCTGCTTATTCTACTAATCTAATAAATAGTTTTACTTACATTTTAATAGTTTCATTTTCATGTAATATGTAAACGATAATGTAAACCAATATGCAAGCAAAAGATGTCAACTGTACTGTCACTGTCATAATAATTCAAATTTTATGTAGAAACAAATTTTATATCATGGACAACAAGATACTGGAATTTCAAAAAATAGAATATTAATTGTACTTTATTTTATTGTTATATACTTCCAGATTCAGCAATTTGTATTTATAATTAATTGTACACATAGATAATCACAATTTCTTTTATTTTTAATTGCAAAAATTGTCATAAATAAATAATGTACCAATATATTTAAGGAAAACTTTTCCAAACTTCTAAAAGTACTACTTCCGGTTTGCGGATTTCTACCAAAATCTTATCCGATGTTAAGATACTTAATTAAACCTTAAATATGAAATTTGGTTATAAACGGTTTGATACTTTTTAAGTTATCGTGGACGAAAAATCGTCGGTTCATACAAACGCACACACACACACACGCACACACAGACATCATCGTGAAAATAGTAAATTCGTATTCTAGAGACCCTGAAACGTGCTTATCCACCAAAAACTCATACTCGAAAATTTTGACCCATTACAATACCTCTCTTATAGAATATGAGGCGAGAGGTAAAAACACACAAAAATCACACGGAGCCAAATCGGGCGAGCGGGCTGGCCACTCCTTCGAAAGTCGAAAACACACGCTGCTCCGTGTTCCAACGCATGATGGCGACTGACCGGGTGGGGAACAAAACTTTAAAAGTGCACCTGTCGAATGAGATCACTCTCTCCCCACTATGATCACTACAGCCTGAATGGCACGCATTTTAAAAAAGCAAGTTATGATGAATCACCCTATAATAATTGATATCTAGATACTGAATAGTAAATAACGTCTTTAATGTACCAGAAATAATAACAGATTAAAAGGATAGCATAAGGAAAATTCTTAACGATCATTATATTTACCGTGGAAACACGCCACTGCGCCAAATTGCCGTAATGTCAAATACCCGCTGTGTCCAATTGCCGCAATGTCAAATTGCCACTGTGCCAAAACGCATCCCCACCACTTACATACTTGTAATAACGTATGTCGAGAGACTACTGCAAATTTATTTCGACACAGAGGCAATTTGACCCAGTGGCAATTTGACTCAGCGTCAATCCAACACAACAGCAATATTTAGACATCGGGCATAGCGACCAAAACCGAGTTTGTGGGGCTCTAGTACGGTTTTGTTAGCTTTGTTAGTGTAGTAAATATCAAAACCGAGTTTGTGGGGCTCTAGTACGGTTTTGTTAGCTTTGTTAGTGTAGTAAATACCAAAACCGAGTTTGTGGGGCTCTAGTACGGTTTTGTTAGCTTTGTTAGTGTATGTCAAAATGCTCCTGTTATGTCCAATTGTCGCTATGCCCGATTGCCAGTATGTCTAAATATTGCTGTTGTGTTGGATTGCCGCTGAGTCAAATTGCCTCTGTGTCGAAATAAATTTGCAGTAGTCTCTCGACATACGTTATTACAAGTATGTAAGTGGTGGGGATGCGTTTTGGCACAGTGGCAATTTGACATTGCGGCAATTGGACACAACGGGTATTTGACATTACGGCAATTTGGCGCAGTGACATGCACCCTTTACCGTCACATATCTTTAATAATTTTTCTCTCCTTCCGTCAGGTCGGCTACACAATCGCCGGCGCCTTCATGTTCCAAGCCATCGAAGGCATCGCCGACGAAGACTCTATGGGTCCGTCTCTCGCGGCGGCGCGCAACGAGACGGTAGCTGCGTTGTGGGCGCTGTTAGAAGAGGGCACCGTGACGCCCGTGGACGCCGACGCCGTCACGTGGCGCGCGCTGGTCGACCCCACGCTCAAGCTGTACACCGAGCGCGTCGTGGACGCCGTCAAGGACGGCTATGATGGCGTGGACGACGCGGAGGACTTGAAGCAGAAGTGGGCGTTTCCTGGAGCGTTTCTGTATTCGCTGACGGTTATTACTACCATTGGTGAGTGGATAGTTTATTCTGGGACTCCCATAAGTAAGAAGTTAGGTTTAGGTCAGTCATATTAGGGTTTTACCAAGAAATAATTCCCTAAAAGGGAATACTTTGCATATATGTAGTACTAGCAAGTTGGCGTCAACCCGAGGGTGCACCGCACACGGGCGGCAAAATGCCGTCTCGTCAGTCGTTGTTTAATAATAATAATAATCATAAAAAACGTTTATCATGTTAATTAATTAATAATTGTGGATAGAAAAAAAATATTTTTGTTTAAATGACGAAAAGAAAATTTAATAATGTAGGTAATGTTAGATAATTATGGAAAATGCAGGTGGTATTTTAGAACGAATACCTACAATAAATTAATCATTTCTAAAGACCAATTTTGTGCGTAAATTTTAAAAACAAATGGACTGTATAGAACACGGGTCTTTCCCGATTATTCCATGAAATTGGGTTCTTGCCCGGCGTATCGGTCAGTCCCAGGACTTTCAAATAATTGGTGATTCCCCTTCCCCAAGAAACGATGCGATGGTATAAAGAGTTTTTTATTTTATTTTTTGCAATCAAATAATAATTTTCAAATGGATTTATTTAAAATTTTATTGTGTTTTATTGTCGACATACAAAGGGACGGCAAATAAAGTCTTGCACCCGGGCGGCAAATTTCGTTGGCGCGCCCCAGAGTACTAGTACTAGTACCCAGTAAAAACATATCAAAAATCAACACTTGTGCATACTGTGCGACAGCCGCCATATGGAAAATGAAAAATGAATTTTTTTATTAAAAATATTACCTATATAATACACGTAAATAATCAAAATGCCGCGTTGTTATTGATAGATAAAATAGGTTTAAATAGCTCGTGGAATCCCACATCTTGTTTTGATGATTTATTCTACACTAATACGTGAATTTTCTAACAAAATTATTCGTAGTCAAGTAATTATCAAGCAGCTTATTGAAATTTCTTGATATCAAGTTAAGTAGTAGCCAGTGGCGGATTTAGGGGGCACAGAGTACCGCCACCCTCCCCGAAATAAATATGAATTATTTTTATTATTTTATTCAGTAAAAGATTAAAATCAAACGTAAATCTCTAAAAAATGAATCGTCCTTATTAAAACACTAACCATGATTTTTTCTATCTCAAATGGACATGTTTGAAAATGAATTTAAAATTATTATTAATATGAATCGTTCTTCTTTAAAAAACATTACGACCACGAATATTACAATTTTTGTGGATATTTTTTATGATCACAGAAGGCGCTTACCCTTTACCCACAACCCACACATGACACATTTCTATGGTCTGTTCCAAATAAGAATATAGTATGGAGCGTTCTGAATGGTCTAGCCGGTAACCAAGTTTACATCAGCGAAAAATTTGTGATATGCGCGCATAATTTAGCTGTCGAACGCCGTAGTAGTAACAGCTGGTATTGTTGAAAAACTGGGTCGTTGATTAGCGTCAGTAGCGCGTGACGCGCGGAACATAACACTATTTCAAAAATACCGCGCTACGTTTCAATTTCTATTTAATGTGTATAAAACGGGCTGGCTCCGCAGCGCCATCTACTATACTCTTATCTGGAACAGGGTATAGAACTGTATTCATTTAACTTACGCACTGAAATTTATTTGACATGACAAGCTTCTAATAACCTAACAAACAAATTTTCATGACTTTGAAAATTAATCTTATAGTTTTACTTAGAATTTCGCAATTTAAACTTAATACGAATATAAAATAGGAAAATTTGATGAAACTACAATGGGAATAAATCCAGCAAGAAACAAAAGTACAAAATGTGTTCGTACGGTGAATTTCTAAAGCTACAGATGTAAAATTTATTGCTCCAAACTGTCGAGTACACGACTCAGTGTTGCAGTATTTTTACTTTAGATCTTGTTGCTGTTCGTGACGTGAAGCAGATACTTTCAGACTCTACCCACGTATTTATTTCAATTTTCAGACTTTGCTGTTTATTTATTTATCTTTATTTTCGATATAGTGCAGAACATTTGTATACCTTAACAATACCAATGATTTGGAGAAATAAAGCGTAGGTACCTATTCCAATTTATTTAAGTTTAGAAAATTGTATCGCCGAGGAAATCGATGGAAAAAATATACCCTTAATTTTCTTTCAGGTACAAAAACTTCAAAATAGCGACAGTTTCTAGTTGTTTACGATTATCTTTTTAATTATAATAACTATTTAACCCAGTCTTCCTAGATCAAAATTTGATCTCATTTAATGAGTTAGGTCAATCGAACGGATAGAAATGAAAATTGGTATATAAGTCGATCCAATTAAGGATATTAAAACAACCGATTTTTATGGATATTAAAAAAAATGTTTCTTATAATAATTTATTCAAAATCAGAAACAATCTAGCTGGGACACTTAAGTATTGACAAAAAAATTCTTAAATATATTCTCTTAGTTTTTAGCGCTTTTCATTATTTTTTATGGAAAAGCATTGTTTTCGAGAAAATCGTGATAATTTCCAATGAGTTTGAATAGAGTTTCAATTTTATCTCAAAACACAAAAATAGCCGCCATTCATTCATAGATTACAATATCTAGACTTCTGATTTGCAGCACTCGATTTCGAAAACAATTTTTTATCTGGAACGATTATTTTTTTAAATTTTGGCAGAGTTAAGAGATTTTCTCGGGGGGTGGATTCACTTTTTTGAGAGGGTGGGGTCAAATGTACCTATATGTATACCAACTTTTAAGCTATGGTCTATCTATTGCGTTTTGTCGCAGCGAGTAAACGATACGATTAAATGCTACGTTTAATCGCATTGAGGTGGTCTATCTTTCACGTTTTAAAGCAGGCGATTTAACAAAGAAATAAAATAAATAACATAAAAAGAAGGATGTTTCAGCATCTTATTAAAGTCTTCAAAAATTTCTGATCATATTATTATCTCTAATATTTAGATTTTTGTAGATCGCATTTTTGCCATATAGTTTATAGATGTCTTGAAATCAGTAGTTCATCTTCAGCATGACAAAATTTCAATCTATAGCCCTTTGACATATTTAAATGCAGTACGAATACTCCGCGACTTCTGAATCGCGGCGTTTCGATTGCCCCACACGCGATTTCTAGACGCAACGTCTAACCGAAACGCGTTTCGTCTAGACGCGCTATATAGACCACCATCATCAAAATACACTTAAGGGTATCGTCTCCACGTAGCTCAACACCGCGTTTGTCCTATGTTAATGCATAGAAACGCTCGCTAAAAATACGGAAAAGCAGTCTAGCAATTTCTACAATGCTCACGAAGTTTTATAGATAAAGCTAAATTTCATAAATTTATTTACAGACGAAGAATGCAACTAGGATTATGCCGAGTTACATTTTCTAATAAATCTTTTAATAATAAGAAAAATCATGTAAAAATTGCTTAAAACACACTTTTTCATTAATTTTTTATATGGATTTCAAAGATTTTTTCAGAATTCTAACTGGGGCATAATCCTAGATTAATTCTTTCACAAAACTCTAGTACCTACCTTTTTTTCTTTCAAATTTTTAATATGCAATGAGTAAAGTAGAAACTGCTACACCTCTAAACACGCAATAATTTGTTACGGAGACGAGACCCTTAAGCGAAATATGCGTTTAGACGCGTCGTCTTATCGCTCCGACTAAACGCAATAGATAGACCATACTTTTATGCTTCTATCACAAAATCACTGCAAATCACTGCACTGCAGATCCGTATACGGATGCGCAGTATCAGAAATTAAAATTCCGTAGACGATCTTTGTTACAAAACATGTTAACGTTCCTATAGGAATGTCATGTGTAAAATGAAAGTGAGTGATACTTTTTTTTCCTCTTCTGAAGAACTGTAGACCAGTATACAAATTTATAGAGACCAATTTTGTACTGCAACCAAAGAGATTCTTAAACACAGTAATTGGTATCAAAAGACAATATACGGCGAAGCCGAAGAAATAGATGTTCATCTGTAATAAATACTTCTACAACAAAAAATATATATCAGAATTCTTAATACAATCTGTTTTCTAAAACATATTATCTTTAATTTAGAAATAACTTTTTAGTATATTCTCTAAAATCATTACTTTGCGAAGTGTTTGGAGGTTTGGAGTACACAAAATAATATTTAATTGGATTTTGTCTTTTAATAAGACGTTATCTAGGCAATGAGCTGTTATTTACATTTTATAGAATTATTTTCACTGGTTTTTATTGTTTCATCGTCTACGTTTATTAAAATCTTATTTTAAAGTTATATTTTAGAATAATTTCGTATATAGTTACTAAACAAAGAAAAACATAATACTAAAATTGTTGTTGTTTGCAACACGTGCACAAACTGAGTTTTAGAGGATTCATATATAATCTAAGGATTCAGCTTGCGTCTTATATACGTAAATAGATTCGTCTTATAAGATTCTATTTTCCGTACTTGTTACATAAATAACTATTATCTGCATCCAAACCACTACAGATTCTTTGAAAGTTAGGCACATATAGCACACAGAGGAAAAAGTAAAGCATAACATTTTTAAATTAAGAAATTCTCATAGATTATTCGCATAAGGAACGGACTTATATTATACGAAACTGTCTTTTTGAGTTCTATCGTGCATCAAATAAACTATAATGTATCAATTATAGTTTTAATTTAATTTAAAATATAAATGTGTGTAACTCAATGGAGCCATGCATGCACCATTCTCATTTAAGTTTTCAAATGCATCATAGTTACCATAGTTATCTTTTAAATTAAATTAAATTAAATGAAAATTAAATGTAAATGTAAATGGCTGCATAAATCCGCCTTAAAAGACTGACCAACATGAGACCACAGTGGAACATTACTACCAAAACTACAACAACAAAAAACATCACACAATAATTATATCATAATTAGTAGCATACAAAATAGCAAAGTAGCAAAGTAATACACACTGCAAAACTGCAATGTTATACTTATGAAAGCCAAAGTAAAGTGTAAAGTAAAGTTGTTCAGAATTTCACATAGGTGAACAGAGCAATCTCTTAGTAGTGCTATATCCCAATGGCCGAATTGGGAGCGGACGATTTATTTTCTAACTTGGCAGAATCTCGTGCAGTTTGGTTGAATGTTGCTGAGTGACGTCACACAGACTTGCAAATCGCCGTTCAATTTAGTAGCATCAAAACAGTCGAAATCGCCAGTTTTATAGTGAAATCGTGCTGTTTGCAGTGAAAATAGTGGTATTTTAAAATGAAATAGTGCTATTTAAAAGAAAAATTGTGGTTCCTGCTGTGCTCTTGATTTTACTTCAAGTTATTCAACAAGGCTTCAAGGAAAATTAAAGGTTGGAAAAGTGTTATTTGTTACAATACTCACGGTATTACATGCAAAATGGTTCAAAACACATATACAAAACTTACATTAATAATAATTTAAATTAAATCAGCTTTTGCTGCCCTCGCTCCCTTCGCTCGCTCGTGCATCAGAAATCTTCGGGATGTAATATGCACAAATGCACATATCTTCCCTTATGAAGCAATATAACAATAATAATAATCTTTATCTACAACAATAGAATAATGTATTCATTATATACGTGAAAGTATAGTATAATAAACCCCTCCGTAAGGACACATTATGAAATAATGAATTCATTATTTCACACTGTTAAATAATGAGTACTTTATTCTCTCGTACTGTCAAACTGCCATCACATCTGTTTTAATATTAGTGTTACATCAAGTTATCATTTTATGACGTTGTAAGCAGAAACAGTAAAAATAATAAAAATTTGTAAAACGCTGTATATGACTAGCCTATAATAGTTCTAAATTACTCGGATAAATTGTCATCACACCAAAGTTTGAGGTTAGGTTAATATCAATATAAATTTGTAGTAAGAAAATGTTGCTTTATTTAAAAAGTTGTAGATAAAACGTCGTATTTGACTCGAAAATAATGGCTATAATTCACTCGGATGATTTATACACTCGCTTTCGGCTCGTGAACAAACTTTCATCCTCATTAATTATAGCCTACATTATTTACTCGTTAAATAATATACTATTATTTATTTAGCACAAAAGCTAATAAGTACAAATAAATCAGGTATAAGTACAAATCAATAGATGTAATGAAATAAATACAATAACAAATTAGATTTTAAGATACATAGGAAGTAATTTACCATACATGGAAAAAATAAACTCAAAAAATTTACAAAGATAAATACATTTGCCTAAGTTTATATTTTATAATATACTATTATATTTAGCTTTTAACTAATAACTGTAACAAATTATTGCAATTTACTTGAGTGTAATTAAGTGCGAATACTAAAGATTTTGCTTATCCGTTGCTATATGGCAACAACCAAATATTTTGTATGAAATGTACACTAAACGAACATCGTATCATAGGATTAATAACAGAAGTAGATAAATACACTACATTATAGTGAAACATGAAGGCTTTGTAATATATTTGATTCGACATACAATACAAGCAAATCTGGTATTGCGTCCAAACATACGCAATGTAGGTAAAAAATGTGTGTACGTATGGAACACGCACACATAGACTTCAGTCAATTAATTAATAAAAACTCGCATCGACTGTCAGAACTGCATTGTCCGAAATCATATTTGGAAATATCCCTGGTGTGATCACTGCCAAAAACAACGCAAAAACAAAATGTACAAATCAGTGACACGCCAATTTTTATAAATCATATTTCGTTCTGTATATTGGCGTTTACATTCAGGGAAAAGATGATAAAACTTAAATAAAAATTGAGTCAAATTTTATAACTATACAGGCTGTATCATAACTTCGAGTACATACGTTAAAGGTATAATACTGTTGTTTGATATTCTGATTACGAGTCAAAAAGAATTTTGTTAAAATTCGAAAAATTAAGGGTAGTTTACCTGCAGCATTTTTTGTAGTACTGCACTGGATTCGTTTTCCTATTAAACACAAACAAGAGAAATAGGTAATCAAACATCTTAAATTACATAATACTAGTAAAATAAACATACAAAATTTAATTATTTTTAATAAAACAATAATTATTACTTCACCCAGTGGCAGTGGCAATGAATTTTTTTGACTGGAAAACTGGAAACATGAAAATTAATTTTGCGATTTTAAAAAAATTCTTTTTGATTCGTAATCAGCATATCAAACTACATATACCAGAAGTTATGAAATAACCTGTATAATGGGTTATAAATTTAATCGTATCATCAACTGTTATTACCTTTTTATATGCAGCATTTATTGATAATTATAAACTACCTAATACGTTAGTTACTTATAATACGTTAAATACTTATAATTCATTAGTTACGAACTTAATACGTCAGATACAACCATAATGACATCATAACCTTTCATAATATGAAAATTGTTAATTAATTGACAGATAAAATTGTTGATTTGTTTTAAAATCGCATAATATTCTTGTTATATTAATAACTATTATAAGTACTGCATTGTTTAACAGTACAATAATTACGAGTATATCTATATTTATTTTAATTTTAGCTAACTCACCAATAAAATTATTCCATAAGCGGGATGTTCACATTCTTGAAAAAATGTTCTGGGAATTTAATTGATGTCGTTGATCAGTGATCACAATATAACTGAAATAATCTATATAGTTCGTAGTGTGTGCTGACGTAAAATATCTACTTTGATTTTAATTTTAAACAAACATATTTATTTATATGTTCTATTTTCTGACAAAGATATTTATTTATTTATTTTTATTTATGTACCTATAACTATTATTTAAAACTATTTTACACATCCTGATGATGATCCAGTTAGGAGATTTCCACTTTTATAACTGAAGCAGTTCTTGAATAATTTTAAACAAAGACTTTTTTAATGAAATATATAGTTTTCTGTATTTTTTAAATATTTTCCGACGTTTCTACTGACAGATTGTTTTTCAAACTTGTTACCATTTGGCAATAGCCACTCGAGCCCTACGGGCGCTCGTGACTATTGCCTGGCAACAAGCTTTCGAAAGATCTGTCAAATTATTTTCAATTTATTCTCACTCTCTTGTTACATTATTACTGAAAATATAAATATGGCCTCCCAAAATGGTTCCATCGCACCGCCACTGAGAACAATAAACAGATATCTGAATAATTAGTATGAAAATTATCTGGGGTAACATTAAGTAAATTTATTTGCCAATAAAGTGAACAAATGGTCATTTATAGTTCATAATGAGCTGGTGCGTGTTAAATGGAATTGCAAGCCGCCAACTCAAATGAAGAGCGGGCGAACTGCGAATTACATTGGGACTCACGGAGAGATACTCAACAGATTTCAATGATCTATATTTTGTTTACATTCATTACCTCTCGCCTCGTATATTCTATAAGAGAATTGTAATGGGTAAAAATTTTCGAGTATGAGTTTTTGGTGGATAATCACGTTTCAGGATCTCTAAAATACGAATTTACTATTTTCAGGATGATGTCTGTGTGTGTATGTGTGTGTGTGTGCGCGCGTATGGATATATGGACGTATGGACGATTTTTCGTCCAGGATAATTTTAAAAGTACCAAACCTTTAATAACAAAATATCATATTTAAGATTTTTCTACGAAATTAATTTCAGGAAGAAACAATTCAAATTCCTGCAGCAGTGAAAAAAAATCACCTCGCTTCGCTCGACATACTACTATATTTTTCAAAACAAAATTGTACTATAAAGAGTGTGGCCCACTTAAATTTTTTACTGGCCCACCTAAAAAAAATCCTAATTACGTCCCTGCATAACTAGCTGGAAATGAGTGAACTACTTAATTTTTAAATTAGTTTAAAAATATGATTGACATATACAATCTACGTGGGTGCTTCGGGGCATTAACAACAATGGGGAAAATATTAAAAGTTTACTTCAAAAGTTGAATCATACGAAATATTTCAAGCGTTCTACATTTCATTTATTAATAATTATATTAAACTTTTAATTAAATTAAACTATTATAGCTGATTTAACATCAGTTTATGATTGCTCCATAATAAAGGTAGGTAGGTAACTGTTTATGTAGTTCAGACATATTTCAGTGCTACCACCTACGTGAACTAAATATCACGAACGCATGCAATACTCTAAAATGCAAACACTACTCTATGCAAATGTTACAACAGAAGAACACAACTTCATACAAATCTCTAAAATTCAAAAGCCTAAAACAGCAGAGACGCAAACAAAAACTGCAGACTCACTCGACCTGCTTGACTGTCAGCGGCATGTCAGTGGTACTGAAACAATGTTATTGTTAAATTGTCACTTGCCGCCAGCCGCCTCTTTGTGACAGCCCCACATGGAGTACAGTGTACCTTTTTCAATTGCTTCCCCTCGTAGCAGTCCCACACAAGCTTCACGCAATGGTGTTAGGGTTAGTATATAGTACAAATACATTTCATCTACCTAATAATCATTAGCGTTTATTAGGGGGTTATTGCAGTCACACAATGGTCAAAACCACAAGCCTGAGATGCGCCAGAGCATGCAATACAACCCTGGTAATAAGCTTCGAAAAACTCTTACTCTATCAGTGGAACACTGGGGGTAAAATATATACTCGGGTTAATAAATATGGCAAATACTGAACTGTTCGACTATATTTCTTATCTGCGGGCTAATCTTAAACGATTGCGGTTTTGGGCATTGTGTGACTGCAATAAGCATGTTATGATTATTAGGTAGATGTTCTGTTCTTGAACTATACATAGTTTAAAGAGCCTACAGCCAGTTTGTTTTCATTCTCAATTATTGTTAGTAAGTACCTACCGCTGGGAAAATTTTAACACGATATTAACAACCACTATCAGAAGTAACTTAAAGACAATTTGTGCAGTTTTGGTTGGCGTCTCTGCTGTTTTCTTTAATTTTAATTTTGATACGATCTCAAAATACCTAACTTGTAATGAATTCTGTTGTAACTTGTAAAGTAATTTATTCTAAATTATTATCTAAATCAGTTTGACTATTGAATGGTTTCAACAAATTTGTATAATAGTATAATAACTCTGATACTTGTTCGAAATTAAATAAAAATTAAATCTCCCGTTTTGACATACAATCGAAAACGTATTTTCAAGATTATATGATTTTGTTCTAATTCCGTTTTACATCGCATCAGAATAGAATTAATTAATTTTAAACCGTTAATGCAATCATGTTGGCACTTACATTATAGTTTTTCTAAATTTTCAGCTAATGTTATACAATTTTTAAAACATGTTCATTATGAATTGATACAGCGCATTAATTGGGATTTTTGTTGTATAATGAGTGACTATTGAGTGCGTCAAATAGTTTAATTGTCTTATAAAAAAATATTGCCGTAGCTGGAGCTGTTTTACTTTTTAATTTGCCAGTTTCCATAGATGTTTCAATTGAGCATGCTATTTTAAATAACATTTTATCAAATTCGAAGGATTAATGTGTACTTCGGAAAGTTTGCAATTCGAGCGTGCCGTGTTGTACTTGATTTATCAATTAAATAAGTTTTCGCTACATCTTGAAAAGAAACAATTTTTTCGTTAAACGAATAATCATGTTTCAACCAGTTGTTTCATATTGATTTGAATAAGTGGGGGACGTCATATATTTAAAAAAAATTGTTTTTAATTGTAAAAAAGTTTTTCTATTGAAACATTTAACTTCTCCAGCGTACTCCTAATATTTGACCCTTGCTCGCAGACAATGGCTTTTGGAATTTTGTTTAAAAATAAGTTGGTTGAATGCCGGCATACACTTTGACTGAGACAACCAGGATAAAGCCGGTAGAACCATTCCGAGATTAATTAGATTTTTTTTATAAACTGCAGGAGATTTAAAATAAACACTTATGTTTAGAATAGAAGGAAAACATTTCATAGTATTTTGAACTGTTTATTGATAATTGAATTGTTTTTGATTTTTGACATGTTTTTTGATATTATTATATGTTTTTTTGTGTTTATTAATTTGATTTACGTTACGATTTGTTTTTGTTTTGCTTAAGCGGTCTCGAATATAATTTGGGTTTAAGTTTAATTAAGGTGTATTTTTTATTGTGTTTACAGTCCACTTACTCATTTAATATTATTATTGTTGTTGCTAAAAACTGAGCTATTGAAAACATAATGAAAATTCTTCTACTTTCTCAGTCCGTGGTCCTTCTATGAAATATTTGCATTCGAACTAGAATCTCTGAATATTTTGATAGAAAATTCATGGCTGCCATTTGAGTTGTGATATTAAATTGCGTGATTCTTTTCTTTGCTTGTTTTTTATTTTACAAAGAGCAGATCGTTTTAATTTCTTAACATGCTGTAGACGTATCAATTTGGTACGTAGGTAAAGCTGTTTTTCTAAGAGTTTCTTTACTTTGATCTGGATTATTTTCAAATAATTTCTTTCTGCAATTTTTCGTTTCTAATTATATTGGATTAACAATCCATTATTGAACTGGTGATTCTAGAGATGGAAATAGTTTAGATTCGGGTAGGCGCGCAGCCTGGGGTGGGGGAGGGTTGGTTGCCGGGCTTCCCCCCCCCCCAAAGGTAAAAAAAATAATTGATTTTGATAAATAAAAACATCAATGACAACTAAAAAAAATCTGATGTGGCCAGCACAAAACCTCCCTACTCAAGATACCCTACTCTTTTAATTGCAGTTTAATAATAGTATTATATCTATTACTTAAATATATTTAAAAAAGTGTAGATGAATTTCTTCGTACAAGTTGAAAAAAATTGATGTTCCGTTTTCCCCTTTTACCAACTTTAAAGGCCGATATCTCAAAAATTAAGCGAGAAATCAAACTCTAGTCTGCAGCATTGTATTTCTAACACTTAAATTAATATATAACCAAATTTTCAGAATTTTGAAATTATTTGACCACCCAAAAACCAACCACCCTCGATTTCTCAAAAATGGTTCAATGTATCGACTTAATTTATTCACCAATAAATTCCTCGCGCCGAATTACATATGTGTACCTATTTTCAGTTCAAAATTCCGACGGGTACAAGATTTATCACGATTTCCCCATTTTTAAGATTTCTTAAGGAGCACCCCTTACGATTTTTTCTAAAATTTCATAAAGTTCGGAATACTTTCCAGGTAAAAGTGCCTGCCGACTGCGAACTATATGTAGATAATCAGTCTTAAATATAACAAACTGTCTATCTAAAAAAATTAAACAAAGATTTCCCATCTCGTATTCTTTTCACATTAGTTGCTGCCGCATTTTGCAGCCCTGTCTATGTCCTGCGACGCTGTGACAGTCATCGACACCACAGACGGTACCGGCACGACCGCCCTTGTGCACAATGTGTCTTTGAAAGTATGACGGCTATTTTGGCAAAGGGCGTTGAAATTACGCGGCGTGCACAAGAATTCAAAAATAATTAATCACCGGCCGGTGATTTGTCAGTAATGAGGACAATGGCATAACAAAATGGCTGCGACGACCACCAGGCGGTTTGAATACATCGTAAATCATTGACCAACAAATGACGGTCGAGCGTGACAGGCATATGTTATAATATGCGATACATAATGTCGCTGAGGATGAGGCGAGGCCGATGTGCAGCAGAGAAGGATACCGCAGGGCATAGTTGTGAATTGGACGGATTTGAGAAACGTTCACTAGAAGCTTAATTTTTTAATCTTTTATAGAGTAAAATTAACTTAAGGCCGATTTCGTCCAGAAAAAGGAGAGATATATACAGATTTAGTGTGTCGAACAAAGGCAGCAATAGCGAACGCGCTCTAAAAGTGGCATCGTATTTGTATGATATTGTATTTATAAGACAAAAGAAATAATCAAACGCGTTATTTATATACTGTATAACATGTTACCTACAGTGCGACGCATGAATTTTAATAGATTTTGTATTTAAAATGCCCTAAATTACATGTAAAAGTAGTATTTTTCTCTTTATTCGGCATTTTTTTAAAACAATACTATGAACAAATTTGGAAAAATCGATGCGTCGCACTGTAGAATGAATATTAAATATTGTCGTAAAAAAATTTCAATGATCTTACGTTAGTATTAGATTCAATATTATACAAACCGTAGAGCACTGTTTTACCTCTTTCTCATACAACTACATTTCCGCCTTAAGAAGTACCCTGCGTGAAGTACGAATTCTCGTCTTAGAAAGAGAGGCATAGATGATAAACAAGTGGAAACTACGCTACCTACTGTCTGTTCTACAGAACATCAGCTTCAATATCTTTTATTCTCATGTTGACGTTCATGGTGTTTTGCTTCGTGTAACGCTGTGAATTTTGTAATTGATTGTGATTGAGTTATATTTTTGTTTTCTTTGAAACTTAAGTGAAGTGCAGCGTAGCATATTCTCCTAGCTCAACTTTTGTAAAACGGACAGTACATGACAAGGTCCGCCTTCTCACGCAGCTCAGGGTCCTAGATATTTGAATAATTTTACTCTATTAACTTCATCGTCTTGTCTGTCTGTCTGTCTACTTACGGCAAAAAAACAAAAGTCAAAAATGGCCCACTTCCCGAGATCCTATCGAGCTGAAATTTTGCAAATAGACTTTTGTCACCTAACAATGCGCTTTGGCAAAATTTCATATTATCCGCCATCTTGAAACCAAATGGCGACCAGCTATCTCAAAATGTACTGCACCGATTGCGTTCAAATTTGGTACAGTAATAGCCAAGGATCTAACTTATGATATAGATATATTAAAATGTCAGTCCGCCATCTTGAAACAAAATGGCGGACAGATATATCAAAATGTATTGCGTTAAAATTTGGTACAGTAATATCTAAGAATCTGTCTTGAAGCATAGGTATATTAAAATGTTAGTCCGCCATCTTGAAACAAAATGGCAGCTAGCTATCTCAAAATGTACTGCACCGATCTGGTTCAAAAATAAAAATTTAAGTAAATATCGATCGAGTCTCATATGTAAAGGATTTATAGTGAAAAACTTTGTTTTTACGGGTTCGTTTTTTAATAATATTTATTTTACTGATCCTTGATTCATGTTTCAGTACAATGTGTAGGTATTACTAATATTGTAATATGAACTAAAGATAGAAAATAGATTAATCTCGGTGACTAAAATAATAATAAGTATTTACCTACATCTAATGGCTATTATTGCACTTCCGAGAGTAAAACTCTTCTTTAGTCTTTATTTTTAGAGACCAAAGTTCTTAATTTGATCGCAAGGGATTTATTTTTATATTTAACCCCGTCAAATAAATACGTGTCGTTTGTTATAAAATATCTGGTACATAAATATACACATTTATCACAATTATATTCCCTCAGATAGGTAAATATTGTAAAACGTCAGAGTGATTTAAAAATGTGTTGAGTGATTTAATAGTATATTATATATTGAGGGACTAAAGTGCATGATTTAATCCTGAGGGCGAAGTTTATTTCACGAGCCGAAGGTGAGGGAAATAATCACCTGAGGGATTAAAGATACTTTATTCCTGTGGTATATACGCTATTTTTTGCACTTCATCCTCAAACGAATGCAAAATAGTTTAAAAGAATACACATTTTGTAATTTTGACAGTAAATTTATGACAAATATTTATATTGTTACCATAGATACTCTGTAACAAATAGCACGTATTTACTTGACAACGGGATTAATTAATTCAATTCCTTGACAACGGGATTAAATATGAAAAATAATCCCTTGGGATCAAATTTAGAACCTTAGTCTCTAAAAATAAAGACTAAAGAAGAGTTTTAGTCCCAGAAGTGCAAAAAAAATAATTTAATTCACTTGTGAATAAACATTTATTTAAAGTTGTTGCTATGGAGTTAATAATAGCAGTTTAAAACGTCAAAATTGAATAATAGTTATTAAAGTAAGGAATTACCCACGAAGGAAATCTTAACTTAATTTTCTCGAGTGGGTCATTCCTTTTTGCCCACGTGTGAAGTATAACGTTTTTTCCAACACCTCTTAAAAACTATGCTTAAATATTTTAAAAATATTATGTTTCAACCTAAAACATCGTTTCTATGGTGACTTCCAACAAGCAAAGTAACAAATTACCCACAAGTGGGTATAATTTAGATCTAAGCCACTTGTGGGTAATTTTTTACTTTGCTTGTTTAAAATTACCATAGTTATGATGCTTTTATTAAGAGGCGTTGGTTAAATAATTTATTTGCATTCATATTTTTAAAAACATATTTTGAGATTGTGTTAGACAGACAGTATGCAGGTTCCATAACAAAAACTTAACGAAATAAAGAAGTTTTTTCATAATTTAAAACAGCTTCACAAACTATCACGTTTCCCGCGACACATTACATGAGACGAGATTACAGTGTCAGTTGTGGGGTAACATCACCGAGGGGAGATGTCACACCCCGAGGACGTGTGTGATGTGACGCTGTTGGACATCCCCCGGGAGTCAACAGGAATTAGATCACACGTCGGTGTGACGTCACGCGTGGCGTGAGTTTCATCATGTGCTGATTAGTATTTTACGATGGGTGCTCACCGCTAATCGAAATTCTTATCCCCTTTACACTGGCATGGTCATTAAATAAAGGGTGGAAATTGTCGCTTCGTCGGGAACGGTTTAATTACTGACAAACATGTACTATTTAAGGTAAAATAAAATACATAACACCTAGCTTTGACCACAGTATGAAAAATATAATCACGGACTCAAGCTGAACCGGAACAGGAACTAAAACCTATGGCAAGCCGTTTTAGTATTTATACGTATAAAATTCTGAACGATTTAAAACAATAATTTATAGCAAAAATGATCTATGATTTTGACACATTTTTAGAAACTGTTAATTTCAATGACGTCTACTGTCAATATACATCGAGATACATCAACCAAAAAATTCATATTTTAGTACAGAGTAGTCACAACCTTTGTTAAGTTATTTGTTAGCGTTCATTTTTACCTCCCGCCTCATATTCTATAAGAGAGTTATTGTAATGGGTCAAAATTTTCGAGTATGAGTTTTTGGTGGATAAGCACGTTTCAGGGTCTCTAGAATACGAATTTAATATTTTCACGATGATGTCTGTGTGTGTGTGTGTGTGTGTGTGTGTGTGTGTGCGTATGTATGTATGGATGTATGGACGTATGGACGTATGTGACGATTTTTCGTCCACGATAACTATCAAGGTATCAAACCTTAAATAACCAAATTTCATATTTAAGGTTTTAATAAGGATCTTAACACCGGATAAGATTTTGGTAGAAATCCGCAAACCGGAAGTAGTACTTTTTGGAATTTGATATAGTTTTTCCTAAATAAATTGGTACATTATTTATTTATGACAATTTTTGCAATTAAAAATAAAAGATAATATAATTATCTATGGGTACAGTTAATTTTAAATACAATTTGCTGAATCTGGTAGTATTTAGCAATAAAATAAAGTGCAACTAAGTACCAGTATCTTGTTGTCCATGATATGAAATTTGTTTCTACTCAAAATTTGAATGTTTATGACAGTGACAGTACAGTTGACATCTTTTGCTTGCATCTTGGTTTACATTATCGTTTACATATTACATGAACATGAAACTATTAAAATGTAAGTAAAACTATTTATTAGATTAGTAGAATAAACAGAATTAGGCGAGAGGTCGTGTACTGGCCACAGCAGATTTTTTTAAATGTTTATATTTTGTTTATAATAATCAAATAAGTGAACATGCAAGATCTTGGTTACTGGTAATCTTATAAGATTCAAATTCAAGTAACGATGCCTTATACAGGGTCCTGCACAAAGAAAGGAAGGTTTTTAAAAAATCATAAAATCGGTAATTTTTACTCAAACACAAGTTTACTTACGGATTCGGGTTCGCAATGAAATAGCATTTGTGACAATTAAGTGTGGAAAATCACATCGGTCATGTGGTGACCGTTTTTGACGATGCATTGCTGGAGGCGTTCTTGGAAGTTAGCGTAGACTCTCTCCAACATCGCTTCCTCAACTTGGGCGACTTCCACTCGAATTGCCTCCTTCAACTCGTCCAGGGAAACCGGAAATGACACAAAGTTCTTATTGTTACTATTTTACGAGCCTCTTTATCTAGTTTAACTTTGCTTATAAACATTTTCTGAATCTCTTGAAATAAACGAAATATTTCGAGTGCCGGACTTACGACAATCACCCTGTATATTTCACTCACAGAGAGTAATGGATTTTAGCGACTTGGACGAGTTACTGGCACCGTGCAACGCCGCCTTGATGCATATAGTAATCGTTCGTAAAATAAAACGTTGAATAAACCTGTCACTTCCATTTGCCAAACGGTGTAGCGTTTGTCCTGCAGATAACGCAGCTAGTGAAGACTGAACTCAAAAGCGAAATTCAATTTTATTTCACATCCATTACACTCATTAGCGCTTGCAGTGGAAAGCGCAAGAGAGATGGAGATATTCAGAAAGAGGGAGATAATAATCTACATTCAAGGAAGACCTTGAAAGGAATATGCGCTGGTTTAAAACTGATATTGATTTTAATGTTTCACCTTTTTACTTGTGAAAGGTAGTTATGTTTAAATCATTTAGTAATTAACAATCTATAAGCACTTTTGTATACCTACTGTGGCAATGACAAAATAACAATAGTTATTTGTCCAACTAGAGAGGAAAGCGCTTCTTTTTCCCACTCGAGCTCGAAGTTTGTGTCACGAGCGAAGCGAGTGAGGCAATCGAGCGAGAGTGGAAAAAGAGCTTTCCTCTCGTGTTAGACACAACATTTTTTTCCACGACATATTAAAAAAATTGTAAATGTAGCAGAAACTCATATCTAAAAGTTAAGTTATAACTGCCACCTGTCAGAATAGCGTTTAAAAACAATGGAATAATAATTTCACTGTAACCAATACCAAGATGCCAAATTAAATTTAAGTTGTAAAATCGTGAAATTGTAGAAAAAGAAAAAAAAAAGAAAACATAATAATTGTAAAATAATAATTTACAGTATATCAGATTTTCAATAAAATTACTTACAATTTTTAAAATATATCATCGTACAATTACATTGGTGGTAACACTGCTTACTTTCCTCTCTAGAGCGGGAAAACTTACTTTCCTCGCTATTTCGCGAGAAGAAAATTGTGTTTTCTCCGCATGTCGTGAAAAAGATAAATTTTATCAGATTTTTAAAGCCCTGTTCACACATGGACACAATGCGGACACATTGAAGCTACACACAACAACGTGTGGGACGTTTGTGGCCTCAAAATTGATTTCTTATTTACTTACATAGAAGTCACAAAATAGCGGCGCCTCTATTTCACAAGATACACACGCAGTATTTCTTACTGTTGCGTGTGTGTAGTTTAAATGTGTTCATATGTGTGAACAAGGCTTAAGAAAACAATTTATTACATTTTATTTTTCTGTCAGGTAAATATTCAATGACAGTTTAAAGTTGAGTACTTACTGAGTATAGTACAAATACAATTTCAGATAAGATATTTTTATGTTTATATTCCCCAACTGTCAAGAAGGTTGGAAACGCACATATTATTAACCGATTATGAGTAAACAACAGTCATAGGAATGATAGTCCAGGCAAAATTCTACAAAATTCGCCAAATAAACAAAAAAAGTAGGAGACTTCTGAAAATTTGCAGTTATAAAAAAAATATGTAATATTCAAGATTCCGATGAGTCCCAAGCAGCAGAAAGTGTGCTCGAGCCGCCATATTGATTTTTTTTTTCAAAAATACTATATAATACTATATAAAATTATAATATTGTAGCTTATAAAATTTCCTACAAAAAGATGCCATCACTTTTTTACATAGAACTAATAGTTTGCGAGAAAAACATGCCTTCACTTTGTTTCCTGACACAAAAACGGCTGTAACTTGCGAACGGATAGAAAAAACGACTTCCGGTTTGAAGCATTCGATTCTACAGACAATTTTCTATCAAATATATTATTTCTAATTTTTCAGGCCTCCCTTTTGATGCTTCGATGGCCAAACAATAGCAGCTTCTTATTTTTTAATTTCGCCTAATAATAATTAATGAACCTGATTACTAATTTAGCTTTCAATTGTAATATGGATATTGCAATATGTATATGAATTACTATTTTTGTAATTACACTTTTTTTCGTAATATTAACCGTTTACGAGATAATCGCAAAAAACTATTTTTTCAAATAGGGCCAAAACTGTCACTTATCCGAAGAAGCACCCAAATTTTTTATAACCACTAGATCATTAGTAACATGGGCGCTTCTCTGGTAAATGATAACACACAGAAGTATGCTCAGTGGTTGTAGTATTAGTACATAAACCATCAATAACCAGTTGATCACAAGAATTTGAAATATAGAATAGGCATATGCATCTTCTTCAGCAAAATATTTGCATTTGTAACAAGTCGAAGTCATCACAATGGCAAGAATATAACACATTATTATTTATCACTCCAACAGTAATCCATATTTTGCAAATAAATTAACTTTATATTATTAATTACGCGGTAAACATAAATTTTTATAAACAAACAATAAAACAGGTAGTAACATGAATAAAATTGTAGATATGATGTTCATTTATAATTTATAAATAATATAAAATGTCCTACCGAACCTACTATTAATTATTTCAATATAAATCAATACACAGCATCTATAACCAGCCTCCCAGCCCCAATCCATTTGTCGATATTCAACAATAATGATTGCATTGACATTATACCAAACACATACACTCCCACACGCTTCTGTTTCACACATGTTAAGGCGCCAGTATACTTAGCGTGTAGTAGTTACTTATTAAAATAATTACTCGTCCATTTTGATTGCTTTTGAACCAAATTTTGGTAACAGTATACTATAGCTACATGCATTGTCTTTTCCGTTTTTTCACACTTGTTTTGAATAATGAAAAGTCTAGAAAACCATTAAAAATCGTAGTTTACCAAGAACTCTTTTGTAGATTGGAATATCTTTTTCAAAAAAATTGCACATAATCTACATTAGTATCTTAACATCGGATTGTCAATATTTTTTCAAAAACTATTCCTAATTTCTAATTTTAAAAAATCAAATTTTGAAATGTGTTTTTTTAAGAATTTTGAAATAGACATTTTTTGTAAATACATTTTTTTCTAAAGTGCACCTGAATTAAGTTATTAGTAAAGTACGAACTAAACTTTTATAGTAGGTATAGGTAGGTAATTGGAAGTTAATTCTGTAGGTTGGTTACCATTAAAAAAAAAAAAAATACCAACACGGCGGGATAGCATAGTGGTTAGGATGCTAGGCTCTTGTTACAGAGGTCGTGGGTTCGAATCCCGGTCAGGTCAGGAAATTTTTACGGCCTGATTTGGATCGGAACCTACTCCCGTTACCATTCCAAGTTGGGATCTAATTAACTTGGCTATCTCTAGCTATCGGGCACCGGCTAGAGGCTGTAACAAGGGCTTGCGCCGGGTCGAATGCCAACGCACATGGTAGTAAAGTAAAAAACTCCGTTGCAAAGTATATAAAGTAAAAAATTAATACTGTGTGTGTGCGCCATCAAGTCACCCTAGGGATATAACCCAAATGAGGTTCAAATCCCGAAATGATAATACATACATAGTAGGTATACCGGGGCCTTAAAATTATTCGAATGTTGAAAATAATCGGATGAATCAGTCAGCGTTTGTTTTAATGAGGAAACAATAGCTACGCGATGCAGCAGCGACCCTAACCCTATTAGCGACTACTAAACCCCGGATTAATCTTGATGTTCCGCTGTTTGTCCACTGACACATATTTCAGTGATCGAGGGAGTAAGTGGTCGTTACGAGGATGAGCATTGCTGTTTAGCAGCAAAGATCATGGATTATATTAATATGATAATGACAGTAAGCTTTTAGTTTAATTAAACATATTCTGAGATAATTATTTACCCATTTACTTTGCATATAACAAGATTTAATTCAAAGTTTTAGTTACAAATTTTATAAACAACTACTGTTAAAACAAGTGTAGATACGATGAGTTTAGGTACAAGATCAAGGAATAACAAAATTATTTTTGAGTTTACGAAAAAATGTAAGACAAAATTTTTTTACTTGATTAAAAACACGTATTTCAGGTATTAAAACTCGTAAAAGCAATCATAATTTTTACTACTAAATTGGTACCACGGGGAACCGATTTTTACCTCTCGCCTCATATTCTATAAGAGAGGTATTGTAATGGGTCAAAATTTTCGAGTATGAGTTTTTGGTGGATAAGCACGTTTCAGGGTCTCTAGAATACGAATTTAATATTTTCCCGATGATGTCTGTGTGTGTGTGTGTGTGTGTGTGTGTGTGTGTGTGCGTGTGTGTGTTTGTATGAATGTATGGACTGACGATTTTTCGTCCACGATAACTGAAAAAGTATCAAACCTTTAATAACCAAATTTCATATTTAAGGTTTTAATAAGGATCTTAACACCGGATAAGATTTTGGTAGAAATCCGTAAACCGGAAGTAGTACTTTTTGGAACTTGATATAGTTTTTCTTAAATAAATTGGTACATTATTTATTTATGACAATTTTTGCAAATAAAAATAAAAGATAATATAATTATCTATGGGTACAGTGAATTTTAAATACAATTTGCTGAATCTGGTAGTATTTAGCAATAAAATAAAGTGCAACTAAGTATCAGTATCTTGTTGTCCATGATATGAAATTTGTTTTTACTCAAAATTTGAATGATTATGACAGTGACAGTACAGTTGACATCTTTTGCTTGCATCTTGGTTTAAATTATCGTTTACATATTACATGAACATGAAACTATTAAAATGTAAGTAAAACTATTTATTAGATTAGTAGAATAAGCAGAATTAGGCGAGAGGTCGTGTACTGGCCACAGCAGATTTTTTACATTTTGCTCCCGGACTATAACTAGTTACTACTACACTATGTTCTTAACTTCAAAATTGATATGTAAATATAATTGACTATTTCCCACATATTAGTTAAACCAATCATTTGCTTCAATTTTTTAAATTCTAACCAATAACGTACAAAATATATCGGCAAAAATTGTAAAAATGCCCTAGGGATTGTTCAAGTGACAATTTACCCGTTACATTGCTATGACTACCGCATGTATGACAATTATATTGATTTTGTATTGTTTTTAATTGAAATTAAAAGTGTCAAATGAACCTTTTTGTGGCAACTTCTTACGATGAAATAAAAAATTTATCAAATATAACGCCAAAAATACAGTTACGTCAAAAACCTTAGTTTGGAACCAATTATTAATGAACTTGTGAAATAACTATTACATATCATTGACAACTCTTGGTAAGAGTGGCAATTTTTTCTGTGCTTGATATTTAAAATATCAAACGACAATCTAAAATGGTAATTTTATCAAATGCCAGCATTTTAAATTACCTACCCTACTACAAAAAAAAATTGCGTTTTCAATTATGATATTTGTCAGTCAACAGATTTTTTGAAGTGTGGAACTGGTGGTATGAATTTCAGAATGTTATGCTTTCTCTCTATACATAATTTAAAAAGTTTTCACAATTATTATGACTACAAAGCTACGATATAAGAAATTCCGAAGTTCATGGCATCAGATATTGTTCATTTAAACTTTTGATCAGAGGATTGTAATACAGATTCTCTTTTTATACAAATCTTTCAATATTGAATTCTTTATTATATAGAATTAAAGAACTGATTTCAATATATAAATTATTTATGACGAAAATCTGTTACCTACATTTCTTATAAACAACGAGAACTTTGATAAAAATTTCCATAACAAATCTGCTTTTTTCCAAAAGCGTAAATGTTTCATTTCAGCAGAACTGGTTTTTTTCTTTGAAATGTAAATTTTTGCTTTATTCATAGGAAATGAATAAAAATAATTTCGTCATTCCATTTAAATCAAAATCTTTTATGTTTCGCGTCAGCATAAATTCAATTTTATTGAAGTTATTGATGAGATTAAAGAGATGTTCGCCATTATTTTACGGGCACTTCAACGGTATTTACATTTTATCGGAAAGTATACAATACATAATTTTCTCATTCCTCTGGCGTTGTTCGTGACTCGCAGCTTATGCAAACAGTTAGGAACTCTCTCAACAACACTTTTCCGCAGATTAAACATTTGATTTAATACAATTTATCCCTTAACGTGATTTTTTAATAAACAGGTAGAAAGATATAGGTACCGTTGAGTTTATTTTAACTTGAAACATGGGATTTTTCATATCCATGGTTACGAATTTGACAGCAATGTTGTATTAGAGCGTTCTTTTTAAAATATATATATACATAGGGAATCAATTTAACTGAAATATATTATATTTCGAATTATATGAAAGTTACAAAATAACAAACAATAAACAATAACTATATACAAAATTTTCAAAAACTAAACCAAACAATAACCCAATCGATTATAAAACTCTTGAATAACATTAGTTATTTGGGCAGCTGTAATTGTTCCAGAGACGTTTTGAAAATTTATTATAGTTATTGTTTATTTGTTTGTTATTTTGTAACTTTCCTATAATTTTAAATATAATATATTTCAGTTAAATTGTTTTATTTTAAAAAGTACGCTCTAATACATTGCTGTCAAATTCATAACCATGGATATGAAAAGTCCTATATTTCATGTTAAAATAAATTCATAGTATAATTAATCAACTTATTTAATAAAATTGGGTATTAATTGTCAATAATGTGTAAATACTTCATTATTGAACGAGAGTAAAACGTTAGAAACTATGTACGATATGCCAGCGAACTGCAGACAAGTTGTAGGTTGGTTGGTTGGTGGAGGTGAAATACGAACATAGGAAAATATATGATAATTGTGTTATCATGCTAGGCATCTTGATATACGTGGAATACTGTCAATGTCAAAAGTAGCTGTCATATTATTGAAATTTGTATACCCGTGGAATAATTCCTTGCCCAGATAGGTATCCGGACTTAGCTCCCCAAGATTTTTTCTTGTGGTGTTATATTAAATCTAAAATTTATAGTTGTCAAGAAGAAAGATCGACAACTCAGAATAAACTGCAAATTAAAATTTTTGATGCATTTGCAACAATTACGCCAGAAATGTTAAATAATGTTAAAACTGGATTTTACAATCGTTTAGGTTACTGTTTGCCAGAGGGAGGAAATTTGTTTGAATATTTATTGTTAATTCTAGCTTTATAATTAATTTAACTATTAAAATAAATATATTCCTGCTTTCATTTCATAATAATTACTTTTATCTACAACAATAGAATAATGTATTCATTATATACGTGAAAGTAGTATAATAAACCCCTCCATAAGGACACATTATGAAATAATGAATTCATTATTTCACACTGTTAAATAATGAGTACTTTATTCTCTCAAACTGTCAAACTGCCATCACATCTGTTTTAATATTTAGTGTTACATCAAGTTATCATTTTATGACGTTGTAAGCAGAAACAGTTAAAATAATAAAAAATTGTTAAACGCTGTATATGACTAGCCATAATAGTTCTAAATTACTCGGATAAATTGTCATCACACCAAAGTTTGAGGTTAAGTTAATATCAATTCAAATTTGTAGTAAGAAAATGTTGTTTTATTTAAAAAGTTGTAGATAAAACGTCGTATTTGACTCGAAAATAATGGCTATAATTAACTCGGATGATTTATACACTCGCCTTCGGCTCGTGAACAAACTTTCATCCTCATTAATTATAGCCTACATTATTTACTCGTTAAATAATATACTATTACTATACTAACATTCAACATACACTTTTAGATTTTATTATTTCTGTTATTCATTACTCGTTTTGTCAGACAAATTCACATTACTTCGTTTTGTGACAATACTACAAAATATATCAAGATACATGGCATGAAAGTTCAATTGTCATGTATGTTCCCTATGTTCGCATTTCACCTCCACCAACCTGTATGTAATAATTTTTTATTATTAATCACTTGAGAAATACGATCTTTATTTTTATGCATTATCTTATCTGGTCTGATATAAAAATAAAATAAATTTATGGGAACACCAATTTATATGGTATTGTAAAATTGTACCTATATCCTTATAAACCAAAAGAAGAGAAATTCAAGTTTTGAAAAAAGCAGGTTTGAGTAGAAGCTTCTTTTACACATCATAACGACACAATAATTTTTTTATCCAACACCTCTTAATAAAAGCATCATAACTATGGTGATTTTAAACAAGCAAAGTAAAAAATTACCCACAAGTGGCTTTGGTCAAAATTATACCCACTTGTGGGTAAATTGTTACTTTGCTTGTTGGACGTCACCATAGAAACGATGTTTTAGGTTGAAACTTAATATTTTTAAAATATTTAAGCAGTTATTATATTAAGAGGTGTTGGATAAAAAAAGGAATGACCCACTCAAGAAAATTATCTCACTCAGCCTTCGTCCTCGTGAGTTAAGATTTCCCTCGTGGGTAATTCCTTACTTTGCCCACTTGTAAAGTAAATAACTATTATATAACCTATGTTCACGTTAAACTTTGACAGTATGCATTCAATAACCTGGTTAATACCGTATGCTGCCAATAAGTCTCCTACATCAAAGACGCAATTCAACTGTTTGAATTGGATTCCGGAAATTTTGCAACATAAATCCGTTACTTGCCATTTTAGCAGCGAAGGCGAAACTTAGATTTATAATGGAATAAATTGTTGAAGCTGGCGGTGGCGGCGTTGCGATGGTGGCGCTGCCGCATTTGTTTATTGAACAGCTACGTGTAATGACACAACTTTAGAAGAGCAGAATGGAGAATAGTTCCCAACGAACTTCAGTTTCGGTTAGAATGGAAACTTATGAAAGAGATCTTCTTTGTTCTGTTCGGACATTTTTGGAAGGATAGGGAATGTATTAGGGAGAACAACAGACGTTATAACTATTTTTATGTAAGAAATTGTAGGTACCTATTAACTCTTGTGTAGGTAAATGGAAAAATTTACCTTCAATTACCAGTTATATGTATTTTTCTTATTACAGTTTACCTAGTTATGTAAGAGAAATACATGTTGCATGGTTCATAATTTTCAGTAATTTGCACCTCTACTATTTTTTGTCTTACCTACTACAAAAAATGTAATTAAGGGGTAAATTTATTCTCTCCTGTCCATATAAATCAGAAACCTTTATTTCTGACGTGGTTTTTTGAACTATTTTGTTACAATTTATCTCATGACGACTCTTTAAGAGCTAATTTATTTTTTATCATTACTTACATACAATTTAATGTATACTACTTTTACAGTTTCTATTGTAAGTATTGCTAGTTTACATATTATTTTTATTAACAAAAAAATGTATTATTGTGTGTAGCGCCCTGATGAAGGCAGAAGTGTAGCAGAAACGTTGGCCTAATAGAAAATTAAAATAAATTGACTGCATTCCCCTCTAATTACAAATTCCATTCGCTTGCCAGTCGCCAAATTACTGTTCCTTTATTTATAAAGTTATAATATGTTTACTAGTGGCTAGACCTTATCTAAGTAAATAAATACGTGAAAATTAATATCTATACAGGGTGTTTCATAACTTCAGGTATGTGTTGTTTGATATGCTGATTACGAATAAATAAGAATTTTTCGTAAAATCGAAAAATTAATTTCCATGTTGCCTAGTCAAAAAATTTTCGTAGCCACTGCCACTGGGTGGAGTAATAATTTTTGTTTCATTAAAAATAATTAAATTTCTGCAGAACCTACTAGTGTACTAGTTGTTCCATCACATAATAATTAAACGTATGATGTATATTAGTTTGTTAGGCATGTTTCATTTACATAATTCATCTAGCATGTAAAAAGAGTAAAACACACTTTTTCAATTCATATCATTTACATTTTTACAACCGCATAAAAGTGTGGTTGGCTTACACGTTTATTTATTTTCAGAAAAAAAACATATCACATTACATTAATGAAATTTTTGTAATTGAAACAACCTATTATTTTATATTTCGTTCTGCACTGATATAAATAGTTATGAATTTTTCAGTTATAATTGTTTTTTTTCATAACTTTCAACGTAGAGTTAATTAATATGTAATTGTAATTAATATACACATAATAGCAATATATTCAATGCGTAAACAAAACCAAAATTTCAATACGTAGCTGGTAATCATATTAAAATTCACAATAGCCAGTGTTTTAATTTAATATTTATAACGCGACGAAAGCGTAATGTACAGTGAAAAATAGTTTCAAAATCTATGACATATGTTTAATTAATTAAGCGGCTGAAGGCAATGTTTAATTAAATTTTACATAGAAATAATTTCATTAATATTACAGAACATAATAATTATGTAATTTAGAGTAGTTATTTATTTATATAATCAAATTAATGTTTTGTAGATACGTAATTAATAGCATAGAACGAAACTTCATTTTTGTAAATTATGATTATAAAGTTACTACTTCCGTTCGTTCTGTCTTTCTTTGAGAGTTCAGTGTCTTTTTATGTATCTTTCAGCCTTATTTCTTCAGATACTTAAAATTTTCTTGAATAAGCATAATGACCACATTCACTCATCATTTACTAAAAATGTTAAAAAATTTCTTCACTTATTTTAAAAAGCCGATTAGTCAGTGTTAAGTTTGTTTATCTTAAAAACAAAATGATAAGAATTTTGACCAAATATTAACTTAAGAGAAAAATAAATTAGTAGAATTTTTTTAACACAGGTAAAACGATAAAAGTCAAAACAGGTTCCTATATTCTAAACGCTAAACGAACTTGTAATAGATATTTATACACCAAGTGAGATACATGAATGGTTATTCAAGAGAAGAAAGTTTAGCCCCCGAGCCCGAAGGGCGAGTGGGATAATTTCTTCGAGTGAATAAACATTGGTATCTCACGTGGTTTATACAATATTTTATTCAATTTTGACGAAATTATTTCAAATATATGAATTATAAATTTATTTTGACATAACAAAAAATCTAATCAAAGTAGTCGAGTCGTTAGTGGCAAGTTGTCATTGTTTTTATGCATTTTTGACGTAATAATAACAGTTTAAAACGTCAGAGTGATTTAAAAATGTATTGAGTGATTTAAAAAAAATTAATTCACTTGTGAATAAACATTTATTTAAAGTTATTGCTATGGAGTTAATAATAGCAAATTAAAACGTCAAAATTGAATAAAAATTATTAAGAAAACTGTGATTATTGTGAACTGCAATAAATAAATAAATTGCCACTTTACTGTAGATACCTAGCAACTCTTCTATTTGCATACATTCACAAATACTTATTACTTTGTTTTCTATAGGTAGGATTATTCATAATTTAAATTTGTTTGTGTTTTCCAGATAAAATACAATATCTCGTTAGCATCGTAATCTACTTTGTATAAAATGTCAAGCACACCGTGATTGTATTTTTGTAAATCAGATAAATCTTTGTGTAAGGAACGTGCAATTCTCGCTGAGATAAAAATTAAATTTATTGTTTTACATGTCCGAGTGACAATACACAATGCATACGTAAAGAGGTTAAAGTTTAGTTTACGCTGTGGAATTCCCATGTTGAAGTTGTAAATAACTTTGTACTGAAATTGTAAAAAGACAATTTGTAGAAACATCCATCCACTTTGAAACTATCATCCAAGGGAACTACAAACTTTATTACAGCGAAGTTACAGTATTGAACATGGAATATTGCTTTACATAATTACATACAGAGTTCATATTTGATTTACGTTATTTTATCTTTTTAATGTACTACAGTGAATTTATGAGATTTTTTATATCCATGGTTACGATTACGAATTTGACAGCAATGTATTAGAGCGTTCCATCGATATTTACATTATGCCCAGTGCACATTTTGACAAGTTTCCTGAAAAAAGTTTCCAGAAAATGGAGATTTTCTTTGAAAAACTATAAATATGTTTATGATCACATGTCACATTTGACGATTTGACAAATAAGAAGTTAGTTGCACTTCACAATGTTTCCTGAAAACGCCTCATTTTTATAGGCGCCGTTAAAACTTTGAAGTTTCCGGAAACTTTTTTCAGGAAACATGTCAAAAAGTTTATCCGTGTTCACTAGGCATTAGGTTCGGTATATCCCGATTTCTTTTTGTTTCTAGCGCTAAAGATGGCATAGTAAAAAATATGAATTTTTCTAAAATTTTACAACTTAGGCCGGAAGATAGCATTCTGGGCGGCCTAAAACCACGCCGCCTAAAACTCACGCGGCCTAATTCCACGCCCATAATGTCTAATTTTATCCCCACCACAATATAAGTTGACTACGACCTTTGATTATATATAATCAAAGCTACGACAAACCACGCCGCCTAATATCACAAAGCCTAATACCACAACGTGTAATTCCACACCGCCTAATGCCCATTCCGCCTAATACCACAATGCCTAAAGGCCCATTCACAATAACAAAATTAGTTGCAACGGTAGAATTAGTGGCAATGGTTGTGGTAACAAAATTATAAAATTAAAGTCTAGCACCACTCGCCGTTCAGAATAGAATAAATTAGTGTATGGTAATAAACAGGGATATTTCATTCAATCTGGTGTGAAATTTTAAAGTTGCATATACTAGCTGTCATTCTGAACTGTTCTTGTATACGTTCGACGATTATAGACAAAGATATACTTTATAATTTCAATAAAGATTTATATATTGCACATGCAGTCAAACATAACATAAACATCTTTCGGTTTCTGTCACTCATGGTAGAATTAGTGGCGAAGCAGTGGTAAAAGTTTGGAGCTTGCAAACTTGTACCATTACCACTACGTTACCGATACCGCTACTTCACCACTAATTTTTAGAATTTTTAATATGAATGGTTCCTATTGCAAACACAGTGTCAAACTTTTACCTCTGCCACTACCGTTACTACTAATTCTACCACTGCCACTAATTTCTGATTGTGAATGCTACTTAATGCCCATGCCGCATAATACCACAATGCCTAATTCCACGCCACCTAATGCCCAACCGTCTAATACCACAATGACTAATTCCACGCCACCTAACGTCCACTCCACCTAATTCCACGCCATGTAAAATCCACAACGTCTAATTTTACCCCCACCACTATGTCCACGTCGTATAAACTCGTGAGAAATACAACACACAGAACGAGTTTATTATTATTGATTAGACGCTGTGGATTTTAGGTGGCGTGAAATTAGGTGGAGTGGAATTAGGCGGCGTGGTATTAAGCGGCATGGACATTAGGCGTTATGGAATTAGGCGTTGTGGTATTAGGCGGAATGGACATTAGACGTTGTGTAATTAGACGTTGAGGTATTAGGCGTTGTGGTATTAGGCGGCGTTGTATTAGGCGGCGTGGTATTAGGCAGGGTAGTTTGTCGAAGTCAACTTCTATTTTGGTTGGGGTAAAATTATACGTTATGGATTTTAGTTGGAGTGGAATTAGGCCATGTGGGTTTTAGGCGGCGTGGTTTTAGACCGCCTGGCATGCACTCTTATTTACGTAGAGGGACGAAAGAGAAGTTATGTGAGATCATGTACTAGCCATATCAGATTTTTTACTTTTTATTAAGACACAGATTTTCATCATCAAAGTGAAGCTTCATAATGTAATGTTACAACAATAATTATCTTTTAGTTCGGTTACATCTCTCCGTTTTTGGTGTCTGTATGATTTATTTCATAAATAAAACAACATCCTCTGCTCTGATGCTGATCCTATCGGAATCCTATCCTAGTCGTAGTGACAGGCGCTGAAGGATCGCAGCTGAGATCTGAACGCGTGCTACATATTTATACCGATAATCGCATTCGTAGCATCGCAACACGCAGCGCGCAGCCCCTTATAGTAGAACGATAAAACGTGGTCCCCCGGATATTTTTTTCTTCCCTCTTGGAACATAAGAAAAAGAGTTTTTCTACTCCCTACTGGATTTTGGCAACATATTATGTTCGTATGTCATTTCCATACCTGTTGTGCGTATGAAATACGTCAAAAAATTATTAATGCGTGCAAATTATGTTTTTGTCATGACAAATAATTATTAAAAACATTAAGTCAACTGTTATTTATTAATTAATTATGTTTAAAAGCATGATTTTATTGCAAAAAGAGCAATTAAAATTAAGGATTTTTAAGTTGGCAACAATTATTCAAATGTCAAAAAATAATTGATGTAACCCTATTTTTAAATAATTTTTGGCATCTTTTTGAGTGCATTTATTGCAAATACTATATTTAGTTATTTGATCGTAGAAAAAATAGGCTGTACAACTCGAGTGGATTGCCTATACCTAGTGATGCCGACGAGAATGAGAATTTTTCGTTCTCGTCTCGACGAGATCAACTTTTTTTCGAGACGAGACGAGAGTTAACAGCAGGAGATCAAGAAATCTCGTTCGAGAAAATTAGCTATGCCTACATAATTTTAATAATGCTACTCCTATCAAGAAAATTAAATGTAATGAATGTAATAATATATCTTTGGAAAATTATGATAATTTCTTGAAAATATTTCTTGATAGTTTTAAGTAGGTAAACTTCGGATGCGCGCGCATGGGTGGACAATAGACAATAGTAAACTGGTGCACAGTATGCTGTGGATTTTTGTGACAGTAAAAAGTCGGGTCGTGACTGCCTGGGTGACTGCAAATAATGGCATCACATTCACTCTTTTTGTACAATATACTATATATAAAGCGTTGAAAAGTAAATAGTCGAGTAATTAATAGGGACTACACGGTTGCGCCCATCGTCGACGTCAAACACTCTTAAACATTATTATTTTTATTAGATATGTAGTGATGCCGCCGAGACGAGAAATTTCTCGTCTCATTCTCGTCTCGTCTCGAAATTACGAGACGAGAATCAGTAAATTTCTCGTCTCGGATTTTCGGGGCGAGACGAGAATTCATAATTTTGAGACGAGAAATACTCTCGAGAACTCGAGAATTCTCGAAATTTTTACTTAGGAATCAGGAATAAAGAAAAATTACAGGGATGCACTCAACAATATTTTATTTCTCAGTCGACTAGTTTCGACGTCACATACGTCATCATCAGGAGCTACATTATTAAAAGAATAATCAAGAATAGTGAATAGTTAGTTACGAACCAAATGCGGGAAGATTTTGATCCCATATGAGCGGTTTTTTGAAACACGAGCGAAGCGCAAGTGGTTTGTACAATGTTTTTTGTAAGGAATAAAAATATATAATCAAATACATTCAAGTTGTAGTTGTAGTCTGATCATTAAATTTGAGGTTACGATGTTTTTTCTACTCACTACTACCGACACACAAGTTTTATTTTTAAATATTGGCGGTTTTCGGTGGTCTTCACTAATTATAATTCCGAAACGGTGACTATTGTAACTTATTTAATTATTCATTTAGAAAATATTGTAGAATTACTAAAATAAAAAATCTTTATTATCCTAAGTCGCACACCCATGAACTTGGAAATCAAACTTTTCTTCCTAGAAGTCTAGTTTTAATAGCAATTAAGAAAATTGCGGGTCACGTGACTGTCAGTTTGTTTTGATCACTCTATACAAGTATTACATGTGTGACATGGACATGACGCGAAATCTAATAGTTCTTGCAAAAATCGTTAGGTGGCTCTAATTTTTTGTCGAGAAATTTGAGACGAGACGAGAATCGGGTTCCTTGAGACGAGAAATGAACAGCTGAAAAATGACCGAGACGAGAATACTAAAAATTCTCGTCTCGAAAATTTGTGATGAGACGAGAATTGACTATTTCTCGTCTCGTCTCGTCTCACGGCATCACTATAGATATGAACTAAAAGCATTGATACTGCTTAGATCCAAGCATTTTTGTCATTGACGTCTATTTGACGTAATAATGTAAGCGTTCCTTTTAACACCGGGAAGTGTCCCTTTAATACCTGTAAAAGTCTTGAAAGGGACATTTGCATGATTTTTTATTTAAATCAATTTTCAGTTTAATACAGGTTGGTTTTAATTGTTTATGTGACAAGAAGATAGTTAAATCATATAGCTTTAATTATTATGTACTTTTTTAAAGAAATAATTTGCAATGTCACCTCTCCCCTACCTATTGAATATTTTTCATGACTATATTTTCAACCTCAGTATCTTTGTTCCAGGCTACGGCAACGTAAGTCCGAAGAAGCCATGGGGCAAGATAATGACAATAGTGTACGCGATAGCCGGCATGCCTCTGTTCCTGCTGTACCTCAGCAACATTGGCGACATCCTGGCGCGGTGCTTCAAGTGGCTGTACGCCAAGTGCTGCCTGTGTCGCTGGTGCCCCAACGTCGCCAAGAAGCGGGAGGAACGGCGGCGCAGAAGACTGGAGATGGTGGACGATGTCGCCGAGGGAGATGGATACGAGATGCAGGTAACGGGAGAAATTACCCAGTTGAACTATAGTCCGTATGTCACGATATCTCTGTTTACATTTATTGTTAAATGGGCAGCTTAATTAACCCGTCTCACCTTTTACGCAGAAACAAAAATCAACCGAACATGGATTATAAGATTTCAACGTTTTATTTGATAAATTTATTTTTTAAATTTTACTTCAGTTCTTTAATGCTACAAGATAAAGACAATTTTTTATAACGTAAGTTGCAAATAACTTTTCGTCCTATATTCTTATTACACATAAATACTATATATTTATCCAAATTTATATACAATTTTGACAATTAACCTTTTAAATCAACAAAAAATCTCACTTCCGATGAAGATATTTGTACCAAAATCTAATGAGCTGTTCCAATTTATATACAAATGTAAAATATCAAATATCAAAATTTTTGGGTAATTCGTATTTGAGTTATGCGACTAACACCCCGGCCTTGACCACATACACACAGACACATACACACACATACATACATACAGACATCATCGTAAAACTATCAAAAATGAGTTGTAAGGACCCTAATTCGTGCTCATCCACTAAAAACTCACTACCCGATTTTTTGCATGATTCCAATACTTCCTTTACAGGTAAGCGGAAGGTAAAAATTGCGACTTGCAAGCTAAGTATTCTGTGATGCACTTCATATTTATATTTAGTTTATATTTTTCTTGCTGCACAGATGAATTGAAAATATTTTGTTGAATCTGTTTCTGGTTTAAAACAAAAACAGGCGTACCTACTGTTCCACTAGAACAAACCGAAATTCCCGCAAGCTATAAACGTTTATTTTAGTCGGTCCAAATGTATAATCGATAATATTGCATTAAACATCGAAACCAGTCTATCCCTTTAAATAAATATCATTTTCTGTTAGCTTTACATTTATTTATGCAAATTTCTATCAATATTTAGTAGTGTAATCTACAACTGCGATGAAATATTTATGTGCGCTTTAACGACTCGCATTTTCGGTTTCAATCTCTAAAAGAAATTGTTTTATGTGTGTCTTTCCAGTGGCGAATCGACTACAAGTATGGTATGTCGTTTTATCATTTAAAAGTTTGTAAATCAAAATATTTTTGACATTATTTTTTTCAATACCTTCAAACTTGTTATATAATAACATAATAATTGAAATAAAAGAAATTCGGGTAAGTGTCAAATTATATGACCTAGAATAAAATTATACATAGTAACATAGTACCTACAAATAGTCACATTATTATGTAATAATTGATAAACAAAATATTTTACTATCAAACCAGTGATATTCAAAATGTTCACGTCATTTACACTACTCTTATGCCTAGTGCACACGGATAAACTTTTTGACATGTTTCCTGGAAAAAGTTTCCGGAAACTTCAAAGTTTTAACGCCGCCTATAAAAATGAGGCGTTTTCAGGAAACATTGTGAAGTGCAACTAACTTCTTATTTGTCAAATCGTCAAATGTGACATGTGATCATAAACATATTTATAGTTTTTCAAAGAAAATCTCCATTTTCTGGAAACTTTTTTCAGGAAACTTTGTGAAAAGTTTCCCCGTGTGCACTAGGCATTATATTTTACTTATTTAAAAATATATTGTACCTACTGTTATTGTTCGTGCAGCGTGCAGCCAGAGTTGGTCGGAGGGTGAAGGAGAGAAAAAAATGTGCCGATAATCTATGTCCATTTGATTAAACAATTTTACCAATTTACAATTTCTAAGTTCGGCCATTTCTTATTTCGCGTACTGTACGAGTTTCAGAGTAGGTATGTTCTTTCCAAAGCGTAGAATTGAATATCACTAATCAGAAGGTCAAGCAGCCTCATATAAATATACCAAACGGAATCTACTTTTTCAAACATAATTTAACTCTTCTGTTTTATTTACATTTTCTATTTTTCCACAAACCCACAACTCATAAATTGTATAAAAAAATCAAGCACTGGTTCAGACCAATGAATTAATAACCGTACCCATCAATAAAACAAAAAGGGATAACATATACCCCGTACCCTTGCGTTAAACTGAGACGCAATCATTGCTTTCCCGTCGTACGATAAAAAGAGATAAAACATATTCTTTCTATAAGATATACGAAGATGGCCAGTATAGCAAGGCAATATCAAGCATCAATTTATCATTACTTGTTGCAGTCAATGTCAGGAAAATTCGGAGAAAAATCATCTCTATGACCCAATACTAAAGGATTAATATTCTATCACTTTTCCTTATACGAACTCCGTAAAGGATACTGATCTTAATGTATGATGATTTTAAGGGCTATTTTGTGGTGTTCCAGTGATATTATTTAGCTGATAATGTTGGCAACAGTGACCAGAAGTGACAGGAGGAAAGCTTTCAATTTTGATCGCGTCCTAGTGTATTGAAATGTCGCAAGGACTGACGATAAATTGAGGCGAACAAATTTTCAAAAATGTAATTCTTACTCTTACGGACTTCGTCAATGACACTCTAATCACCATCAGACTTTAAGCGATAAATGGATATTTAAAAAAAATCTGATGTGGCTAGCACACAACCTTCCACCATATCTAGACTTATAAACATAAATGTATACGTAAAATCTGGTGCCCATTTAAAATATACAAATAAAAATATAAAATATTCAAACACAGAAATTTGCATCACCTGAATCAAAAGATTCGTTCACAAGAAAACTCTTCTGTGTTGAAGCTATCCTCCGTTCAATTACCTACTTCATTTAATATCTTACTTATGAGTTATGACTTATATGGCGCTGGTATGCCAACTTGTCACCAGTCTCACCTGTCAATATTTTTACGTAGAAACAAAAATCAAACGAACATGAATTACAAGATTTCAACGTTTTATCTGCTAAATTTAGTTTTTAAATTTTACTGCAGTTCTTTAATGCTACCAGATAAAGACAATTTTTTTATAACGTAAGTTGCAAATAACTTTTCCTCTTATTCTTATTACAAATAAATTGGTACTATATTTATCCAAATTTATATAAATTTTTGATAATTAACCTTTTCAATCTTCAAAAAATATCACTTCCGGTGAAGATATTTGTACCAAAATCCAATGAGCTCTTCCAATTCGTATACAAATGTAAAATACCAAATATCAAAATTTTTAGATAATTCGTATTTGAGTTATCCGACCTACACCCCGGCCTTGACCACATTCATACACACACACATACATACAGACATCATCGTGAAACTCAAAAATAAGTTGTAAGGACACTAATTCATGCTCATCCATTAAAAACTCACTACCCGATTTTTAGCATGATTCCAATACCTTCCTTTCCAAGTATGGCGGAAGGTAAAAATGCAATAACTGGGTTTGTTACATCTTCTGGTCCATGATTGTTTAACATTTGGTAATTGGTACTATGTAAAATTTAAGTGATTGTGACAGTGACAATAGTGACAGTTTATATAAAATGACTAAATTTTATTTATTTTGTACTTAATGTTAAAAATTGGTTTTATACGTTCATTTTCAGTAGATAAAGTATTACTTTAACATCGAGGGTAGATAAAATAAAATTTGAGTAGATAAAGTAAAATTTGAGTAGATAAAGTAAAATTTGAGTAGATAAAGTAAAATTTGAGTAGATAAAATAAAATTTAAGTAAAATAAGAATATTTTTACACAAATTAACATTAAGTACAAAATAAAATAATATATTGTACACGACGATAAAGAGTCTTTATCGACACGTGAAAGATAGCCCACTCGTTCCTTCGTCACTCGTGAACTAACATCTTTCACTTTTCGATAAATGATCTCTTTATCGTCTTGTATAATAAATTACTATTATTTATTTATTTATTTATTTATTGTTATTACCTCAACAGGATTTAAAAATCCCAATTACAGAGGAATATTCATAAAAATAATAAAACATAAAATAGGCAATTTGTTAATGCATCAGTGTTAGATTATAAGTATAAACTAACAACAGTTAAATACACAGTAAATAAACATTTAATAAAGAATTTAACCTAACTTTACAAAATGTCAAAAGGTCAACGTTTTTGCAAGAAATGTTGAACTAAATATTTCTTAAATTTAATAATGTTGTTATAAAAAAGATCAAGATCATCAATAACAGATACAAGTTTATTGAAGTTAATGCACATTTGAATGATAGGTGATTGAAATTCATAATTTATCTTTGGCGTAGATTAGTTAAGCTTAAACTTTGTTCTTGACCCTGGAACATAAAAGTTAATACCATCTTGTAATGCAATTTAATTTAAGTGGCTCACACACATTTAAAATAAATAATTTTTAAGCAGCCCTTCTTTTCGTTCAGAATATTCTAGGTCCGTCTCTGCCAACTGTAATATATTGCCCACAGTGTTAAATCATATAATATAATATTCAGAACAGCTCTATCTCTTCATTATTATACATCTGGCAGCGCGAGTCCGACAATGTGAATATAGTAGTAAGTTAGTTTAAAACTAAATTTCCTAAATCCCTTTTCGCGATGTAGTAACTAGTTTTACCAACTATTATAGATTATAGTTTCAGGGCAGATGTGCTACTTTCTAACAATATAACAATTGTCATTATAACTTCCTTAACGTAGGTAGAAACCGGAGGTACGTCGCTTCCCTTACCACCGACGTAACTACACAACTTATGTACTTATTGCTATCAGCGTTATCAGTTCTGATAGGGAATTTCGCTTAATTGTTTGCTTTGCTTTAATTGAAAATTCACTTACTTAGACTAAGAGTTTAGGATGCATAATGCATAAATTGCAATCAAATTTGGTGCATATTACAATAATTGTTTTGTATCTAACTCTGTTTAAGAGGATGAATTCAGTGGTGTGATAAGGACTTGTAACAAGAGGTGCATTGTTTTCCCCTCTTCCCTCTTTCATTTGAAATAGTACCTACCCTCATATTTTTTATTTTATTCGCTCCTTATGTAGGTATCTAAAATAAAGACAAATAAATATATCGTTGGCGGTGTCAAAGTGACAGCTGTCAATGTCAAAGTGACAGCAGTCATTGAGTGACGTTTAATATTCAAGATTTTAATTGTATTTATTATAGACATAATACGAATAATATGTAAATTAAATTAAGTAATAGGTAGGTAATATTGAAAGCGCAAATGTTTACAATATTTGCATTAATTCTAGTAGGTACAAATTTAAAAAAAAAAATTAATGAAGTTGGTACTGACTGTATAAAGCTCATTAACGAACTTGAAACTACCTTTTTTGTTAAAAGCTTACATATAAAATTTCTGTCGAAAATTCGTACCCGTTCTCAAGTTAGGGCTGGTTTATAATGGATGTAACCGGTTACTTCTTCTGTATTCTGTAAGATGTATGATTTGAATGAGAAGTGTGTGGTTTATAATCATTTCAGTAATACTAAAATTAATTTTTTCGAAAAAAATCCAGGAAAAACTGACTTTTTTATATAAACAGCATAAATATTGTTTACACAATATAAATAGGAAAAAGGCTGTTCTTGACGATTTTGCCATATTTGAGCTGCTTACAGGGTAGGTACCATGAGAAATAATATACTTATTTCAATCTATTTTGATTTAGGAAGAAACAGAAGGGAAAGAAAATAATTATTAATTTCTTTATTGAACAACAAACATATCAAATCTGTCAACTGTTAGAGTTTGATTCTACTTTGTATTGTTTATAATTAATTTGGGTTATCTAACGACCAAGTAAGATCGTATAATTTGGATAATTGTTTATTTTAAAGCAGCAGTAATAATAAATCAGTAAAAGCGAGTAGACGTGTCATTTAACTTGTTGATATTTTCCCCAAATTCCTTATAGTTTCTAACAATTTGTTTAATTTTACATGACAGTCTGAAACTAGTTTAAATTTTTTATTCATGATTATTTCGTCAAAGAAATCGAATTGAACAACAAAAAGCTTATTAGATGCAGTTTTTTATTCTTTTTGTATTTACATTTTTGCACTAAAATCAATACCTAGGTCAAAACTTAGAGCGAAATAAAAATTTTCACTGGAAAGAAAAAAACTTCTTTTCCAGGATTCATAATCTTTAATAGAATCTTCAAAGAATCCTTGTACGAACAGAGATTTAAATTTTTCCTGAAGAAACTCATTACGAAATAAAAAATTAATTAAACATAATGATATTTAGGTTTAGTTCTGTACACCTATTTATTTGTATATTATGAATGAATGATGATATTTGTATGTCAGCGAAGGCACACGGCGGTGTCACTGGCAGCGGAAGGATTCGACGTGCAGCAGACGGTTGAGGGCGAATGCGTGGAAGAAGAAGAAGACGGCAGCGAGGCCGACACCTACGACGAGGAGTATGACCCCCAGACCGTCACCGTGCCTGTCACTATCTGTCTCACTATCATGGTGGGGTATGTACTCTTATTCATATCCTGAGTAAATCATATGCAAAATGACAAAAATACTAAAAAGTTACTTATATACAGGTACGCCAAATAAGACCTACTAATGTTAAACACGGATAACTCTTGTAATAATCGTTTATTTTGATTAATTTTTTTATACAATGAATATATTTTATGGAAATTATGTATGAAATATGACATCAATGTAAACAATTTTTCTCGAAACAGAGATCGGCTCTTTTTAACGCGTTTTCCATTACACCACATAATGTTTCTGGTTGATGGCTCAGTATTTCGTCTCGAATATTCTGATTCAGCTGTCTAATAGTCTCTGGTTTATTAACATACACTTTGTCTTTTAAATACCCCCATAAAAAAGTCGGGCGCAGTTAAATCTGGCGAGCGAGGTGGCCAAGGAAAATCTGAATTTTAACTTTATTGGCCATAACACCGCACCAAACAGTACATTTGGATGGGTGCAACTGATGCTGGTGTATTTCCCTTGGATTTTCAGAGCCCCAAAATCTAGTTTTGTTTGTTGATATAACCATTTAAATGGAAATGCGCTTCATCCGACATCAAAACATTATGTAAAAAATCAATTTGTGTGGCTAATTAATTTCCAAGAATTCAATTATAACCTACAAAAAGAAAAAATAATTAAATCAAAAAATATTTGGCCCAGCCCGTATAAAGAATTTTTTATTTCAAATTTTACAGTAGGTACAGTAAATTATAATTCTACAACAATAAAATGTACAGTAAAATCTCTCATAGTACACACATGGGTGCGAGCAGAAATTTTTGTAGCAGGTGGTAAACCATTATAAAAGACCAGTTGTAAAATGAAAGAAAGTAAAGAAAATGCGCCGCAGACGAACATTTTCTCTGGTTCTAGGTCGAATACCTTTAAATTGAATTTTGAAGAGTGATCAACTGCTTTCTTATCTTATGTAAAAATATTATTTAATAAAAAAATAAATAACAGATACGTATAGGTATAATGTACTCCATTTTTAGTTTTATAAAACTTATAGTCTGGTAGCCACAGTAAATTTTTTGTATCTATAAAGAATTTTTGCGGAGAACTTAGTAAGTATTCACAAAGCAGAAACTCTGTTTTGTTTACGTTTCCTAAACATTATGCCCTGAATACAACGTGCTCGTGACCTTATTGCAGATGAGTACCCTGTATAAAGTGTATGCAAATCCCTAATCGCAACAAGCACTTATAATAACAAAGTGTTAATGCTAAGCATCAAACTATTCCACCCGACTTGCTCTCACTGCAAAATCAGAACACTAACAAAATGTTTACTTCTATTTTATAACAATTAGCTCGTTCTTTCCTTTACTATTCAGATTCAATATTCAGTAAATTATTGACAGCAATTTTCAATTTATTATTAAGGGGCTTTTATCAAGTATTTAACAAATTACTCCCAACCTATTGATCTTAGAAATCTAAAAAAATATCATATACAGACAAAAGCAGTAAAAAACTAGTTACAATGTCGATTTTTTAAAATTGCTATTATTTGTATTTATAAACAATTAAAGAAGTAATCATTCTGAGAAAAACTCTTCGTAACTCATATTGCATTGTAAATTAAAATTTTTGTATCACATTATTATATAAAATTTTCAAATAGTAGTCGAGTAATTTGTTAATTAAAAAAAATTGCATGCGTACTAGACAATCAAATTGAGTATTTTCTAAACAAGAACGGAGTGAAACATAGCAATTACATAAATTAGAGATAACATGTACTCATAACGTCATAACACATAAGCTGTAAGCGCGGGTACCTACCTGAAATAGCGGGGATTTGTCAGCTAGCAGCGCTGAGAGATAAAAACCCCTTAAGAGTGTCGTTTACCTAAATGACCAAAACATGCTTCGCACAAGTTTGTGATTTATTTAACAACAAACAAACGTAATAATTAAAAATTCGCGATTGCCATTCCATTCTTTCATGTCTTGATTTATCGAAGACTGAAACAAAATGTGTTTATTTAAACAAGATAATTGGTAACTAGTGAATTACCATATGGAATGGCAATCGCGAATTTTTTATTAGTACGTTGGCTTGTTGTTAAATAAATCACAAACTTGTGCGAAGCATGTTTTGGTCATTTAGGTAAACGACACTCTTATGATCGTGAAATTTTGTTACCATCAGAATTTCATCGATTCTGGCTATTGTTCAAAATAAAAATCTGTAATTAAACATGCGGAATATATTAATAATTTGTTATAAAAATCATGTGCTTGACATCATACTTACTTAATTTTTATTACACCTATACAGAGTGTACCATAACTTCAGGTATATATTAGAATTGCACATAACTTGACGTATACGTATACCGGTATACCTACTGACAACGAAACAAATTAGCTTATTTTCGAGGTATGTAATGGAAACAGTTATATTATTTCTTAGATACGTATGTGGCGGAGCCCTACTATTTGCAGAATACGAAGGCTGGGACTACCTGGACGGTTCTTATTTCTGCTTCATCTCACTGAGTACAATAGGCTTCGGTGACATCGTCCCGGGAGTCAACACGTACTACAGCAACCGCCAAGGACTCGCCATGTCGTTCGTCTTCTGCTCCATGTACCTGATGCTAGGCATGGCTCTCATTGCCATGTGCTTCAACCTTATGCAGGTGAGGAGAAATACAGATATCACAACAACAGGGGCGGACTGGGACTATCAAACCGGCCCGGTGATTGCACCGGAGGCTTATATGGCCATAGAATAAGCTTTACAACGATATCATAATATCATAGTTTTACTCCAACCATTTCAAAATGGCGGCGAATTTTCTTCAAAATATTTACTAATAAAAATCAATTACAAATAAAACATGGCAATCTATGAAAATTAAGTTTTACTATCACAACAATTAATTTTGTTTTCAAGTAGGATAGTAGGATTAATTGGTTGAAATAGGACAGTAAGAGGCTATCAAATCGAAGATATTTTTTATCACCGCTGTTACATGTCAACTGTTTTGTTTATTAGTTTTAAACTGTCAGTTTTTCAATATGAAAATGCTGTTTGTCAAAAATCAGACTTAAAATGTGTCAGGATAGAGATTATAGGGAAAAACACGCCAAATTTAGAAAGATAAACAGAATTTAAAACGTTTTTGACAGCTAATGAAAAAATATAACATATTGGACTCATTCATTATATTTCAAAAGTAGGTATACCCAAGTGTGATAGTATTAATTAAGGAGTCTCACACTGTTCTTTAATAAAATAAAATTTACCGACCGGTTTCGATCATTTAAATAACCATTATGAACGTAAAAACCGGGGAAAACAAAATACTACAGAAGACGTTGAATATATGATAATCATAGCACTTGTTATTTACCCCCGTTTATAGAACCAGTAGATCGTAACCCTCCGTTGCACGTCGGTAAACAAACATCACACCTTGCGCTAAAATCTGTTACTTCTACCCTCTATATGATACACATGGATAAATAAGAAAAACATGTTTATCAAATTTTATATGTAATATATAGGTATAAAAAAAATTATTTCTAAAAATTTCTCATAGTGGTAATCGCCCCTACCGCACCCCTTCATCCCTGGGGCCGTCCTTGATAGGAAGACATCCCTGCATTATATCTATACCTATTCGCTATTTAAATACTATAAACACATACCTTTTAAATAAGTATAATGTTTACATAATATAAAAGGTTTTAATTTGTGAATTGCAATCATATGCGGGCTATAAAACTAATTTCCCCATTAACATTAATGCAATTCAGTTATAGCAATAATACAGTTTAACAACAACAAATATTAAACTCACCGTATGCGAGTTTTTTCATAAACGGTCCACAAACTGACCATTAAAAAGCAATCCGTCAGTGTAATTGGCGCGTCGTTTTTTATATATACACTACGCACTCGATGGTCAATTGAGGCTGATCAAAAACCAATATTGTGTGACAAGCGGGCGTGCGGACATAAATCTGTCAACACTGTCGTTACTTTGCCGCAGGACCGGCTCTTGTTTTCTCCAATAAAGCCCGTTGTCACGATCTATAATTCTCCACATAATTATGTAAATAATTATGTACTGGATTTTATACACCATCGCATTCACAAATTGTAATGGTTACTTTTCTGTCTATGAAATTAGAACTTGTTCTACTTTTATGGATTTTTATGGATTTGTATTTTTTTATCCAGCAGATCTATCTTTGGCAGATAACAAGATTAATTGTCATTTAAAATAAATTTTTAAAATTGATTTGCGACCCTCATGTTGACGCACCAAATAAAAAGGTTAAATATTTTACCATAATATGACAGCACAATTTTTAATTAATGGCAAAAATTAGCACAATTTGAACACAAAATATTTAGTTAATTATTTGTGCAAAAATATAAACTTGCGGTACGTACCATGCACAAGTTGGCAAGGAAAGTAACACAAAATTTATAATTAGCAGCAGAAATTGACCACAAAATAATAATAAAATATTAATTACTTACGCAGTGCTAACTTAAATGACTATTAGGTATTTAAAGTTAAAACGAAAAATTTACATTTAATTTTCGTTCTTTTCTTCTAGAAATGTTACTTTCAAGCACCGTTCTTTTCTATGCTATGTATTTCTCCATTGTTTTATGTGTTTGCGCAGGAGGAAGTAATGCACAAGATCCGCAAGATAGTGCGGACGATGAAGCGCATCTTCCGGTGACAGTGGAGTTGGAAGTTTCATCGCTTGATCCTCGACATCGCGCTGCTCTCGATCGCACCGTATTCACTCGGAGCAACGTTCACTTACACACATATAAAAGGTACTAAACTATTTATAAAACTAATATTCAATGGTTAAGTGTTAGGCGAGTTCACCGATTACGGTCATTTTAAGCGATTCTGAATGTACGTAGGTAGGTATTATTGAAAATTTAGATCTTATAATTATTTACAGCAATAAAAAAAATAATTTAGAAAAAATCTAGTTGTTTAGCATATTTAAATTCAAATGTACCTAGTTACATTTTTATAAAAATTTTGGTTCACACACAGTCGAACTGGTCCCTCTTAACTTCTTAAAATAGATATTTATGTTATTAATAAACGAATAAAATAGGTAACATATTTATGATAAATTATTTTATTATTATTTATGTGGCATTCATAACTCAGTTTATACAGGGTGTTTCTAATACCTTTGCTCGCAACTTTAATAGGTTATATAATTCGATATACTGATTACAGAAAAAAAAAGATTTTTCAAAATTCGCAAAAATAAGGGTAGTGAAAATATAAGTTCCATTGGTTTGAACGTCCATTTAACTGCGTATTTATTATATTATTTTAAAAAATATATTATAAATTATTATAGATGAACAGCGCCATCTCTTAGTAGTGTAATATCCCAATTACACTTACACAAAATATGTTTACTCCTGTTTCTATTTACAGATATCACGAAAACATCGTCATGGCAACATAAAAGACAAACAGAATTGTCAGTCTTAAAATAGGTAGTATTTAAGCAAGGTTTATAGAAATGACAGGTTGCGTCAAAACTGCCTAGCAAATTCTTGCTACGATCACGTCACAGGATTTCTTAAGAGGCCCGTCTACTACCTAAAATCCAGCATAAAATGTGCGAGTGTTTTGTGACCAGTACAAGGTAAAAATTTATTTCAAGAAGAATTTAATAGAGAAAGAATTTAAAAATTGTACGTGAATATAAAAATTCCGAAAAATTCAAACAAAAAATCTATTTTATGCAAACTTTACACGGTTGTTTTGTTTTTGTCGTCATTGTGGAAACCTGTGACCTAATCATCAGTATGTTCACCTGTGTTTCCTTAACAACGAAAACTCACGGCGCAACATGTTCTATAAACCTTGGTATTTAAGTATGTAAATTTTATTTTTAAGGCAGCGGTCACGGTACAAGGTAACCTAACTAAGCTTATAAGATTACTGCTGAACAGGTCAAGTTTGTGGGTACTGAGAGGTGAAGGGATTATCCAATATTGCTGGCGAGATAGGCCATATTTTGACGCGCGCGCATCGGTATGACGAGGGTAAGTTATGTTAATATTGTAAATACTTACAAATTAAAGAAACTTTTGGCCGTCTACCTCCTAAAATCCGGCATAAAAAATGTACTATTATAGCGAGTGTTTTGTGGCCAGTACAAGAATGGTAAAATTTTATTTCAGCAAGTATTTAATAGAGAAAGAATGGATCTACAGATGTGCCGTTTTAAAATTTTGATTAAAAAATTGTACATGATTATAAAAATTCTAAAATAATTCAAATTTATGCAAACTTTAAACGGTTATATCTCATGATAGAAATTTATTTTTAAAATTTAAAAAAGGTACATCTGTAGATCCATTCATTCTCTATTAAATATTTATAAAAACATTATCCTGATGTCAATAATAATCTGACAGTTTACTCGCAACGAAAACACTTTTACAGTATTTTTCAAATTCAAAATGACATTGCATTGCTAGGATGCGGTAAAGTACGAGTTTCGAACAGGTTTTTGACAATCGTAATAGTGGGGAAAAGAGTGGAATAGAAAAAAAGTAAAATCGAGAGTATTCTAGAAATTAGGAAAAAACGTAGACGAGCCTGTTAATTCATAATGACATGTGGCCTAGTCGACCTAAGACTCCCTAGCGGTAATAACGCGAACTGTGACCTCTTGAGCAGACATAAAATCAGTGGAAGGGGTGTGCTAGTTACAGGAGCCTGGCAGCGGCCTCACTGATCGAGCCGTGGCGTATAAATTGTTTAGCATCATTTTTTGGCGATTGACGTAAGACATAAATAAAGGCGGATTCATGCAGCCATTTACATTTAATTTAATTTAAAAGATAAATGTGTAACTCAATGGAGCCATGCATGCACCATTCTCATTTAGGTTTTCAAATGCACCATAGTTACCATAGTTACCTTTTACATTAAATTAAATTAAAATTAAATGTAAATGTAAATGGCTGCATAAATCCGCCTTTACTCTCTGGTCTCTGTGTACTATTGGAACTTCTAAAGTGGATATTTACAATTGTTTTTTTTATTTTATTGCTGTCATGTTGTTATGTTTCTAGATAATTACCTATTTGTACTTAGTACGAGTATATAATTTAGAATGACAGATAATTAGCTAAACAATAAGGTTATGAACATATACGCATGCTTGAAGGCAACGAGCGTCGAGTTAAAATCAAACCAGCTTGAAAAACAAACTACTCGATTGCAATCGCCACAAAACGATGCTTCAGTGCAACATACGCCATTGTAATACATGAGTTTGAAATTTACTCGACAGCAAACGATTGATGCTACTCGTCAGTAAGGCCGCTATCTAATATAACTTCAAAAATTGTGTGAATATGTTTTTTTTATAAATAAAATGTAAATAAAACTTCCTGTATTATATTTTAGCTGTTGTTACAAATAAAGTTGTTGAAATAATTATCTTCTTTTTTTACAGAACCTTCATTTATATTATTATTAACATTGTTCTAATGGTAAGTATATTACACATAAAATACACTTGTTTTGTTTTTCATCATAAAGTATTATTTATATAAAATGTTACAGTTGAATACTAAAAATACTAAATAATTATTTCCATAAATCTTACTAATCTATTATTAATTTTTGGAATGATCCTTGTAGACCGAAAAGTTCTGATTTCACAGCTTCCCCAATTCGAAGTTTTTCAATGGATCTCATTTTACTTCGTTCTTTGATCACCGAATCATTTTTTTCCAAAAATTTATGCCAGTCATCTAAAGCAAAACAGCACATAATTAATAATAATAAATTCTCTAAATAATAATAATTTTTACTTCGCAGTTTTTCAGTACTACTTAGATCCCCGCCGTAATCTTTTGGAAGGGCACATTTCGGAATTATTTTGTATAAAGAATCTAGATCTTTGTGGACTTGAACCTAAAACTCTTGAGTTAAAATAGTCGGTCAAATATTAGCTTATAATTATATTTACCCTTTCAATAACTTTGTTCTTAACCATTGATTTCAGCAATGTGATTGTAGTGATAGCGTAAGATGGCACATTCATAAAGTTTATACTTTTTATTCTATCAGCATACGCTCCCTAAAATAAAGGTTTATTTTAATATACTAACAATAAATTATAACTATACATTTTATTTTTAATTTACTAATTTTGTTTACTGGTCGATTTTATTATGTACGAGGGCGGTTTGGTAAGTCAGTGACTTCACAGAATACGGGCTTCAATTATTATCTATACTAATATAATAAAGAGAAAAGTTTTGATTGTTTGTTTGTTTGCATTGAATAGGCTCCGAAACTACTGGACCGATTTGAAAAATTCTTTCACCGTTGGCAAGCTACACTATCTCCGGGTGACATAGGCTATATTATATTTTCAAAAAAATCGAAATTGTTTCTTTATACGACGAAAATGTACAGTGATTTATCACTTAATTGAACAAAATAACAAACAGGTCAGATAACCAGACATTTAATTAAACTACTATAATATGTATTAGTTGTTGAATAGGAATTTCGAATTCAGTTGGTCTAGGTGTTTTGAAACAGACAGTTGCGGATTGTTAGTATTGGTTAGTATTAAGTTTTTTTTTTATTTGTTTGATGTTTATAACGATGTCAAATTGCATTGTTGTCGGCGGCTATCTAATTCAGAGTTTACTGTACCGATTGAGTTCATTTTTGGTATGGTAATAGCTTAAGATGTAACATATGACATGAGCACAATAAAATTGCGGTGTAACCGATTGGGTTTTTTTCATTTCTCAGGGGGGTGAGGGGCAAGTGCGTTCAAATTTGGTACAGTAATAGCTAAGAATCTGTCTTGAAACATAGGTATATTAAAATGTTAGTCCGCCATCTTGAAACAAAATGGTGGCTAGCTAACTCACAATGTACTGCACCGATTGAGTTCAAATTTGTAATGGTCATTACTTATGATCTATCTTATGACATGAGCATACTAAAATATCAGTCAGCTTTTTTATTTCATATTATATATTTTTAGAACTGCTGTTTATTTTGTTTACTGATTGTATCTACTTAAAAGAATTATTGTTGTTCCTGTAATGAATAAATGCATTGTTAATAACATTATACTATTGTCACTTTTGTAAAATAGGTTAAATTTGCCCCAAGTAACCTCGTTCTGTAATAATAATAAAATAATGTGAATAATTTTACGTACGGTGATATAACTCATGCTGTTCTGCAGTAATCTCGGAGTACACTTTGCTACTACTTGCACAGTGGCATCCGATAAATCGACAAGAATGTGATCTCCCAAAGACAGATCATTAGACATCAAACGCAGTTCTGTCGACATAAAAAGCGTTCGCATGTAGTCCTCCATGTTAAAGTCGTCTATGTTTTTTTTTGAACAGAACTTCATGACAACGACGCGTTCGTGGGTTCCCGTAAGACAGGGTAGAGGAAGATATATGCTGAAAAAGATGAAAATTATTAAAGCACCTAGTATGACACAGAAACACTTTCAAAACACTATAAGGCAGTGCAACGGATTAGTTATTTATGTATCAAGGGCATCATGATGATGTTTATGCTCATCCGAGGGCGACATGTTTACAAGCCCAAGGGCCTCTGGCCCGAGGGTCTGTAAATCGCCCGAGGGCTATAAACATCAATGATGCCCGTGGTGCATACAATATTTTATGTCTTACTATTTTATTTAAAATATTGCGCGCGTGACATTTCGCTTTGACGTTTCGAATTTTGTTAATATTTTTAGTATCCTAGTAACAGACAGAAAATACATTAATTTCAGAAGAAAAACATTAGTGATGTCTCAATATTACCATGGCAATTTCTTGATGCCCTAGGGTATAATATAGTATATAACATACCTCGTATCTATGACATAATTAAACAATTACATACTAGGAAGACATAAAAAAATTTAATAAACCTTACGGTTTTGGAGGACCAAGGATCTTAATTTGATCCCAAGAGATCAATTTAATATTTTTAATTCAGTTGTACAAAAACACCTTGTATAAAGATTAGGGAATTGAATTGAATTATATAATCCCGTTGTCAAGTAAATATTTTCTATTTGTTACACGTTACAGAGAATCTATGGTAAAAATCCGATGTGGCCAGCACACAACCTCCCGCCGTATCTAGACTTATATAAACACAAATGTACGTATAAAATCCGGTGCCTATTTCAAATATACAAATACAAATCTAAAATATTCAAACACAGAAATTAGTATCACCTGAATCAAAAGATTCTTTCACAGTAAAACTCTTCTGTGTTGAAGTCATCCTAGGTTCAATTATGTAATATTACCGAGATATCAATTACGCGAGGTCGCAGAAGATCACAAAAGTGATATCGTTTAAAGATCGCTGTAGACATCAACAACATAATGAAATATCTAGTCTACAAAGAACAGAAATACTTAAATTGTTGTCAAAATGTGATGAAACTTGTTAATATGTATTACGTTTCCATAATAAATGAGTACTATAAATAGAAAAGTAATTTTGGAGTATTGACCAACAAATCAACAAAAATCAATAATAATGTATTTTTAATTAGTGTTATTGTATACGAGTAATATAACAACAATTTGTAGAAAAATAATAATCAAACGCGTATTATTGTACATATTTCCGGTTCGAAGCTATACCTATACGTAAGTGTACAGCGTGATCTAGTGGTTATCGTTCTGGTGTTTGGTTCTTAGGTTTCATGGTTCGAATCCCGATGATGGTGGCACTTTATCCTCGATTTCAGCATTGTTGTGTTGATAAATCGACTCGTCGTAATATATAACTGTGCAATAATCAATAAATGGTATAATTTTTAATTTTTCTTCTTTAATTCGCCTAATTAAACTATTTTAAGAATGTAAAATATATAATCTATTTGAGATTGCTGGGACATTTTTACAGATTATCTCTGCGACGTTACAAAAAAGGTAACAAGGGACGGACATTAGCAGTCGCTGCAAGTGCTCTGAGATGTGTAATTTTTCAAACAAAAACAGCTGTTAATATAATCATTATTTTGTTTTGTTTTGTTAGTATTTAGTATTTAGTATTTGTTTCTATATTCTATACCTTCAATAATTTTTGTTTTTCAGATATAATTATGATTTAATGTCTTGCTTAATCAGTGGCGTAATAATATATTATTATTATATTATCAGAGTTTAACGCTAGTCATTAGGTCATTACAAACGAGAATAAAAGTTCACTACATGAGTCGCAAACGATTTTCGTATAATCATTCGAGTTAGTAATTATTGTCATGTTAAACTCGAGTTGAAATTAATACTACAAGTACCTAACGTATTTTATCAACGATTATACTAAATAATTAATTATAAGATAAATTCGCACAAACAGCTGTCAATGGTTGAATATACTATAATACAATACTATAATTAATTTTTTTATTTTTCCAAGCCCTTAATCCAATATATCATCATTATTTCTACGATCGGGCTAATATACGTTGTTATCAGTTATCTATAATACAAGAAGTTCTATTGGTTAAACCCATTATACAAGTTTTATTATCAAAAAACTAAATAAATTGATATTAACAACTCATTAGTGAATAATAGGGTAGATTACTCACTGCAAACTATTGTATAATGAATATAGATGTGGGTATATATTTTTAATATTCTTACCTGAGTTTCATAGCTTTTTGGACCCTTTTATCCATAGGTGAATAATTTTCGAAAAATTCAGGTAAAAAATTCTTTCCAGAATAAAACACTTCCAATTTTCGTTTAGTTTTCTCAACACTAAATTTGTTTAAAGCCAACATTTTACGAAAAACATGCTCCTCTACAAATAATAAATATAGATAGAGATACAGGTTAAAATTAGTGTTAATAATTACCTTCATTTTGTGGTAAATGTGGTTCCTTATTAATCCAATCTTTCAGAGATAGTAAACGATTATTAATTTCTTGTTCACTTTCGTTGAAAAAAATGTTGTACACTTTTTCAAGTTCATTTTCAGGATAGATGAAATATTTATCAACCATTTTATGTGGTCAAAAGTCCAAAATGTCTAATATGAATATACAATTTGAATATTATGTTACTATATTAGGTAATTTATTCGGGTTGTAAAATATAATATTAATTCCAACCTAACTATGTATAAGTAGTGACTTTATATTTTGATTTTTATTATATTCAGTACACTTTCTTATTTTTTAACTTAGTAGATCTAAATTATTCTTCTTAGTTGAGTTATAAAAGCGCAGTACAAAGACACACTAAGGTTCAAGTAAGAAAACTAAAGATAATATAAATTTAAACGTCTTATATGAGTTAAGTAGATCAAAAAACAATACAAAATAACTTCATGAAAAAATTGAGATGTCTACCTTGAATTTGGCTGGCGGCATTACGTTTTCTCGTATTTAAAATGTAAATCTTTAATAATTTTTGTCTTTCTTTATCGTACCTACTTCCAAAATATTATTAAAATTACGAGTAATATTCTGACTTCTAAGAATTTTTAAATTTATCTAGATAAATCATCTAGATGATAGTATATTTTTATCTATTATTTTACCTACATATTTTTACCTCTCGCCTAGAGAGGTATAGGGATCGTGAAAAAATTCGATGTCGAGATTTTTGTCAATAAGCACGTTTTAGCACCTTTAGAACCTATTTTGACTATTTTCGCGATGATGTCTGTGTGTGTGTCTGTGTGTGTGTCTGTGTGTGTGTATGAAAGTCTGTATGTACGCCTACTATAGTCTTTCGTCCCGGTTCATTATCTCAAATTCTACTGAACATAAAATTCTAATATTTTGCATTATACATTTATATATGTTAATGAAGAGCTGAAAAGATTTTGGTAAAAATCTACCAACCGGAAATGGTACTTTTCTTGTAGCACTATAACATTTTTTGCAAAAATTGTATAAAATAATGCGATTGTTACAATTTGACATACCACACATGAAAGAAGAAATTACATTGTACAATATTTAATCTTACTTGTTTCTATATCTTTAACCAATAAAGAAATATAATTTTTTTAAATATATAATTTTACCTACCACGATTTGTGAATCCCGAAATAGAAATAAAATTTAAAACAAAAATAAAATTGTCAATGTGACAAATAAACAGAAATAATATAATGTATGATTATTTTATATTATTATATCAAATGTTATACGGTGTTGTTGTATTTTATTTAAATTAAAGCTTAATATTTGGTTAAATACGAGGTTAAATAATAATACTTCAATGTCAAGGCGAGAGGTATTGTAACGGCCACGTCAGATTTTTTTATTATGTATCTATTTTATTTAGAGAAAATTACAAATTATCGTTATCTATTTTTTAAATAATAATTTTAGTAAAATTATAACAAACTTTTTCATTTGTCATTTTAATACAATTAAAAATATACTCTAACTGTGTCATTTATATTTTTTTAAATTATCTATAAATTATCTAATAATTATTATTTATATTTTATCTATTATCTAGTTAATTTTTTCAATGGTTATCTTTTATCATATTTAGATTAATTAAAAGTATGTTACCTTTATCTTTATCTAGATAAAAAAAATATTGTTATCTATTACAACACTGGTAACGAGTTTAAATACCTATTTAACCACTACAAACTACATTTACATTTGTATGTAAATAGTCAAATCGCACAACTGTTGTGTCTATATAAAGTTATAATGATTTTGGTAATAGCAGCTATTAGCTACAGCTAGGTTCAATATCTTACACGTCAAAATAAACTGCCAAATACAGTTTCCGCCATCTTGTTTATACCTATCTATTTGGGCACAATTTGAAAACAATCACTATGCAATATAGTATTTGACACTTATTTTTTGTGAATATGATTCCGATCAGCTGATATTAGTAGGTAGATACGTCATCAAAATAAGTTCATCATCTCCGCAATTAATTAACAATAATCAATAAATAAATAAATAAACATCAAAGTTTTTATATCTAAGTAATTCGAAAATAAGGCCCACCGAATAATAATTAAAACTGATAGCTTCTTGCACAGACAACTATTATAGGTCTGTAGAGTTTTTTAAATTTGTACCTACTTACATATTTTACAATAACTTATTGTTAGTAAAACGAAGAAAACCTGTTACAAGACTATGGAAATATTATAAAATAATATATGCGCCGTAGACGATTGTTGTTATGTTTTCAATACTTTAAATTTAAAGATACCTGTAATTTTTTCTTTTCACAATCTCAAATAAAAAATATAAAAACTTAAGGCCTACTAACCTTGAAAAACAACATTGAAATAATTTAAAAGAGAATCACCTTGGTGTTATATTCATAAATTTGTTTCAATTTAAACATCCATGGCGGGGATAGAGCTGAGAAAAAGCCAGTTTGTAACCAGAGGTAGAAGTTATTTCTATAGGTAGGTAACTACTGTTTATGTTTTGATGTTGAATTTGCTTCGACTTTATTTTGATTTTGACTGAGTGGTGAAGGTGGGTGCAAAATTTGAGTGAGAACTAAAAAAGGTAAACATAATATTTATTTCAACTATTTTTGTGCAATATATTTGTTCGTATGAATGAAATTAATTTGCATATTTTATGAATATAATATTAGTTAGCAAACATTTAAAACGAAATTAAAATTTTCGGAACTCATTAATGTTGAATGCATAATAATAAGCTATAAGTATTTCTAAATATTTGGTTTACAAAATTATAAATATACCTAAAATTTAGATTATGTACCTACTTATTATTTCGTGGCGTACATTGACCTTGATAAAATGCTAATGAAACAAGTATGATACTGTTGTTTAAAATAAATTCTAGGTTATGAGTGAAATTAAAAACTGTTTGTAGATATCTAAATTGGTTTTTGTTAAAACACAAATTAGGAAATAAGTTCAAAGTTCTACACTGATAAAAATGATATTTTGAAACAAAATATAACATTTTGTTCAAAAATGTTTATAAGCACACTAACACTAACACACATTACCTCCAACGGGATAAAAATAATATAACAACACACCATTACTATTAGTTGAAACTTGAAATAACGTACTTATAATTTTTTTGTTCATTTTTTCCATAAATTGTACTGTATTTCACAGTATTCTACATACCATGGAAAGTTCCATATATTCTCAACTATTTAGGACATAAAGTGAATTTCAATTGATCGTCTAATACAGAAAAACAGTATTGTGATTAAATTTGTCTCAATATAATTTTAATTTTACTTTACTAGTTCAGTGTTCGGTTATCATTTTGTCGGTTGAATTTCGCCAGCATTCCAATGAATAATAATAAAATAACAGGTAATGTAGTAAACTCAAATACGTCTGCCTTCTGCATTTTCCTTTAGTTGAGTGAAGGTGAAATCTTTATTTCAATAATTTTTTTGTCTCAAAAGCAATCGTTTTAATTACAAACTTTTTAGTTTTCAGGTTAAACATTTAAAATTTCAATTCAAAAAACATATTAATATCTTAAACCAAAAATTATTTTAATTTTAGCCCAGAACATATTTGATTTAAAACTTAAAATTCTTACATGTAGAATATTACATTTTGGTTTGAACATTTTTTATTACTCAGTTAAAACTTTTGTGCTATTTTAAGAAAAATGTTTGTATTTTAATATAAAAAAATTAGTTTTGATATAAATATTAATTTATTATTTTTTATTTGAATAAACCAATAAATTATTTCATACAAAACTAAAAAAATTTGATGTAAAACTTAAATATTTTAAATGAAATATAAAAGTTTGAAAATTTTTAAGTTTTGCTTGAAATACAGATTAAATTTTCTTTAAAGACATAATATTTTGAGTGAAAATATAATAACGTAAAACGTTGATACGTTTTGATTCAAACAATTCCTTTTTCTCAGTGCATAACCTTGAACTATGCTATAAATTAAAGACTAAAACTAATCAAATGTAAAAATATAAATATTTATAGATTTAAAAAAAAATATGTAAGCAGGTATGTTTGTTAATTGGTCAAAAACAAATTTAAAATTTTCTTTTAAGAATAATAAATTATTTTATTACCCATTCTATCTACTATCGGAAAAAAGTGTGCGTAGTTTGTAATTGAATCGGTAATTTCAAAAACGACATAAGTCAGTATATTTATCAAATTGGCGTTTTTGCAATTGTACATGGGTAAACAAAACACACATTAATGGTAAAAACAGTAAACGCTAATATCTTCAGTTAAGAATCTTCTATACCAAGTTAATTACATTCTTATAAATTTTACTAATCTTAGATTATTTAACTATCAAGTCAATAAGTAGGAATATCTATTTTACAAAATATGACGATGTAATACAAACTACTATAAAAAAAAATCTTAAAAGTATAGTTAGATAACTGTAAAAATATGTTGAGAATATGTTTCTTTCTTACGTTTATGTAATTTTTCATTAATGAATTAAAATTTATTTTATTTGAGTTTAACATTTTATCTGCTCTGTGACATCTAATGTAGGTTATTACAGAATACTAACTTCTCCATACAAAATTATCGAAATAACTAATAAATGGCTAAACGTAAGTTGTTACAACGTTCTAAAAGTTAAAATGTGGTCACAGCAACTAAAGTTAACATTTTGTGCTACTTGGGGCACAAATAATAACGCGTTGTTCTTTCGTGAAGCGATCTATATTTACGAATCGCAACTTCCCATTGTTGACAGATGACATATTTAAAATTTTTACATCTGCCAACTTTATTTAAACAATTGGCGTGAAATTTTAAATCTTGTGCTCGTACTGGGACAGCCTATATTACACGTGTTTTAAATAGCAGTACCTATGTTATAACAAATATCTATTTTGTAGTTTTAAAAAACATATTGTTTTCATGTTGTTACTAACTAACCTAACCTAATCTAACCTGACCTAACCAAAAGTCCAAACAAAAAACATAAATAATCAATTTTTTTAATTCAACTATAAATACAGTGATAAAAATAATTACATGTTATAATAGTTCATTCTTCCTATACCTATCATAGTACGATGTAGAAGTAAAATACACCTTACCTTGTTTATGGCATATTTCCTACCCATGATAAAAGTTTATTCTTGTTTACAGTTCAGTGTGTATAAACATGTCTTTGGAAAAAGTGCTAAAAATTACTGAAGATGAAAGAAAAGCGATCAGAAAATCATATAATCGAACTGACAATGAAATCCAGGAAGAAATTGAAGCTATGAGAGAATGGTTGAGTAAGCAACCGCATTTACCTCAAGATGAAGGTAAAAGTTTCGATTGTATCACATTTTATTTCAAATATTTTACATAATAGTTATGTTTATTTACATACATATACATAATATATTTTTCACGCCTTTTTCCTTCATATTTATCATTATGATAATCTATATCATTTGCTATTTTACTTTATCTGTCATTCTTTCATTTTAGATGATACCAGACTCAGGATGATGCTGCACTACAATAAATTTAGTTTAGAAAAGACAAAAAATAAACTGGATGTCTATTACAGTGCTAAGCACCTCGTCCCAGAATTTTATTCGGATAGAGAACCTCTAAATCCACAAATAGTTAAATTAATGGATGAAATGTAAGTCTAATTTATCTAAACTTTTACAAAATACTTTATGTAGTAAAGAATTTAGGAAGGTAGGTACATAATATACCGATAATATGTACATGTACATGGCTTTGTATTTTGAACGATGAGTACGTGTTTCATTGTGCATAACTTAGTAGGTACTTTAATTTTTAAAAATGTAATAATAAATTATAAGCTTTGATTTAACGAAAAAATATTTAATACTTAGCCAAGGTCGTATATTGTGTTTCTAGAAAGGCTATACTTAATAAGAATTACAACAATTATTATTAGTTTCTTAGTTTAAAATTAATACTGTTTTAAAAATAAAAACCATTTTCTTTTTCAAATTATTTTTTACTGTGTTTATGTCCATATATTTTTTTTTAAATAAACAGTTAGTAAATATTCAAATCATTATTTTCATAATACGAAATGCTTGACTATAATACCTTTCAATAAAATATATCATAGTTATATAAAATAATCAAGGTATAACAACAATTTTTTCAAAAGAAAAAGTGACCCGTTTTAATGCCGCGTGTTTATAATTGCCATGTAAATCTGACATTTATCGAAAAAATATATTTTTAACAAAACTTTTTCAGAATATTTATGCCCCTACCAAATCTTACACCCGATCTACACCGGGTGTACTTCGTGAAGCTCATGGGCGATGTAAAATTTTTCACTCCCAACCTATATTTCAAGATCGTATTTTCTATAATGGACTTGAAGATGGTGTACGACTTTAGTCTTGGAGATCGCTTCTTAATAGACATGAAGGATGTGCAGCTAGGTCACGTAGTAGGATTCACACCCGCTGTTGTAAAGAAAGGTTATGAAATGCTCCATGTAAGTTCAATATTTAACTATTTATTTTCTATTGTATAATGAGAATGAATATTTTTGCCTGGACAAAATTTGCACTATACTAGGACCCAAAAATTTTAGTGATCAGATTTGAGTGGTAAATTAAATATATTTCACAATAAATAATTTAATTCATCAAGTAATAGACCTAAATGAATATTATAGCATAGGCTGATATAAATACAGAAGAATATAACAAAGAATTAGAATAATTTATAAAAATAATCTTATAACCTTATTGAGTCCCACAGACTCGGTTCTGGTATAAATTCTAAATTCAAGTGAACTAAATAAGTAACCTTATACCATTCTCGACTCTCGAGTCTCAAAGACTCAGGTTTGGTAACTCTGATGAATATTTTCCTTCTGATTAATTTTCTGCAATTACTTTGCCTGATACCCAGAAAAACGGTTTAGATATTCAAATAACTGCCGATTTCACGAGGTGCAATATCAGATGATAACATCAACCATTCTGTCATTGGGTTGAAAGTCATATTGAGATGTTACTCAAAAGAACACAATAATTGTTTTTGTTTATTTTTCAGAAAGCATATTCCGATAAAATTACTGGAGTTCATTTTTTAAATTTGCCGTCTTATGCAATGCCTTTTGTTTCAATAATTAATTCTATTATGTCAGAAAAATTAGCAAATAGAGTAAGTTGTTTCGAAAAAATTTTCACAAATGTAGAATCAACCAAAATATATCTTCATTTCCAGGTACATGTTCATAAAGATACAAATGATTTAAGAGAAACGTTATCTGCTGAAGTCCTCCCAAATGAATATGGTGGAACTGCAGGACCCCGCCAAGAACTTTATGGTAAATAATGTAATTATAATTTAGTTTCCCAGATCCTCTTTGACTGATATAATCTGTGGCAGACTTGTGGTTCATAATTATTAGGTATTGTCAGCTATCATTTGCACCTTAGTTTATTTTTGTCGCTTGTGACCTATAAGTTTGTGTGTCTGTATGTCTAAAATGCAATTTTGAGCCCTTCAATCTTTTTGTTAATTTCTCAACTACATCAGATCTTCGGGCTCGTGATGTTTTTAAATTTTTGAATTTTGTGGTATTACTTTTGAATACCTTGCAGCCTTCACCTATACAGAAAACTATTTTTTCAAAAATGTGCCACTTACAACCTTTATCCACTTTTCAATTGACAATCTTGCTGTGAAATTTCAGTTTGTAATAAATTTTATAATATATTTAGGATCAGAAATGAAAAGAAAAACTTCGCTATAATTTGATCCCAATATCCACTATTATAACGGTATATAATTAATATCCTAATATTAAATCTTTGATTAAAGAGATTGCAACATATTTGTACTTATTTCATTTTACTTTTATTGTAGATGAATGGAAGAAATTCATGAGGTCCAAAAATGAATGGCTGAGAGAACTAGGAAATAAAAAATCTGATGAAAGTAAAAGAATTGGGAAACCAATCAATTCAGAAATGTTTGGAATGTACGGATCTTTTAGAAAAATAGCACTTGATTAATTCAAGTAATATGTGATTTAAGTTGTTAAAAACTCACCTATTAAAATATATTATACCGAGTGGAACACCATACATGTGTAAAGTCCGTCCCAAACTTCTTTGCCGTTACCTACGTCATTATTTTATTTTCAAGAATAACTAAAGAATACATTGTCTTACTCTTTCTATCTTTATTATTATTATTCCAAATATTCACATAATATAGTTTAAAAATATTTGATATCAAAATATAACTTTCCCGACATATAGCGTTTTCCACTTGCTGTAAACGAGTGTGCACTCAGGGCAAAATGTGACGTCATGCACTGAACTAGTGATGACCTGGGTTTATTTTCAGTGCGCACTAAGTGGAAGACGTAAGCAATGTTTAGTGCAGTTGCCTATCTGTCAATTGATATAACTACATAACATAATAATTAATAGTGTATTATCTAGACAGAGAGCATACTCTCAGTACCCTGAAATGAAAATCAATGCAGAATATTTCATGGTACTACCATATAGTAGAGAACAAAACATCACAGTATTTTACGTACTTAACATAGGTAGTACATATATTATTTCTTTTTATTTCTCCCATGATGGAATTGTACACAGGAAAGTTGTCTTAATCTTCCTTTTAAAATTCCAAAACTCGGGTTCTACTAAATTTGTAGTTATTTACAACATTAATAATTCATTATTTTTGGTCTTTTTGTTTTCTCGTAATTCGCAAAAACTTCTTCTAGACTTCTAGAAGTTCTTGAATTACGAAAATAATTGGTAAACTTTTGACATTACTCGTCGCCATATTTGCACTAGAACTGTTGCACTTGCTCCTATAGTCAGTGCAACTGAGTGCGCACTCAACTTGCCCTAAGTGCAATTTTAAATGCAAGTGGAAAACGTAACACTAAAAAAGTGCACACTGAAAGTACAAGTGGAAAACGCTGCTCGAATTCAGTGCAGCACTAGTGCGCACCGAGTGCACAAGTGGAAAACGCTATTAATTTCAAATTGATTCATACGAACTACAGGTATGACGTAACGGCAAAGAAGATTGGGACGGACTATACATAGGCGATTAGCATTGCATTTCACATTTATGCAGATTCCTGCTCCTCATTTCTACGTAGAAATACGGTAAAATTATCAATCGAAAGGTAAAATTATTATTTAGTTCTAAATTACTTTTAAAGAACAATATTAGGTAATTTTAAATTCAATATTTTCAAATCAATTCTTACAATGGTATGGTTGCTAAGTACAACAAATTTTCAAATGTGACAGAGATCAGAAATGTCAGATTTGTTTTGTATTCAATTTAATTAACTTCATTCAATTTGAATTTAGACATCTGACATCTCTGTAACATTTGAAAATTTGTTATACCTAGTAACCAAAACATACAGGCTACAATATGGTGGACGAAATTACACAGACAGAACAATATATTCAAATTCAAATAAGAAGAGAAAAGATAAATAAATCAACTTATAATCCAGGATACAAACACTTATTGACCACAAATAAACCACGATACTTGATAATAGACAACAAAAATGTTAAAATAATTGCAAGATATAGAGCAGGAAACGAAGAAAAAAGAAATAAATACTTAGAGACGACGACAGACAATGCAGAATATGTGGGAGAGACTTTGAGACAATAGACCATTTAAGAAGAGACTGCAACGAAAAGCTATACAACGGCAAATCAACACAACAAATTCTACATGACGGAAACCCAGACACGGAATGGATGAAAAAAGTATACAGTATAAGAACAAAATAAAAATGTTGAACATAAAAATATACTTACCACTTTAAATGTAAATGCAAATGTAATATTGTAAAGATTTTGTACACCGAAAGGTAACAATAAACTATTTACTACTACTAGTAACCAAAACAATGTAAGATTAGATTTGAAAATATAGGAATTAAAAACACCGAATATTGTTCTTTAAAAGTAATTTAGAACGAAATAATCAGTTGCATCTGGTGTGAAATAATTTTACCTTTCGATTTATACCTTTTCTATATTTTTATGTGGAAATGGGGAGCAGGAATCTGCATTGAAATGCAATGCTAATCGCCTATGTACACATGTACGGTATTCCCCCCGGTATATGATAAATTTATTTAATTTAGGTTGTTAAAAAACTTCAAATAATATATGATTTAAGGTGATCCTCTACCCCTGGCAGTAAACAGTAAAAAACATTGATTCCGCACGCTATTCTATAGCGTTTATTGTTTTGTTAAACATAATACTAACAATTAATTTATGTTTGAGGGGAAAAAATTATTTATAGGCCCATATTTGTAAAAAACTGCAATATTTTTAAAAAAGGGGATTTTCTCGCGCCGCTGTACAGCTTTTATTTAGAAGTTAATTAACTTCAAATTGTAATATGTTGTCAACAAAGCTTGGATCTGCGAAACAACCGATCAAATTTTTTAAATTCGTTTTAAAATAGAAAATATTTGTGTTCAAAAAATAACAAAAATTGTCAAAATTCAAATTAACATATTTCGATTTTAAAGCAAAATTATAACATTCTGCATCGACCATTTTGTAGATTGTACTTTTATCTTCAACAATATCTTTAGATTATTATATTTAACAAAACAATAAACGCTGTGGAGTGGCGCGCGAAATCCATGTTTTTGGCTGTTGTCTGGCACGGTAGAGGATCGTCTTAAGTTGTTAAAACACACCTATTAAAATATATTATATGTTAAATTTGTGTAATTTAGGTTGTTGATATTAAAAAAAACATGTCTTGGTATATATAATATGTATAATAATATGCATTATCAATTATGTTATTTGAAGTTTAAATAATACCCATGTACAATAAAATTATTGAACAAAACTTGCGTTAACATCTGTGTACCTGTAACAATAAATATTGCATTTACTTATCAAATACGAAAATATACCTAATTTTAACGGACATGTATGCATCCATTTAAACCACATTGGTACGGTAAGAAAAGGTGTTTGCTATTGTACAGGATGATTCATCATAACTTGCTTTTTTAAAATGCGTGCCATTCAGGCTGTAGGGATCGTAGTGGGCAGAGAGTGATCTCATTCGACAGGTGCACTTTTAAAGTTTTGTTCCCCACCCGGTCAGTCGCCATCATGCGTTGGAGCACGGAGCAGCGTGTGTTTTCAGTTGAGTCGCACATTTCCAATGGATGTTCTGTGACTTTCGAATCCCGCTCGCCCGATTTGGCTCCGTGTGATTTTTTTTTGAAATCCTGCGTTTATGTCAACCGTCCAAGGACCCTAGAAGACCTGAAGGCCAACATCCGGGCCGCAATTGCCAACATACCCGCTGCCATGCTGGAAAGGGTTATATGACAAACGCCAGAAATCGGCTTATTCAGTGTATAGACAATGGGGGGCGTCACCTACCTGATATGATTTTGAAAACTGGGTGAAACAAAACTTTAGATATGTACCTACATTATAAAATAAAAATAAAAAGTTTCTGATTCATAAAATGGGCATTATTGCGTTTTGAAATAAGTAAGTTACGATGAATCTCCCCTTATTTGCAACTAATCAAATACCATTCTCATTAAAAGTCTCTTATTACCTAGGTATATGTGTGGCAATATTTCAGACTCGCCCTTATAAATAATTAATGCCCCAGACATTTTAAGTGTACTGTGACAATATTGTGTTTGTGTTTAGTTTATTTACGGGTTTGATTAGTTTTAGGAAAATCTCAAGTGTTTGAACCATGTTAGATTAAAATAGTATATTATGCAATGAGTTTATAATGATAGCTATTAATACGATTGTATTAATAGCCATTATACACGAGTTGCATACGCTATTTTTTCTACTCCCATGCTTTCATTTAAAAAAAAAACTTCATTTGCATGAAATTTGCTTGGGTGTTTCATAATGAAAATCTGAATCGAAATGATAATCTGTATCGAAATGAAAATCTAAATCGAAATGAACGTCATTCAAGTACAGACAATGCATATATAATAAGTAAATTAAAGCATGGGAGTAGAAAAACGATTTTAAGTAATAAATTGTAACGTGTGACGAAGTGTGACAAGGGTTGGTGTGAGGTGATGCTGACCGTATGTTAGAGATATAGGCATGAGTGTTTTCGAGAAGGGATGGGAAAGGGCAAGTGTGTGTTTGTTTGATAATTTTTAAGTCAGTGTATTTCGTGAAGTCCTGTAGGAAGGAAGTTTATTTTCAATTATCGTAGAAGAAAGAGTTTGTAAATAAATTGATACATGTGTACATAGCCTGTATTCCTGTGTTTTATTAATATATTTATCCTGACAACTTATCATTGATAATAGTTATTTGTTTAACTAGGCAAAAAAATATTAGATTTGCTGCCGCGGCTAGTGTTTCATAGACGAGGCGCAACCGAAGCTATGAATCTGGCTTAGGCAGCAAATCTGTATTTTTGCCATATTAAACACATTATTTTTTTGGCGATTGTTATTAATTAATATTAATTTAGTGATTATTTTAAATATATTGATAAGTATCGCAATCAAATTATGTTGCTACGCGTATGTTGACAGTTGCTATGAAAAAACAAAATAGGTTAGGTATGTTGATGAATTTTATAAATGTCAAATTTGTCGATTGCTTTACCTGCCTAGGCTTTTTTACTATTTTTGCTGCCCAGGCAGCAAAAGTGACACTTTGCTGACAGTCAGCTGTCAAAAAACAGCACTTTTAATGTCAGTCGCTGAAAAACTACATTACAGGAACAACGAGAATGATCCTAATAAGAATTATCAGAAGTGTGGATTAAATAATGATTAGGTATATGCTAACACATGTTACATGGTATATTTGTAATATACTAGTAAAAATAGATCAAAATCTTGTATCTTGTATAGTAGAAACAAATTTCATATCATGGACAACAAGATATTGAAATTTCAAAAAAGTAAAATACTTGTTGCACTTTATTTTATTGTTAAATACTACCAGATTCAGCAAATTGTATTTAAAATTAACTGTATCCATAGATCACATATTTTTTCACAATAATCTTTATGCTTATATCTACTTTCACCTGCCCTTTTTGACTTATGTTCATATTTTAAATTATAGAAAGGCTAGAATACTGACCAAAATAAATTGAAATTTTCTTCTTTTGATCGGAATATCTTTTTTGTTTTTTTTAAATAACATTATTATCTTTTATATTATTTTATTATCGGATTGGTGAGATTATTTCAGTAGGCATCAAGTTTTATTTTTCAATACAAGAATAATTTAATATTTTTCAATTAATTTCATATATTCATACATTAAATAGTCAATCACGCATTTTTCCCAACTTGAGTGTATCAGTTTCACATAGGTACGATAAATCTACGGTAGGTATAGATAAGATTATATATTTTACCATGTCAGCCATGTATTGAATTGCATAGTGTTCAAAGAGTTGGTAACAAAGTGGCAAAGTCGGAAAGTGGACAGGGTTTGCTCAAATTAAATAAAACGTGTTTAGAGGGACTATTATAAAGAATATATTTCAGATGCAGTTTAAGAAAAAGGATAAACGATAATAATAATTAATATGATTACAGCCAAAATATAATACCATAGATAGCAATCACCAATCATCTATAATTTTGCATGTGGCGCAATGAAATAATACCTTAAATATAAACATAATAACTTATCAAGTAAGTACCTATTAATAAACTTAGAGCAGAATAATACTTAATACTAACTATTTGTTTGAATCAGAAATCGAAGTTATAAAGAGCTTATTTGTATTAAATTATGAAATTATTAAGCTTCGAAATAGGTACTTGTTTATCCACAGTACAACTTCGTATTTTGATTATTGTTTATATTTCCTACATAGTTATTAAAACAATTTAAAAGCCAACTAAAATGACTAAGTAGTTAACAAAATTTATATAACTAAAAAACCAATTTAATTTCAAAAACTACAACTAAAGAATCATATTATATGATATTAATTTTGTTGTTATTACAGAATACTAACTTCTCCATACAACATTATCAAAATAACTAATAAATGGCTAAACGTAAGTTAAAATTTGGTCACAGCAATTAAGGTTAACATTTTGTGCTACTTGGGGGGCACAAATAATAACGCGTTGTTCTTTCATGAAGCGATCTATATTTAAGAATCGCAACATCCCATTTAAAAAATTTAGATCTGCCAACTTTATTCAAAATTGGCGTGAAATTTAAATCTTATGCTCGTACTGGGACATCCCATATTACACGTGTTTTAAATAGCAGTAGGTACCTATTTTATAACAAATATCTATTTTATAGTTTTATAAAACATCTACTCAAAGCATAAAAAAATATTGTTTTCATGTTGCTACTAACTAACCTAACCTAATCTAATCTAACCTAACCTAACCAAAAGTCCAAACAAATAACATAATTATTTTTGATAAAAATAATTACATGTTATAATGCATTATTAATGGTTTTTTTCTTCCTACCTATCATTTGGAACGATGTAGAAGTACAATACACATTATTAAATCTATTTCAAACACTTGTTTATGGCTTATTTACTAGACATGATAATAGTTTATTTTTGTTTACAGTTCAGTGTGTATAAACATGTCTTTGGAAAAAGTGCTAAAAATTACTGAAGATGAAAGAAAAGCGATCAGAAAATCATATAATCGAACTGACAATGAAATCCAGGAAGAAATTGAAGCTATGAGAGAATGGTTGAGTAAGCAACCGCATTTACCCCAAGATGAAGGTAAAAGTTTCGATTGTATCACATTTTATTGTCTTATTTTTATTTCAAATATGTTATATACCGGGAGTTTTTTTTATTAGTAAACATAGGGCATGTCATTACCATAGTTACAGTGTTACAGAATGACAGCAATGTATTGGAGCGTCTTTTTTATCAGTAAACATAGGGATAATTACATACTAAAATAAATATGAAATATAAATTAAAGAAATGATAAATTATGTATTTATATTTTCTACACTTAAGAACTAGGTAGATACCTACATTAAACTAATGAGAATTTTTTGATCGAATTAAATGCTCAAAATTGGTACCATTAACTTCTAAACAATATCCTAAACGATTATAAAAATAATTTATAGCATTTGCTGGGGAGTAATATTTTGGGAAGCAGCACTAATTCGATTTTTTAATTGTTCAACATTCATTCTGTCACCATTGTACACATTATTTTTTAAGTGTCTAACTAGTTCTTAAATTCTCATTAGTTTAATGTATCTACCTAGTTCTTAAGTGTAGAAAACATAAATAAATAATGTATCATTTCTTTAATTTATATTTCATATTTATTTTCGTATGTTAATATTATCCCTATGTTTACTGATAATAAAAAACGCTCTAATGCATTGCTGTCATCCTGTAACACTGTAACTATGGTAATGACATGCCTTATGTTTACTTATAAAAAAACTCTCTGTATAGTTATGTTTATTTACCGTGAGTATTATTTAACGTTAAACATGGAATCTTTCATATCCATGGTTTCGAATTTGACAGCAATGTATTAGAGCGTTTCATTTAAAATAGAAGAGTGATCCTATGTTAAGAATCTTATAAGTTAAAAGTTTTCTAAATGCTTTATTTTTATTTTTTTATAAGAAATTAGGAAAAAAATACGAAACATGTACTTCAGAAATAGACGATTCTCTTACAGACATTGGCAACCAAATTACAATATACCGCTCATGTCATCCCTTATTACTTCATTTTTATCATTTTATTAATCATTTGCTATTTTATTTTATCTGTCATTCCTTCATTTTAGATGATGCCAGACTGAAGATGATGCTGCACTACAATAAATTTAGTTTAGAAAAGACAAAAAATAAACTGGATGTCTATTACAGTGCTAAGCACATCGTCCCAGAATTTTATTCGGATAGAGAACCTCTAAATCCACAAATAGTTAAATTAATGAATGAAATGTAAGTCTAATTTATCTAAACTTTTACAAAATACTTCATGCAGTAAACAATTCAGTAGGTACATAATAATCGATTAAAGAAAAAATATATAAAATTGCTACTTTTTCAGAATAGTAATGCCCCTACCAAATCTTACACCCGATCTACACCGGGTGTACTTCGTGAAGTTCATGGGCGATGTAAAAATTTTCACTACCAACCTATATATGAAGATCATATTTTCTATAATGGACTTGAAGATGACGTTCGACTTCAGTCTTGGAGATCGCTTCTTAATAGACATGAAGGATGTGCAGCTAGGTCACCTAGTAGGATTCACACCTGCTGTAGTTAAGAAAAGTTATGAAGTGATGCATGTAAGTTCAATATTTAACTATTTATTTTGTATTGTAATGAGAATGAGTATTTTTGCCTCGACAAAAGAGGCACTAGACTAGTGCCCAAAAATTTTAGGGATCAGATTTGAGTGGTAAATTAAATATATTTCACAATAAATAATTTAATTCATCAAATAATAGACCTAAATGAATATTATAGCATAGGCTGATATAAATACAGAAGAATATAACAAAGAATTAGAATAATTTATAAAAAGAAAAAACCTTATAACCTTATGGAGTTCCACAGACTCGGTTCTGGTAGAAATTCTAAATTCAACTGAACTAAATAAATAACCTTATACCATTCTCGAGTCTCAAAGACTCAGGTTTGGTAACTCTGAATTTACCTGCAATAAATTTTCCTTGTGAGGAATATTTTCCTTCCGATTAATTTTCTGCGATGAATTTGCCTCATACCCCAAAAAACGCTTTAGTATTCAAGTAACTGACGATTCCTGATGAGCACCAAAATATCAGATGATAACCTCAACCCTTCTGTCATTGGGTTGAAAATCCTGTTGAGATGTCACCCGTAATAAGAACACTATAATTGTTTTTTTTATTTTTCAGAAAGCATATTCCGATAAAATTACTGGAGTTCATTTTTTAAATTTGCCATCTTATGCAGCGCCCTTAGTTTCTCTAGTTAATTCTATTATGTCAGAAAAATTAGCAAATAGAGTAAGGTCTCTCGAAAAATTTACACAAATAAAGAAACAACCAAAATATACCTTCATTTCCAGGTACAAGTTCATAAAGATATAAATGATTTAAAAGAAATGTTGTCTGCTAAAGTCCTCCCAAATGAATATGGTGGAACTGCAGGATCCCGCCAAGAACTTTATGGTAAATAATGTAATTATAATTTAGTTTAATAATAAAATCCGTTGAGGATAAAAATTGTAGAATTATATTAAAGCCAAAACAAATCTAAGTCACAATCGGCATACCCGTTATTTAAAACTCTTATAATTGCAACATATTTGTACTTATTTCATTTTACTTTTATTGTAGATGAATGGAAGAAATTCATGAGGAGCAAAAATGAATGGCTGAGAGAACTAGGAAATAAAAAATCTGATGAAAGTAAAAGAATTGGGAAACCAATCAATTCTGAAATGTTTGGAATGTACGGATCTTTTAGAAAAATGGCACTTGATTAATTCAAGTAATATGTTATTTAAGTTGTTAAAAACTCACTTATTAAAATATATTATACCGGGTGGAACACCATACATATGTGTACATTGCATTTCACATTTATGTAGATTCCTGCTCCTCATTTCCTCGTAGAAATATGGTAAAGGTACCAATCGAAAGGTAAAATTTCACTTGAAATTGTGAAAAAATCAACAAATTTCTAACCACTATAACTCAGCGAGTTTTCGATGGATTTCGATGAACTTTCGACTCCAAGAAAGTTCAAAGTGTCTACTTTAAGGACATCTGTTCAATTTTTGTTATAACCCTCTCTGCACCCCTGCAACCCCCCTATGAAAAAAAAGTGTTTTCAGGAGAAAATTTTTTCAACTTTGATGATGTGCACGGACTAGATCTGCCTACATGACAATAAAATTCAATCAATTCTGTGTAAATTTTTCGAAAAACGAAGGTCCTACGATGATTGGATAAAAAGTTATGCGAGTTTGAAAATTAAGTTACGTCTGAATTGATCAACAAATGCCGACTAATGACTCAAAAATCTAGGTACTATCGCAATAACGTGTGCGTAATTTGTAAATGAATCGGTACCTAATTTCAAAAACTACATAGATAAGTCAGTATTTTTTTCAAATTGACGTTTTTGCAATATTTTTATTGTACATATGGGTAAACACACATTAATGGTAAAAAAAGCAAACGCTAATATCTTTCAGTTAAAAATCTTCTATACCTAAATTTAATTACTTTTTTATAAATTTTATGATCTTAGATTATTTAACTATCAAGTCAATAAGTAGGAATATCTATTTTACAAAATATGACGATGTAATACAAACTACTATAAAAAATCTTAAAAGTAGTTAGATAACTGTAAAAATATGTTGAGAATATGTTTCTTTCTTACGCTTATGTAATTTTCGTAGTGAATTAAAATTTATTTTATTTGAGTTTAACATTTTATCTGCTCTGTGACATCTAATGTAGGTACGTAAATATTTGTCTGTAAGTTTTTAATACAAAAAAATGGTTGTTAATTTAGTTATTAAAACGTTTCCGCTACAAGATCTTACAACTTAAGTATAAACAAATAGGTTTTAAAAAGTTATAAAGAGCTTATTAGTATTACATTATGAAATTATTAAGCTTCGAACATCGAACTACTTGTTTATCCACAGTACAACTTCGTATTTTGATTACTGTTTAGATTTCTTAGAGAGTTATTAATAGATATTTATACACCAAGTGAGATACATGAATGTTTATTCAAGAGAAGAAAGTTTAGCCCCCGAGCCCGAAGGGCGAGTGGGATAATTTCTTCGAGTGAATAAACATTCGTATCTCACGTGGTTTATACAATATTTTATTCAATTCTCGAAGAAATTATCCCACTCGCCCTTCGGGCTCGGGGGCTAAACTTTCTTCTCTTGAATAAACATTCGTATCTCACGTGGTTTATACAATATTTTATTCAATTTTGACGAAATTATTTCAAATATATGAATTATAAATTTATTTTGACATAACAAAAAAAACGAATCAAAGTAGTCGTTAGTGGCAAGTTGTCATTGTTTTTATGCATTTTTGACGTAATAATAACAGTTTAAAACGTCAGAGTGATTTAAAAAAAATGTAATTCACTTGTGAATAAACATTTTTTTTAAGTTGTTGCTATGGAGTTAATAAAAGCAGTTTAAAACGTCAAAATTGAATAAAATAATTTATATAACTAAATAATCATATTATATGATATTAATTTTGTTGTTATTACAGAATACTAACTTCTCTATACAACATTATCGAAATAACTAATAAATGGCAAAACGTAAGTTGTTACAACGTTCAAAAAGTTAAAATTTGGTCTCAGCAACTAAAGTTAACATTTTGTGCTACTTGGGGGCACAAATAATAACGCGTTGTTCTTTCGTGATATTCGTAATATTTAAAATTTTTAGATCTGCCAACTTTATTTAAAAAAATAGCGTGAAATTTAAATCTGGTGCTCGTACTAGGACACCCTATATTTCACATGTTTTAAATAGCAGTACCTATTTTATAACAAATATCTATTTTATAGTTTTATAAAACATCTACTCAAAGCATAAAAAAATATTGTTTTCATGTTGCTATACGATCTACTAACTAAAAGTCCAAACAAATAAAATAAATAATCCATTTTTTAAATAAATAGGTACCGTGACAAAAATAATTACATGTTATAATACTTTATTAATGTTTTTTCTTTTCGTACCTATCATTTGGTAAATACGCATTACAAAACTATTCCAAACATTTGTTTATGGCATATTTACTACCCATGATAATAGTTCTTTCTTGTTCACAGTTCAGTGTGTATAAACATGTCTTTGGAAAAAGTGCTAAAAATTACTGAAGATGAAAGAAAAGCGATCAGAAAATCATATAATCGAACTGACAATGAAATCCAGGAAGAAATTGAAGCATGAGAGAATGGTTGAGTAAGCAACCGCATTTACCTCAAGATGAAGGTAAAAGTTTCGATTGTATCACATTTTATTGTCTTATTTTTATTTCAAATATTTTATATATACTTATGTTTGTTTACATACATATTCAATACATATTTATCACGCCTTTTCCCTAATTAAAGGTGATGTAAACAAACAAACAAAAACTTTGTACTAAAATATATAAAAAATATGTAAGAGGAAAAATGAAAACTTCAGTTTGCTAATACTTCTTGAGATATTCAACAAAATAAATTGTAATTTTCCTACAACTCTTCTTTTGATCGGAATATCTTTTTTTTAAATAACATTATTATCTTTTATATTATTTTAGTATCGGATTGGTGAGATTATTTCAGTAGGTATCAAGTTTTATTTTTCAATAAAAAAATAATAAAAATATTATTTTCGTTCGACAATTATAATTTTAAGAGTGATCCTATATTAAGCATCATATTAGTTAAAAAATTTCTAAATGCTTGATTTTTATTTTTTAATAATTTTATAAGAAATTAGGCAAAAAATACGAAACATGATTCTCTTACAGACATTGGCAACCAAATTACAATATACCGCTCATGTCATCCTTTAGCATTTTGATAATCTACATCATTTGCTATTTAACTTTATCTGTCATTCCTTCATTTTAGATGATACCAGACTGAAGATGATGCTGCACTACAATAAATTTAGTTTAGAAAAGACAAAAAATAAACTGGATGTCTATTACAGTGGTAAGCACCTCGTTCCAGAATTTTTTTTTGATAGAGAACCTCTAAATCCACAAATAGCTAAATTAATGGATGAAATGTAAGTCTAATTTATCTAAACTTTTATAAAATACTTCATGCAATAAACAATTCAGTAGGTACATAATATATCGATTAAAGAAAAAATATATAAGATACTTAAGTGCTTACATAATATGTAGTACTTACATGGCTTTGTATTTTGAACGGTGAGTAGATAAGGTATTTTTCATTGTGCATAATTTAGTACCTACTTTAATATTTTTAAATGTTGTAATAATAAATTATAAGCTTTTATTTAACGAAAATATATTTAATACGTAGCCAAGGTCGTATATAGTGTTTCTAGAAATTCTATACTTAATAAGAATTACAACAATTATTATTAGTTTCTTAGTTTAAAATTATTTTAAAAATAAAAACTCCATTTTTAATTTTTCAAATTATTTTTTACCGTGTTTATGTCCATAATTTTTTTTTTATAATAAACAGTTAGTAAACGTTCAAAACATTATTTTCATAAAACACGAAATGCTTGACTATAATTAATACTCTTTAATAAAATATATCACAGTTAAGTATATAAAATAATCAAGGGATAACAACAATTTTTTTTCAAAAAAAAGTGACCCGTTTTACATGCCGTGTGTTAATAATTGCCATGAAAATCTTTTTATGACATTTATCGAAAAAATATATATTTTAACAAAACTGCTACTTTTTCAGAATAGTAATGCCACTACCAAAACTTACACCCGAACTACACCGGGTGTACTTAGTAAAGTTCATGGGCGATGTAAAAATTTTCAGTCCCAACCTATATTTCAAGATCCTATTTTCTTTAATGGACTTGAAGATGACGTTCGACTTCTGTCTTGGAGATCGCTTATTAATAGACATGAAGGATATGCAGCTAGGACACGTAGTAGGATTCACGCCCGCTGTTGTAAAGAAAGCTTATGAAATGCTCCATGTAAGTTCAATATTTTTTATCAATTTATTTTATATTGTATATTGCCTCGACAAAAGAGGTACTGGCCTAGGGCCTAAATATTTTAGGGATCAGATTTGAGTGGTAAATTAAATATATTTCACAATAAATAATTTAATTCATCAAATAATAGACCTAAATGAATGTTATAAGGTAGCATAGGGCTGATATAAATACAGAAGAATATAACAAAGAATTAGAATAATTTATTTTAAAACAAATAAACTTATAAAAGACACGCATGTACGAGTATATTCACAACAACAAAAATTTTAACAACAATTTTATGATTTTTCATTTTTTGTTAACTTTGAAAATTCGTTATAAACAAAATAAACAAATATTAAATTATTTTATGACATCATCTTATCAAGTACACTCATGGAAAGAACTCCAAGAGGCAAAAATTTAAAGAGTAATTATTTTAAAAAACTATACAGCTTTCAATGAAGACGAAGGTACGAAAAAAGTAGTTAATTAACAATGGGCTACCTTTTTGAAAAATGAATTTAAAATTGTTTTTCCAACGGGACTTTTTTCTTTCGAGTATTGAGATGACACCATAATTTTTTCAAATTTTGAAATCAATATTTAGTGCTTTAAAAAAATTCTTTTCGGTCCGGTACTCACTATAGAAGCAGCGTACCTACTCATCCCGAAACGTTCGCGCGGAGCCCTATTTTCAGCAACAAATTAAAATTATAAATACTAGAGCTAGAGATCTGAGAGTTGGGACTGTTTTACCGGAAATTTCCTCCTCTTTTAAGGCCCGAATGTAGCTGTCTGCGAGAAAAGGATAGATTTATACAGACTTAGAGTGTCGAACAAAGGCAACAATAGGGAACACGCTTTCGTAGGGGGATTAAAATTGGTACTACATTTGAACGTATCATCACAAACAACGGTTCATTAGAAAGATAAAAGTTCAATCTAGATCCGTCTAGTGCTGAAATTTGCAATTTTTGTTGATATACTGAGTAACAGTTATGTGAAGTAAGGCAAATTATGACAAGTCTATGGCATTGTAAAATTGAAACAAAAAATAAAACTAAAATTTCAACACTAAGCGGATGCGGAGTTCATCTTTATCTTTAAATGAAAAAAAAATTAAATCGATCCGACCAAAATTAGTCTCAATTTCAATCCCTATTCAAAAGCATGTTTTTGCTGCGCGCAACTTCACTACATTAGGCTCTTAAGGATCTTTTTTGCAATTCTCGCTACCTTAAATAGTTTTTAAGTTATCATCAAAAAACAAAATGGCATTCTCTTTTTTTCGTTTTTTGTTAATAACAATTGCAATTTTTATTTGCAGAAAAAAATCGAAATGACACATTTCTCAGAATTGCAATCCGCGTCAAGTGAGCAATCGCTCATATTTTTCGTACCCTTATAACTATTTTTCGCAGAAAACTCACTTCTTGGCTAGACTATGAGTCTCACAGACTCGGGTTTGGTAGAAACTCTGATTGAACCGGATCGAACTAAACTAAATTAAGGAACCTTATAACCTTATTGAGTCCCACAGACTCGGTTCTGGTAGAAATTCTAAATTCAACTGAACTAAATAAATAACTATATACCATTCTCGACCCTTGAGTCTCAAAGACTTAGGTTTGGTAACTCTGAATTGACTGCGATAAATTTTCCATGCGAAGAATTTTCCTTGCGATGAATTTTTCCTGCGATATATTTTCCTTGTGATGAATATTTTCCTTCCGATTAATTTTCTGCGATGAATTTGCCTGAAAAACGATTTAGATATTCAAGTAACTACCGATGAGCACCAAAATATCAGATGATAACATCAACCATTCTGTCATTGGGTTGAAAATCCTGTTGAGATGTCACCCGTAATAAGAACACAATAATTGTTTTTTTTTTCAGAAAGCATATTCCGATAAAATTACTGGAATGCATTTTTTATATTTACCATCTTATGGAATGCCTCTAGTTGCTCTACTTAATTCTATTATGTCAGAAAAATTAGCAAATAGAGTAAGATGTCTCGAAAAATTTACACAAATAAAGAAACAACCAAAATATACCTTCATTTCCAGGTACAAGTTCATAAAGATATAAATGATTTAAGAGAAGTGTTATCTGCAGAAGTTCTCCCGAATGAATATGGTGGAACTGCAGGATCCCGCCAAGAACTTTATGGTAAATATTGTAATTTTTAGAGGCCGGATTTGTAAGCATTTTGCTTACGATTAATTTAAAAGCATCAAGAGAAATTTGTGAAATGTCCACGAATTGTGTAAAATGTGAAAATTTGGCACAAAGTTTTTTATGCTTATTTTGCTTTTTTCCGATTTTTGTGCTTATTTTAAAATTTTCAGCTATTGGACTTATTTTAAGCTTATTTTTAGGTTTTGTGTTTATTTTGAGCTATTGTTAGCGATTATTTTTTTAGTTTTCACAGAAACTATCATGCTTTTTTAGTATTTTTTAACTCTTTTTTTTCTTTGAATGCTTTTTTGAACATATTTTCGTGCTTTTTAAGCACTTTTTTCGTATTTTTAATGTATTTTTGGATACATTTTCGTGCTTTTTAAGCTCTTTTTTTCGTATTTTTAATTCTTTTTTGGATACATTTTCGCACTTTTTAAGCGCTTTTTGTCGTATTTTTCATGCTTTTTTATCCGGTCTCTAGTAATTACTAATCCTTATTTATCCATCATCCGGCGATCCATCATCTTTAAATATTATAATTTAGTTTAATAATAAAATTCGTTGAGGATAAAAATTGTAAAATTATTATATTAAATGCAAAACAAATCTAAGTCACAATTGACAAACCCGTTATTTAAAACTCTTATAATGTTATAATTCTTTAATCATTAACAATAGAAACATCAAGTTTGAAATTTTGTTCTTAGAATTTTTCATACTACAATTTTGATTTTTATTTTTGGTTTACACCCCATTTGAGGAACCTAACTGTAGGTAATTAATAATTGGAAATTTTTTGTCTAACATTAAATTAAAATTTGGTTAAATTGTCCTTTTGAGTCGAAATAAGTAATTAAGGTAAATAATACACATTTATTAATGTTAAATACAAATTCAGTGAATATTTCAAGTTTTTATTCTAAAAAGAATTCAAAAATAGGGCGGCATTATATGTATACTCGTGCATTAAGTCATGTCCAGGAAATTTTTTATCGGTCATTTCAACATAATAAGCTTTCGTGTACCACTAAAACTGATTAAGAATTGTTGAAAAGCACTCAAAAAAATTCCAGACAAAATTAATGCACAGTGAGATTATAAAATAATTTTTTTGTTAACCTTCAAATTATTACAAATTTCGCTCTACTAAAATTTCTCAAATACATCTCGATCTTCGGGCTCGTGATGTTTTTAAATTTTTTAATATTGGGGTATTAGTATTACCTTTAAATACCTTGCAACCTTCACCTATACAGAAAACTATTTTTTCAAAAATGTGCCACTTATAACCTTTATCCATTTTTCAATTGACAATCTTGCTGTTAAATTTCAGTTTGTAATAATTTTTATAATATAGTCAGGATCAGAAATGAAAAGAAAAACTTTGTTATAATTGATGATCCCAATATCCACTATTATAACGGTATATAATTAATATCCTAATATTAAGTCTTTAATTAAAGATGTTGCAACATATTTTTTACTTATTTCATTTTACTTTTATTGTAGATGAATGGAAGAAATTCATGAGGACCAAAAATGAATGGCTGAGAGAACTAGGAAATAAAAAATCTGATGAAAGTAAAAGAATTGGAAAACCAATCAATTCAGAAATGTTTGGAATGTACGGATCTTTTAGAAAAATAGCACTTGATTAATTCAAGTAATATATGATATAAGTTGTTAAAAACTCACCTATTAAAATATATTTGTGTTAAATTTGTGTAATTTAGGTTGTTGATTTTAAAAAACATGTCTTGGTTATCCATTATATTATCTGAAGTTTAAATAATACCCATGTACAATAAAATTATTGAACAAAACTTGCGTTAACATCTTTGTACTTGTAACAATAAATATTACATTTACTTATCAAATACGAAAATATAGGTACCTAATTTTAAGGGACATGTATGAATCCAATAAAATCACAAAAAGCGTTTGCTATTTTATTTGCAACTAATTACCATTCTCATTAAAAGTCTAATATTACCTAGGTGCATGTTACATGGTATTGTGTAATATAAGTACTCGTAAAAATATATAGATCAAAATCTTTTATAGTTTTTTTTTAAAATTAATTTCATACATTAATAAATAATCAATCACACCTTTTTCCCAACTTGAGTGTGTCAGTCTCACATAGGTACGATGAATCTACGGTATAGATAAGATTATATATTTTACCATGTCAGCCATGTATTGAATGGGCTACTTGCATGCATTTTTTAAATTAAATATATTTGAAGAAGAGATCAAAACTTGGGAACCGTATTTTTTATTTTGACAAAAATTTTATTTACAAGCCCAAAAAAAATTATTTAAATTTAAATATTCAATATGTGACGTAAAAACTAACCCAACCAATGAATGGCCGTTAAGCCATAGCAACGGCTGTACTAGTGAACGCCCCTAACTACGGCTTGCGCGGGAACGAGTTTGGCAAATTGAGAGATCAGATGTGTTTGACATTTGTACTTCGCACATGTTTTGATGCTGTAAAATATAAGTAAGTATTTGTGTTTTCATAAACTAAATAGTCTACATTTATAAAATAATGTATTGTTACTAAATTTTATGTGTATTTTTGACAAGCAAATGTCAAATTCAAACATTTGTTGACTGACTCGCACGCTATCTACAGGTTACATTCTTAACTATGCTTCCCCTACCTTCTGTTCACACAAATGACGTCACAGAAAATTTAATCTCAATTTACTAAAAAAACATATAATTTTTTTTAAATAAAATTTGTATTTTTACCAATGTTTTCGACCTAATATTATGTGCATAGTATTAAAAATCTGATTTTTAGTACCATGCAAGTACCCCATTGCATAGTGTCCAAAGAGTTGGTAACAAAGTGGAAAAGTCGGCAAGTGGACAGGGTTTGCTCAAATTTAATAAAACGTGTTTCGAGGGATTATCAATATGATTACAGCCAAAATATAATACCATAGATAGCAATCACCAATCATCGATAATTTTGCATATGACGCAATGAAATAATACCTTAAAAATAAACATTATTTACTGCCTATGGCATTATAATTTAGTTTTGATATAAATGTTAATTTATTTCGTTTAAAATTCTTTTACAATTTGAATCAAAACCAACAAGTTAATTCAACAAAACTAAAAAATTTTGATTTAAAACTTAAATATTTTAAATGAAATATGAAAGTTTGAAACTATTTAAGTTTTGGTTCAAACACAGATTAAATTTTTTTGAAGACATAATATTTTGAGTGAAAATATTCTTACGCAAAATTTATGCTATATAAATTAAGAACTAAAACGAATAAGATGTAAAAATATAAATATTTATAGATTTAAAAAAAATTAGGTTAAATAGGTAGGCTCGTTATAAGATCAAAAACAAATTTAAAATTTTCTTTTGAGAATAATTATTACCTATTCTATGTACTATCAGAATAACGTGTGCGTAGTTTGTAAATAAATCGGTAATTTAAAAAACTACATAGGTAAGTCAGTATTTTTTTCAAATTGACGTTCTTGCAAGATTTTTATTGTACCATACGGGTAAACAAACATTAATGGTAAAAACAGCAAACGCTAATATCTTCAGTTAAAAGTCTTATATACCTTAATTTAATAACTTTTTTATAAATTTTACTAATTGTAGATTATTTAACTATCAAGTCAATAAGTAGGAATATCTATTACAAAATATGACAATGTAATACAAACTACTATAAAAAATCTTAAAAGTAGTTAGATAACTGTAAAAATATGTTGAGGATAAATGTTTCTTTCTTACGCTTATGTAATTTTCGTAATGAATTAAAATTTATTTTATTTAAGTTTAACATTTTATCTGCTCTGTGACATCTAATGTAGGTACGTAAATATTTGTCTGTAAGAGTTATATACCATGCTCAGTTTTTAATACAAAAAAAATGGTTGTAATTTTGTTATTTAAAGGTTTTCGCTACAAGATCTTACAACTTAAGCATAAACAAATAGGTTTTGAAAAGTTATAAAGAGCATATTAGTATTAAATTATGAAATTATTAAGCTTCGAACATTGAACTACTTGTTTATCCACAGTACAACTTCGTATTTTGATTATTGTTTAGATTTCTGAGATAGTTATTAAAATAATTTAAAAGCCAACTAAAATAAGTTAACAAAATAATCATATTATATGATATTAATTTTGTTGTTATTACAGAATACTAACTTCTCTATACAACATTATCAAAATAACTAATAAATGGCTAAACGTAAGTTGTTACAACGTTCAAAAAGTTAAAATTTGGTCTTAGCAACTAAAGATAACATTTTGTGCTACTTGGGGGCACAAATAATAACGCGTTGTTCTTTCGCGAAGCGATTTATATTTACGAATCGCAACATCCCATTGTTGACAGATGACATATTTAAAAATTTTACATCTGCCAACTTTATTTAAAAAATTGGCGTGAAATTTAAATCCGGTGCTCGTACTGGAACACCCTATATTACACGTGTTTTAAATAGCAGTTTTATAACAAATATCTATTTTATAGTTTTATAAAACATCTACTCAATACTCAAAGCATAAAAACATATTGTTTTCATGTTGCTACTAACTATTAACCAAAAGTCCAAACAAATAACATAAATAATCCATTTTTTAAATACCGTGATAAAAATAATTACATGTTATAATACTTTCTTAATGTATTTTTCTTTTCCTACCTATCATTTGGCACGTTTTAGAAGTAAAATACACCTTACAAAAACTAATTCAAACACTTGTTTATGGCTTATTTACTACACATGATAATAGTTTATTCTTGTTCACAGTTCAGTGTGTATAAACATGTCTTTGGAAAAAGTGCTAATAATTACTGAAGATGAAAGAAAAGCGATCAGAAAGTCATATAATCGAACTGACAATGAAATCCAGGAAGAACTTGAAGCTATGAGAGAATGGTTGAGTAAGCAACCGCATTTACCCCAAGATGAAGGTAAGTTTAAATTATATCACATTTTAGTGTTTTATTTTTATTTCAAATATTTTACATAACACTTTTTTTTACTTAAGGTGTTCGTCTACCCTAAAATTTTATAGCGTTACAGAGGTGTACGCCTCCCACGTTTACTTTCATTATAATTGAAATACTCGTATATGATGCTTTTACATATGAGTATATTAACAAAGGATGTCTTAATTCTTCTATATTTTTATTTTTTGTCTTTGGCCTAGGAATTTGAAGTAAAAAATATTTTAAAATGACGTTTTTTGCGGTTTTTTGTCATTATTTGATATTATTTTTTTCGGTCACTATAAATGGCAAGAAAAATTTAAAAAACAAGAAGCATGCAGCTAAGCTTCCTTTTTCGAATAATTTTCGTTTTACTTAATTTCTTTAAAAAATACAGAAGTTATTATGAGAATCTGGAGCCAGGTTTACAGTATTTTTCAACTTCAAAATGACATTGCAAAGCTAAGATGCGGGAAAGTACGAGTTTCGGGCTGGTTTTGGGTAGCCGTAGTAGTGAGGAAGAGAGTGAAATAGAAAAAAAGTAATATCGAGAGTATTCTAGGAATTTGACAAAAAGATAGACGAGCCTCTTAACAAAGCAAATAAAATTATTTTGTTTATTTATCTTTAGCAATAACTCATACATATTATAGGTAAATTACGAGTATAAAAAAGATCGTCTTTCATGTCATGATTCAACTGAACTTGCTTGATACGATCATGCATATATTTATTATGATAACTCATGTTGTAATTTTAAAAAATAAATCAAATGTGTGGCAAATATTTATCAAAAAGTGCCAAACTTGTTAAGTGTCTAGCATATTTTGAAAAAGAAAAGAGGCCAAATCAATCATTGTTACAACTATGTGGTCAACCTTCTTCAAATTTTGGGAAATTGATGTCCGTGCTTGCATACGTTTATATACCAAAAATTAAGTAAATAGAACATTTCTAACATCTTTTTATTTAATCAATTAATGGAAAGTCATAAGAATCCATGTAAAATATTAAAATTTAACAATTCGTTCAAACTACGTGGTCAAAAATTTCCAAAAAATTCAGGTATAATTTTTATGACACAGACAACATAAATTCAAAGTTGGGTTGCATTAGAACATTTTTTAAAATGTCTAGGGAACCTCCTTAAGCAATTTTTTCACAATAATGTTTATGCTTATTATCTACTTTCACCTGCTTTTTTTGACTTATGATCATATTTTAAATTATAGAAATACTGAACAAAATAAATTGTAATTTTCCTACAACTCTTCTTTTGATCGGAATAGGTATCTGTTTTTTTTTTTTTTTTTAAATAACATTATTACCTTTTATATTATTTTAGTATCGGATTGGTGAGATTATTTTAGTGTATATAAAGTTTTATCTTTCAATAAAATAATAATAATAATATTTAAAATTAGTCTTTTCGTTCGAAAATTATAATTTTAAGAGTGATTCTATGTTAAGCACCTTATTAGTTATAATTTTACAAAATGCTTTATTTTTATTTTTTTAAATAATTCTATAAGAAATTAGGGGAATAAATACGAAACATATGTACTTCAGAAATAGACGATTCTCTTACAGACATTGGCAACCAAATTACAATATACCGCTCATGTCATCCCTTAGCATTTTGATAATCTACATCATTTGCTATTTTACTTTATCTGTCATTCCTTCATTTTAGATGATACCAGACTCAAGATGATGCTGCACTACAATAAATTTAGTTTAGAAAAGACAAAAAATAAACTAGATGTCTATTACAGTGCTAAGCACATCGTCCCAGAATTTTTTTTGGATAGAGAACCTCTAAATCCACAAATAGCTAAATTAATGGATGAAATGTAAGTCTAATTTATCAAAACTTTTATAAAATACTTCATGCAGTAAACAATTCAGTAGGTACATAATATATCGATTAAAGAAAAAATATATAAGATACTTAAGTGCTTACATAATATGTAGTACTTACATGGCTTTGTATTTTGAACGGTGAGTAGATACGGTATTTTTCATTGTGCATAATTTAGTACTTTAATTTTTTTAAATGTTGTAATAATAAATTATAAGCCTTTATTTAACGAAAAAATATTTAATACGTAGCCAAGGTCGTATATAGTGTTTCTAGAAATTCTATACTTAATAAGAATTACAACAACTATTATTAGTTTCTTAGTTTAAAATTAATATGTTAATACTATTTTAAAATTAAAAACTCATAGCCATTTTTAAGTTTTCAAATTATTTTTTACCGTGTTTATGTCCATAATTTTTATTTTTGATAATAAACAATTAGTAAACATTCAAAACATTATTTTCATAAAATACGAAATGCTTGACTATAATACCTTTTAATAAAATATATCACAGTTATATAAAATAATCAAGGGAAAACAACAATTTTTTTTCAAAAAAGGTGACCCGTTTTACATTTCGCGTGTTAATAATTGCCATGAAAATCTTAACTTTTTATGACATTTATCGGAAAAATATATATTTTAACAAAACTGCTATTTTTTCAGAATAGTAATGCCACTACCAAAACTTACACCCGAACTACACCGGGTGTACTTAGTGAAGCTCATGGGCGATGTAAAACTTTTCAGTCCCAACCTATATTTCAAGATCCTATTTTCTTTAATGGACTTGAAGATGACGTTCGACTTCAGTCTTGGAGATCGCTTCTTAATAGACATGAAGGATGTGCAGCTAGGTCACCTAGTAGGATTCACACCCGCTGTTGTAAAGAAAGGTTATGAAATGATCCATGTGAGTTTTATTTTTTTTTTTCTATTGTATAATGAGAATGAGTATTTTTGCCTGGACAAAAGAGGCAATGGCCTAGGTCCCAAAAATTTTAGGGATCAGATTTGTGTCGTAAATTAAATATATTTTACAATAAATAATTTAATTCATCAAATAATAGACCTAAATGAATATAATAGCATAGGGCTGATATAAATACAGAAGAATATAACAACGAATTGGAATAATTTATTTTAAAAAAATTAAAAGAAACTTATAAAAGACACGCATGTATTCACAACAAAATATAGATTATTAATTTTCCTTTTGTAGATGTAGATATTACATTAAAATAAAATTTAACGCTTTTGAATACGAATTTCAGTGAAGAAATTTTTTTCAGAAAGCATATTCCGATAAAATTACTGGAATGCATTTTTTATATTTGCCATCTTATGGAATGCCTCTAGTTGTTCTACTTAATTCGATTATGTCAGAAAAATTAGCAAATAGAGTAAGTTGTCTCGAAAAATTTACACAAATAAAAAAACAACCAAAATATACCTTCATTTCCAGGTACAAGTTCATAAAGATTTAAATGAATTAAGAGAAATCTTATCTGCTGAAGTCCTCCCAAATGAATATGGAGGAACTGCAGGCACCCGCCAAGAACTTTATGGTAAATAATATAATTATAATTAATTTTGAGCCCTTGTAATTTTTTGTTGTGTTGAATTGGCACTTTTTTCCATTCCTCTCTTTTCCTCACTACTACGGCTGCCTGAAACCAGCCCAAAACTCGTACTTTGCCGCATCCTAGCAATGCAATTAAAAAATATTGTAACAGTGTTTTCGTTGCGAGTAAATTGTCAGATTATTATTGACTTCAGGATAATGTTTTTATAAACATTTAATAGAGAAAGAATGGATATACAGATTTGCCTTTTTAAAATTTAAAAAAATAATTTCTATCATGAGATATAACCGGGTAAAGTTTGCATAAGTTGGATTTTTTTAAAATTTTTCGGAATTTTTATAATCATGTATAATTTTTTAATCAAAATTTTAAAAAGGCACATCTGACTGTAGATTCATTCTTTCTCTATTAAATCCTTGTTGAAATTTTACCATTCTTGTACTGGCCAAAAAACACTCGCTACGTTAGTACATTTTATGCTGGATTTTAGGTAGTAGACGGGCTTCTTAATTGAAATTCGAAGTCAAAACTTTTATCGTGCATTCCAACAACATAATCAGCTCTGAGATTATAAAAGAAATTTTTTGTTAACCTTCAAATTATTATAAATTTCGTTCTGCAAAAATTTCTCAAATACATCAGATCTTCGGGCTCGTAATGTTTTTAAATTTTTGAATCTCTTGCAGCCTTCATCCATACAGAAAACTATTTTTTTTCAAATTGTGCCACTTACAACCTTTATCCACCTTTCAATTGACAATCTTGCTGTGAAATTTCAGTTTGTAATAAATTTTATAATATAGTCAGGATCAGAAATGAAAAGAAAAACTTTGCTACAATAATTGATGAGCCCAATATCCACTATTATAACGGTATATATAAGTAATATCCTAATATTAAATCTTTGTTTAAAGAGATTGCAACATATTTTTTACTTATTTCATTTTACTTTTATTGTAGATGAATGGAAGAAATTCATAAGGACCAAAAATGAATGGCTGAGAGAACTAGGAAATAAAAAATCTGATGAAAGTAAAAGAATTGGGAAACCAATCAATTCTGAAATGTTTGGAATGTACGGATCTTTTAGAAAAATAGCACTTGACTAATTCAAGTAATATATTATATGTTAAATTTGTTTAATTTAGGTTGTTGATATTAAAAAACATGACTTGGTTTATATAATATGTATAATAATATGCATTATCCGTTATATTATCTGAAGTTTAAATAATACCCCATGTACAATAAAATTATTGAACAAAACTTGCGTTAACATCTTTGTACCTGTTAACCTGTTACAATAAATATTGCATTTACTTATCAAATACTTACGAAAATATACCTAATTTTAAGGGACATGTTTGAATCCTATAAAATCACATTGGTACGGTAAGAAAAATCGTTTGTTATTTTATTTGAAACTAATTACCATTCACATTAAAAGTCTAATATTACCTAGGTGTATGTTACATGGTATTGTGTAATAAAACCCCACAAAAAAAAACACAAGGAGTTCATAACTTACATATTCGGTTCTGTACTATACATATTTCCAGTAGTAACATTATAATTATTCATGCATAGTACATTGTCTACGTAATTAAACCTATTTACTATATTCAAACATTTCTCAAGTTTAAAAAAGCGATTATTTACTTCCTATAGCATTATAATTTTTTTGATATAAATGTTAATTTATTTCGTTTAAAATTCTTTTACAATTTGAATCAAAACCAACGAATTATTACATACAGGCAGGTATTAGAAAGTTATAAAGAGCTTATTTGTATTAAATTATGAAATTATTAAGCTTCGAACTTTGTTTATCCACAGTACAACTTCGTATATTGATTATTGTTTAGATTTCTTACATGTTATTAAAACAATTTAAAAGCCAACTAAAATAACTAAGTAGTTAACAAAATTTATATAACTTAAAATCCAATTTAATTTCGAAAACTACAACTAAATAATCATATTATATGACATTAATTTTATTGTTATTACAGAATAAAACATTATCGAAATAACTAATAAATGGTTAAAATTTGATCACAGCAACTGAATTTAACATTTTGTGCTACTTGGAGGCACAAATAATAACGGCTTTGTTCTTTCGTGAAGCGATCTATATTTACGAATCGCAACATCCCATTGTTTAGTAAACAACCATATTTTCATCATTTAATTCATATTAGCGTAGTCTCTACAATTTTTCAAAGTGTCCTATCCGTATACGAGTACTTTATTTCATGTGTATGTATTAGTGCATTTAGTGCATTGCATGTGTAATAGTGCAGGCTTCAACTAAAAACTAAAAATTATCGATTTTTGTTTCTAGATCTGTGCACTAATACATATAGTATGTCCAAAGGTATATCGTTATGGCCCTCACAGCAGGCCTATTGTTAAACATTTAAGCGGATTTAAGCTTGATTTATGGCGTTGAAAGAACAGGTACGTATTAAATATTTTCCAATTTAATTTAAAAATCTTAATTCTCTCAAGATAATGTTCTCACTAATCTTGTTTTTTCCTAATTTGACAAAAAGATCAAATCTCTTATTTGATTTTCGGAATTCATTACTAATAGAAATTTTAAAATGTCTAAGAATTGAAATGAAAAACCCTAGTGTATTTCAAATTTTGCTAATCCTACCCCTCGCGCTAGGTAGTGCTACTCCCTTATACTCCCTTATAGTAAGTCAAAGCTATAACGATATATTTTTGTACAAACTTTACATACACCGCTCGTGTACGTGTGACGAGCGAAGCTTGACTTGTCCAAATTCATTCAGTTTCCGATTCTTGCAAATAAAAGACGTATTTCTATGCAGTGGTGTAAATGTGATCAAATATACAGTGTTTTAATTTTTTTCGGGTGGTTATACCCATTTTGGGTAAGTGAAAATATTACTAAAAAGGTGTAGAAATTAATGTAGAATATTTTGGTATATTTTTATTGCCGAAATAATTTCATAATCATTATGAAATTGATTTTTTAAATATTTTAGTGGGTAAAAGGATTGTTTCACATACTTTTTAGGGTATACTAGGTGTGGGAATTTTTGTTAGAGTATTTGCAATAATATTTTGATCAAATTATTTACCAGTTTATTATATTTTATGTTAAAATGTTTTCATATTTTAATTATAGGTAACATCACTTCAACTTAGATGTGGCATCCTCACATACAATGTGTTATCATATTTTCTGTGTGTGCGGTTACCAGCCATCAACTCAGAAGCGCTTAAATGAGTAAGTCATATTTAATATTCTTTTTATTATTAATGTCTGAACCTTGTTTCATAACTTTTTTTTATTTGTTGCCTTTTAACTTCAATATGAAACGTAATTCATACGAAATGTCAGCATGGTCAGACTATACATAGAAAAAGCCAGCACGGCGCGGGCAGACTGTACATTGAAATAATCAACAACATTCCAAGTTTGTTAATTAAATTAGTCGAATCAGTTTCGTCATATTTTATTCATTCACACAAATACAAACATTTGGGAAAGAGGTTTAGTATTATAATAGTGGAAATTTAGTGCTGTTTTATTTAAAATCTATCGAGATTTACATGATTCTACTATTGTTTAAAGGTTTATTTATATTTTAAAATGTTGAGTTGTTTAAAATTATTTTTATGTTACATATTTGCAGTCTGTTCTCTGTTGTTATTACATCATTTGAAGGATCGTGCAGGGGCCTAGTAATAAGAAAAAGTGTAAGTTTTATTATATTTCATTATGAAACATGGTTTATTTATTTATTTATTTATTTCAGACTGAACTCACGAAGAGATCTATTGTCATTCTCAACATTTTGAGGTTATCTGCCAAAGATAATTAGGTAACATTATGACTTAAATTTTAATGAATCATCAATAAATCATTTATATCTTTGCAGATATTTCAACACTTCAGCAAAGGCACAAATTTAAGAGCCCTAAGTCAAATTTTCTACTAAGAGAACAAGGTAAAATTGTTTATTAATTAATTTATATATTACCTACACATCTAATTTATTTTTGTTATATTTTTCAGACTTGTTCCAGTTGTAGTATCTTTACCTCCTGCTGTAAGACCCGCACAGCTTGTGGTGCCGCCCATCCAGTTCCTGTGACGTGAGACCTGGTGCAGAAAAACCGTTGAAGAAGGTCCAGTACTCCTTGACATCAAATGTAAGTGTTTCAATATTAATTACTTAATTTTCAACACTTTCACATACTTTATAACGTGTGTGCGTTTACCAGCCGTCAATTGACTGATACTCATGGTTGTTTAAGTCATAGCCGCCCAGTTTAAAAATTTAGTAGAAAGCATTTTATAAAAGTACAAATTTTCTACCTCTAATAATAAAGTAATTAATAATCTCGTTATTCGAGAGTCTCGCTGTCGAGTGACAATTTTAGGGCACAAGATTAAATTTATTGAATTTTTTTAACCCGGTTCACAAATTTTTACTATTCTGGTACTATTATTAGTAGAGTTATTAAATAAAAAGGAAATATAAGTAACACAAGTATTTCATCCTCATAAAAAGGGTCTCGTAATCGAGACATAAGATTAGATTAATGAAAATATTTTGTGCGCTTAATTAAGACAGCCCTTTTTTGTAACTTATGAACAGTACAAGATACAGGACTTATCTTGGCACCATTGGATTCCTTGAGTAAAATTACATAAGATTAGTTTAATGAAAATATTTTGTGGGCTTAATTAGGAGAGCCCTTTTTTGTAAAAGATACAGGACTGACCTTGGCACCATTGGATTCCTTGCGTTAAATTACATAAGATTAAATTAATGAAAATATTTTGTAGGCTTCATTAAGAGAGCCCTTTTTTGTAACTTCTGAACGGTACAAGATACAGGACTGATATTGGCACCATTGGATTCCTTGAATAAAATTGAATAAGATTAGATTCATAAAAATATTTTGTGTGCTTAATTAAGAGAGCCCGTTTTTGTAACTTCTGAATGGTACAAGATACAGGGCGAATCTTAGCACCATTGGATTCCTTGAGTTAAATTGCATAAGATTAGATTAATGAAAATATTTTGTGGCATTAATTAAGAGAGCCCTTTTTAGTAACTTCTGAACGGTACAATATACAGGGCACCATTGGATTCCTTGAGTTAAATTACATAAGATTAGATTAATGAAAATAATTTGTGGGCACCATTGGATTCCTTGAGTTAAATTACATAAGATTAGATTAATGAAAATATTTTGTGGGCTTAATTAAGAGAGCCCTTTTTTGTAACTTCTGAACGGTACAAGATACAGGGCTGATCTTGACACCATTGGATTCCTTAAATAAAATTACATAAGATTAGATTAATAAAAATATTTTGTGGGCTTAATTAAGAGAGCCCTTTTTTGTAACTTCTGAATGGTACAAGATACAGGGCGAATCTTAGCATAAGATTAGATTAATGAAAATATTTTGTGGCCTTAATTAAGAGAGCCCTTTTTAGTAACTTCTGAACGGTACAATATACAGGGCACCATTGGATTCCTTGAGTTAAATTACATAAGATTAGATTAATGAAAATATTTTGTGGGCACCATTGGATTCCTTGAGTAAAATTACATAAGATTAGATTAATGAAAATATTTTGTGGGCTTAATTAGGAGAGCCCTTTTTTGTAAAAGAAACAGGACTGACCTTGGCACCATTGGATTCCTTGCGTTAAATTACATAAGATTAGATTAATAAAAATATTTTGCGGGCTTAATTAAGAGAGCCTTTTTTTGTAACTTCTGAACGGTACAAGATACAGGGCTGATCTTGGCACCATTGGATTCCTTGAGATAAATTACATAAGATTAAATTAATGAAAATATTTTGTGGGCTTCATTAAGAGAGCCCTTTTTTGTAACTTCTGAACGGTACAAGATACAGGGCTGATCTTGACACCATTGGATTCCTTGAATAAAATTACATAAGATTAGATTAATAAAAATATTTTGTGGGCTTAATTAAGAGAGCCCTTTTTGTAACTTCTGAATGGTACAAGATACAGGGCTGACCTTGGCACCATTGGATTCCTTGAGGTAAATTACATAAGATTAGATTAATGAAAATATTTTGTGGGCTTAATTAAGAAAGCCCTTTTTTGTAACTTCTGAATGGTACAAGATACAGGGCTGATCTTGACAGCATTGGATTCCTTGAGTTAAATTACATAAGATTGGATTAATGAAAATATTTTATGGGCTTAATTAAGAGAGCTCTTTTTAGTAACTTCTGAATATTACAAGATACAGGACTGATCTTGGCACCATTGGATTCCTTGTGTAAAATTACATAAAATTGGATTAATGAAAATATTTTGTGGGCTTAATTAAGAGAGCCCTTTTTTGTAACTTCTGAACATTTTAAGATACAGGGCTGATCTTGGCACCTTTGGATTCCTTGAGTTAAATTACATAAGATTAGATGAATGAAAATATTTTGTGGGCTTAATTAAGAGAGCCCTTTTTTGTAACTTCTGAACGGTACAAGATACCGGGCTGATCTTGACACCATTGGATTCCTTGAGTTAAATTACATAAGATTAGATTAATGAAAATATTTTGTGGGCTTAATTAAGAAAGCCCTTTTTTGTAACTTCTGAATGGTACAAGATACAGGACTGATCTTGACACCATTGGATTCCTTGAGTTAAATTACATAAGATTAGATTAATGAAAATATTTTGTGGGCTTAATTAAGAGAGCCCTTTTTTTAACTTCTGAACGGTACAAGATACAGGGCTGATCTTGACACCATTGGATTTCTTGAATAAAATTACATAAGATTAGATTAATAAAAATATTTTGTGGGCTTAATTAAGAGAGCCCTTTTTTGTAACTTCTGAATGGTACAAGATACAGGGCTGATCTTGACACCATTGGATTCCTTGAGGTAAATTACATAAGATTAGATTAATGAAAATATTTTGTGGGCTTAATTAAGAAAGCCCTTTTTTGTAACTTCTGAACGGTATAAGATACAGGATTGCTCTTGGCACCAATGGATTCCTTGAGTAAAATTACATAAGGTTGGATTAATGAAAATATTTTGTGGGCTTAATTAAGAGAGCCCTTTTTTGTAACTTCTGATCGGTACAAGATACAGGGCTGATCTTGGCACCTTTGGATTCTTTGAGTTAAATTACATAAGATTAGATTAATGAAAATATTTTGTGGGCTTAATTAAGAAAGCCCTTTTTTGTAACTTCTGAACGGTACAAGATACAGGGCTGATATTGGCACCATTAGATTCCTTGAGTTAAATTACATACGACTAGATTAATAAAAATATTTTGTGGGCTTAATTAAGAGAGCCCTTTTTAGTAACTTCTGAACTGTACAAGATACATGGCTGATCTTTGCACCATTGGATTCCTTGAGTTAAATTACATAAGATCAGATTAATGAAAATATTTTGTGGGCTTAATTAAGACAGCCCTTTTTTGTAACTTCTGAACGGTATAAGATACAGGATTGATCTTGGCACCATTGGATTTCTTGAGTAAAATTACATAAGATTGGATTAATGAAAATATTTTGTGGGCTTAATTAAAAGAGCCCTTTTTAGTAACTTTTGAACGGTACAAGATACAGGGCTGATTTTGGCACCATTGGATTCTATGAGTAAAATTACATAAGATTGGATTAATAAAAATATTTTGTGGGCTTAATTAAGAGAGCCCTTTTTAGTAACTTCTGAACGGTACAAGATACAGGGCTGATCTTAGCACCATTGGATTCCTTGAGTAAAATTATATAAGATTAGATTAATAAAAATATTTTGTGGGCTGAATTAAGAGAGCCCTTTTTTGTAACTTCTGAACGGTACAAGATACAGGGCTGATCTTGGCACCATTGGATTCCTTGAGTTGAATTACATAAGATTAGATTAATGAAAATATTTTGTGGGCTTAATCAAGAAAGCTCTTTTTTGTAACTTCTGAACGGTATAAGATACAAGGCTGATCTTGGCACCATTGGATTTCTTGAGTTAAATTACATAAGATTACATAAGATTGTATTAATGAAAATATTTTGTGGGCTTAATTAAGAGAGTCTATTTTTGTAACTTCCGAACGATACAAGATACAGGGCTGATCTTGGTACCATTGGATTCCTCGGATTATTTTACCCTGGGTTACAAATTTTTACTATGCTGGTACTATTATTAGTAGAGTAATTGAATATAAACGAAATATTAGTAACACGAGTACTTCACCCTCGTAGACCGAATTTAGACTGTATTTGTAACATGCTGGATGTTAGGTGGTCAAACATAGTATTATGTCTATACCCACCTCAAATTAAATTTTAAAATTTCTATTTCCCAACAAATTCTTAACTGGATGTTAGGTGGTCAAAAACGGTATGTCTTTACCTACCTCAAATTAAATTTTAAAAATTAGATTTCCCCATAAATTTTTAACTGGATGACAAAATATTAAAATTTGGATTCTTAAATTTCTTAACTTAATGTACAAATTAGGGAAAATATTTTGTGGGCTTAGTTAAGAGGGCTTTTTTTGTAACTTCTAAACGTTAAAAGATACAGGGCTGATCTTGGTACCTTTGGATTCCTGGAGTTAAATTACATAAGTTTTAATAAAAATATTTCGTGGGTTTAATTAAGAAGGCCCTTCTTGTAACTTCTGAACGTTAAAAGATACAGGGCTGATCTTGGCACAGTTGGATTCCTGGAGTTAAATTACATAAGTTTAAATTAATGAAAATGTTTTGTGTGCTTAATTAAGTGGGCTTTTTTGTAACTTCTGAACGGTACAAGATACAGGACTGTTATTGGCAACATTGAATTCCCTGACTAAAATTACATGATTATAGATTAATAAAAATAGTTGGTGGGCTTAATTAAGAGAGCCGTTTTTTGTACGGTACAAGGTACAGGGCTTATCTTGGCACTATTGGGTTCCCTGACTTAAATTACATAAGTTTGGATTAATGAAAATATTTTGTAGGCTTCATTAGTTACTGGTTTAGTAGTAATTTAATTATTTTTGTAATAAAAACAATTTTAAATGTGATTTGTGATTTATGGGGGCTCTATCTTCTTAATGGTTAAAGATAGCGGTCTGAGCGTGACATTTTTAGATTCCTCGTACTTTTCTGGGTTAGATACTACATTACCAAAGTTGCGTAGTCACTGATTTAGCCGTAATGTAATGTTTTATAAACAATAAATTATTATTTATACTATTAGTATTACATGGATTTTTTTAAAAATTGTATTTTATGTAATTTTTCTTGCATTTTCAGATTTGTTCAATTCTCTTCAACGATTCATCTTGCTGGCTGCTGTTTCCAGTCGTACAGTCTCAAATTCTGACTGATGGCCCCCCGATCTTCTAGTTTCTGATACGAGATAGTGACTCAACTGTAAGTGTCTTTGAATTATGTTTAAATTAGCGTTAATGGTCATTTTATGCACAAATAGTATTACACTAGCGTCAGGATCCGCTACGCGGGTCTGACACTAGATCCTGCTGCCGCGAACAAGATAAAATTGGATTCCTCGTAATTTACTTAGTATAATCCGCTACTTTTTAGAGAAATTTTAATTCTGACCAAAAAAGTACTAAGTGGTTAACCATTGTTTTTTTTCGATTTTGGATCTAAACTTTGAGACGCTATAACTCTGAAACTAAAAGACTTATCAAAGCGCGGTTTGCGGCATTGGATTCCTCGTAATTTACTTAGTATAGTTTTTTTTTTATTATGAATTATACATTTGTTTACTAATTTAGTTTTGTATTTTCCAGATAGTGTAACCTGACAGCGCTGCTCGCAGCTTCCACCGGACGTAGAGAGGTCCTGACTGCTCGTCCACGGTCCACACAGCTACAACACTTCCTCACCTTCAGAGTTCAGAGAGCTGAAAAGCTTCAAGAACTTCACTTGTCATAAAAACTGTAAGTCTCATTGTACCTATAATGCTTTAGTGTTTTGAAACAGTTTAAAATAGCTGGAGATTTTATTTGTTTTATTATTAACCAGAAAGCTAATTTTTATTTGTGCTTTAAAGTCGGGAGTAAAGGAGCCTTTACTCATCAGCCGTGGACCGGATACAACAATCACAGCTTCCAGAGAACGTATAGAAGCATCTTCTGGAGTTCTTCAGGTCCCTTCAGATACTACAACATCTTCAGCTGTCTTCAGAAACTTGCATTTTTGTTGTTATACAATAAAAAAAAGATTAATTATGATTGCAGTGTATTGTTGATACTTGGTATTGTTGTCATTTTATTACAAATTACGTCATGTTATTGTATATTGTTGTAAAGCATTGTTTATAACATGTATTGTTACAATTTTCTGATTGCAGTGCATTGTTGATCTTTGATATTGTTGTTATTTAATTGTAAACTGCATCATGTTATTGTACATTGTTATAAATCATTGTTTATAGCATGTATTGTTACAATTTTATGATTGCAGTGCATTGTCGACACTTGGTATATTGTTGTTATTTAATTTTAAACTGCGTCATGTTATTGTACATTGTTATACAGCATTGTTTATGGCATTTATTGTTACAATTCTATTATTGTTGTTGTTGATACTTGATATTGTTGTTATTTAATTATAAACTGCGTTATGTTATTGTACATTGTTGTAAAGCTTTGTTTAAAGCATGTATTGTTACAATTTTATTATTATAGTGTTTTATATCAGTTACTATTTATTGTAAACGAAATATATTTTTATTTTATTCATATACATTACTGTACTGTGCATTATTATTATTTAAAATGTCTGTATTATTTAAATAATCAGTAAAATAATTTATAGTTAATAAATTGTTGTTGTTTTGCTCTAAATACCTTTATACAATACGTAATTAAGTTCAAAACGAGCTATGTGCTGCCATATGTTGGCAAATTCTCCTGAGTTTCCATCCGACTGGTCAAAAAATAGAGCTGCTAATTAATTAAACCGTAGGATATAATATAACAACATAACAAGACTTTTAATTAAGGATATTCGCTTAATTAAAGTCCTGAGAGTAATTTGGAGGACATATTCGTAATCTACGCATTGAAATGGACCGGAATAGTACAAAAAATCTTTCAATTATTCAAGAAATAATGAGTTAAAAAGCGTTTGTTTAATAATTTTTATCTCGTAAACTAAAAGGTTTAGAACGAAAAATTATTAATAAAAGTTGCATAATTCTTCATCCCCTATGCTGTGGGCATCATATAAGCCCAATTAGAGCGATTTTTTAATTAATTTCTTGATCTCCCTCATGTCATGTTATCCTGATACCAAATCGGGCGTTTTTGATCGTTCAAAAACTAAACCCAACTATCACTGAAATTTTAAAAGGACGATTACGTAAAAACTAAGGGCCGGAGAGTAATTTAAAGGTCATTTTCGTACTCTACGCGTTAAAATACACCAGTATACATGTTGCAACCCCTAAAATGTTTATTAGGGTAGGAATTATTCAACCCTTATTTGTATCTCCGGAACTGTGAATCCTTTTAAAAAACCCTTATATATAATCGATAGGGGATGTAAATACAAACATCTTTTGTATTTAACTTTTTCTTCTACAACCCTTAGTTTACGAGTAAATGAAGGGGGTAAACTGCATTTTCACTACTTTCATAATTATTATCTAGAAAACTAGGGGTTGTAGAGGAAAAAGTTAAATGTAAAAGATGCTTGTATTTACACCCCCTATCGATCCTATATAAGGGTTTTTCCAAAGGACTCATAGTTCCGGAGATATAAATAAGGGTTGAATATTTTCTTCCCTATGAAACATTTTAGGGGTTGCAACCTGTATATTGGTGTATTTAAACGCGTAGAGTACGAATATGACCCGTAAACCACCCTCCGACCCTTAGTTTTTACGTAATCGCGTTTTTAAAATTTCACTAATTAATTTGATTCGATTTTGAGTTTTTGAACGATCAAAAACACCCGATTTGGTATCAGGATAACATGATATGTGGGCGATCAAAAAATTAATCAAAAACCGCTCTAATTGGCTTATTCGCATCCCCATAGTATAGGGGATGAAAAATTATACCCCTTTTATTAATAACTTTTTGTTTTAAGTCCTTTAGTTTACGAGATAGAAGTATTTTAAAATCACTACAATTTCCTAGCGTAGCTGCACTTATAACTCGAAAACTAAGGGTTGCACGACAAAACCGGGGACATATTTGGATTCAGTAGGTCCAAATTGAGGGGGTAAACTACCCCTCTTTATCATACTACCCTTAGTTTACGAGAAATAAGCACTTTAAAATTTTCATAGCAAATCATTAGAAATATTGTGATGGAAAATTTTTAATTAACAGCTTCATTTTCTAGGCCACTGCTCAAAAATATTCTGTGACGTCACGCCAAGAGATGGCAGCACCAGTGTCGTTTTGACCAATTTCACCCCTAAAAAATTAAATTAAACGCTATATAACGGGACGTAGGACATCGATAGGTTTGTTTAATAAATATAATAAAGCAAATTTATGATTCTAACTAAATTATTTATTTATTTAAAAAAATTACATTTCATTTAAATAATTGATGCAACAATACTGCATATTTACTAATTTTAAAAGGATACATGAGGAAAATAAATAAAAATTGTTCATTTTTCTTTCTTTTTATATACAACACAAACACATAAGATAAATATATACTTTTATACATACTACATGCAATAAGATCACGCCATTTACCAAGTTGGGGGTGGCACGAACCTTGTCACACATATAAACTCAACAAACAGTCAAACATTCCTATCCTGACAAACTTCTTTCGCGTCATCCACATTTATTATCCTTTTCATTCAAGCTATTTTATTCTTTCCACTCAAATCATTTGCATTTCTAATACATCATCAGTCATATTTCAATCAACATATTCACTGGACGTCCAAACAAAAGCTCATCTCAACCGCACACATTCTCTTTAAAATACACAGAAATGTGACATTTCCCAAGTTGGGTTGACACACTTCAATCGCTTCGTTCACTCAAAATCATTTGCACTCGCAATTAACCATAAATCATTTTAATTCACTAATTCGTAGAACGTTTACGCAATAAACGCACACTAACTATTTCACAAACTCATTCGCTCACAGAATCATTTCTCTCAAACATTAACACATTTACAAATGAAATATTCAAATACAATACAAGTTTTTGTAATTTTATTACAATATAAAATAATGAAATGACTTTGTCCTGTAAGAAATACAATAAATTATTAGTTACATTTTACATTACAATTGAATTTTATTTCCAAATGTTATTACAACATGAGTTGACGGCTTGTAACTGCACCCGTGTTAACTCATGTTTTGTATATTTTGTATCAAAGATAAAAGTTATAAATGAATAATCAGTTTTATTAACGGCAATGACTGATTTTTCTGCTCATAAAAACCTTTGCCGAAGATATACTGAAGTACCTTTGATATTTTATATTATATAAGTTTGAAATATATGATAGGTGAAATACTAGTGACATTGCTCTAATCCATTTCCACCCAATATTTAACATTTACCGCGCGCGCTTTTTGATTCTAACCCCAAGAATAACCGATGGTTGTTGTTCTTGTGCAAATTTCGTGAGACTTCTTGCCGATCCCCGGAAGTTAAAAGCAAGCTATATAAGATAACAAGCCCCTAACCTATACTAATCCCAAATTCAATTTCAATTCAAATCAATGCCACACCTAATTGCAAAAGTATAATTCGCGGAACCGAAATATTTAACGTAACTGTAAGTTATTTCACCTACCAAAATTTCCTAAGTCTAAATGGTCCTGTACATAATTCATTAAAGAAAGAGATGCATACTGTCTGCTGTTTCGAAGCTGCCAGTTACTTCAGGTTCATTCGATATTATTATCATAATAAAAAATTAATTCTGCTAAAATTGTCATCATAAGTTAAGGATCTAGCAACAACGAATGTATTCATCACTTCTTGTTGTTCTTTATTTATGCATTTATTTTATTTGTCACATTAATATCTTCAATTTTGTTTGCAGTTTCAAATGCATCTCTTTATTTATTTTTTAAAAGTAGGTACCATTAAACAAGGAGTAAACCACGATTTAAAATGCTATGATTCATTTTTAACGATTATGAAAGAAAATGTAATAATTAAATTGATATACATATTTCACTCAACATACTGTCCTAACCTGCGGATGTTGTTATCACCCTCCCCAATTAAAAATATTTTAAAATAAAAATAATGTCACTAGTTTCAACAAAATTCAGTTGATCTCTTAATCTGTACTACTAAAGTACTAGTAATGTAAAGACGATGTGGTTTACTCGTTGCAAATTATTATCTAAGTTAAAATTAATTGTTGAGATCATGTTCACATGGTCATTGGGAATTGAACCCAAGACTGTGCCGCCTGTATTCATTTAATACCAATCTCAACATTATTATCAAAGATAGAAGATTCAATATTTATTATTTATGTAAAGAATTATTTAAAGTTAAAGAATGATTCACGCAAAGGGAAAAGACTGGCAAAACTATCATTGATAATTCACTTATCACTAAGTCCCAGGAAGGCTGCTGGAGTTAATGTCACTCCTGCAAGTCCATCGATGAATGCAGTGTAATCCCTCGACGACACTTGTGGTTGATGACATATGCAGAAGATTCTTCCACATCCGAAAGCTCGAATACCTAGGAACCACAAATCATTTATTTACATGTGATAAATACTATTTTGTTTGTTTTGTTTATTCCGAAAATATTTTATACAGAAATATCTGCACCAAAATCTATCATGTGGTGTGACAACTCTCCAATAACAACTAAAGATGGATTTATTCTCTAAAATTTAAGAATAAGAATTAAGAATAGTTTTAAAGTTAAAACAGCTGTCACATATGAGTCTGTTTATGCTGAAGAAATAATTCTTAAACCGTATTCCTTATTCTTACTTCTGCAGCACAAACTGACTCATATGTTATAACTGTTTTAACTTTAAGACTATTCTTATTCTTAGTTGTTATTCTTAAGTTTTGTGAGCATAAATCCACCTAAGTTAACAGCTGATAACCGCACACACGGTCATGGGCGTCCGCAGGAATTTTTGCAAGGGGGGGGGGGCAAATTTATTTAAAAAAGAAAATCATATTAAACATTTTATTAACAGAAATTTTTGTATTTTGAAATAATTTCTAATATCCATTTCGTCTATTCAATTTTATTTGAATATTTTTGAAGAAGAAAGAAGAAACTTTGGGACCCTTATTTTTTATTTTTACAAAATTTTTATTAACAAGCCCAAAAATAATTAATGAAAATGTGGTGTGACGTAGAAAGTTCCCATATGTTCAATGCAAAATAGTGACGTCACAGTAAAATTTCTTTTTCAATTTACTAAAAAACATATAATTTTTTTTAAATAAAATTTGTATTTTACCATTGCTTTAGACCCATCATTATGTTTATAGTGTTAAATATCTAATTTTCAGTACCATATAACATAAGTACCCTATTGTGGTAATTTTTATAGATAAAGATTCGTGAATCGTCAGACTTTTATGTTTTCTGGTATGCTCTCCAACTTACGACCGCTCGCCTCACCACAGTTGCGCGGACGGACGGAACTTATTTTGTGTATTAGTGTACTACGTATCCTACATAAGTTGTATCACTACTTACTACTCTCATAATGCATAAAGCAAACTATATGAGCACAACAAAAATACAATACATAGCTCACTAATTAAAATTTTTAAATTTATATTCTGAAACAAGTAATGAGCAATGTAGATATTGAAATAATTGAAAAAAAAAATTATCCAGGGGGGGCAAGCGGCCCCCTTGTCCCCCTCTGTGGACGCCCATGCACACGGTATCAATTATTTATATCTGCACCGATGACTCACATAAGATTCTAGTTCGAGATTCATTCTTAGCCATTTCTAGTATAATGTAAATCAGAAATTCCCATCAAAGTTCCGTTCGATTTCCATACTTTTCTCTATAGAAATATAGGCCTGGCACCTGGCTCTATTTTTCTATTCGAGATTCGTACTACTTTGTCTACGCATGCTCAATTCAGTGTGCAGTTTGACCAATCTTTAAAGTTCTGGCTCGGAAAAAATCGAAGATTTCCGATTGAATATGAATAGAAAATAAAGTATGAAACTCGAATGAATCTGGGATGAAATTGAACTAGAAATCTAGAATGAATCTAGACGGAAAAAGTATAATGTAAGGCGTGATAGACGTATTTTAAAACTGCCCATAAACGTTAAACGTAAAATTAAAATAAACATTCATGACTCATGAATACTCGTGAGTTGATGGTTGATAACCGCACACACAGTATAATTTATATCTATAAAAATGACTCACAAGATGTGCGGCTGCCATTTTCCCAAGTTTGGTAAAGTGTGATAGATAATCTATTATAAAGTAGTCAATACATTGGCCGCCAAACATTAATAAAAAAATATTTAAAGATATACAATTCTCAGTCTCGTCTCAAGAAATAGAATATCATCGTTGATCTTCTCAGCCTTATCTCTGGACACAGCCGACAGCAAGATGAACCGTGGACCAGGAAGCGAACAAGTCTGAAAAATGCAACAAAAATACCATTAGACGTATGCTAATAATCAATTCTTACTGTACGGCTGATAATCGCACACATGGAATCATTATATTTCTATAACAATGACTTATAGATTGTAACATATTGAAATGTTCTATTTGTTAAAATATTCAATAACATTTATTTATTATTTAAAGATTCTTACCGTTCGTTTTTGGATCAGAGAACCTCAAGTGATGTTCCAGGATGATGAAGTGGTACTAGGCTGCAAATCTGTAACAAAATAAATATTTATTACAAAACAGTTTAACAAGATTAAAAATTTTGATAAACAACTCGACATAAATGTACATAAACATTTATGTAATAGTAAAATCAGGTAGATCCCTGTAGATATTATTTAAAAACAGCACTAGAGACCACAGTTTAAACTTTTAACAAAGAACTGCTTCAAATGGCGTCTTTTCTAAGAATGAAGCGACAAACTCAATCTTACAAGAGCTAATGAAACCAACTTAAAAAAACTAGTCTATGTGTTGGTGTACACTTTTGTTATTCATTTTATAGTTTTAGCCAGGACTAATAAATATGCAATTTAATAATAAATAAATACACACAAGTAGTATATAATATTCAAAAATCTTAGTTTTTACTGAAGACTCAGAATTTAAAATTGAATATTTATTGAGCTACCTGTATAAATACATTTGCAAATGTCATTTCCAGATGTGCTAAAATGAAAGATTTTACTTTTTAAAATATAATAATAGCATTTATTCAACAAATGCAAATTAAAATCCTGAATACGATTTTCATTGTTAAAAACAAATACATTTTGCATAAATCATTTTCAGATCTTTTGAAAGAACGACTTTTAATTTTTTAAATATAACATATTAACATAATTTCAACCCTCTGAATACAATTTTCATTATTAGAAACATTAACATTGTATATTAATTGAGCTAGCTAAACAAATACATTTACATAAACCATTTCCAAATCTTTTGAAATAACGACTTTCAATTTTTTAAATATTATATATTAGTATAATTTAGCAACCCCCTGAATACGATTTTCACTATTAGAAACATTAAAATTCCTTACTAATTGAGCTAACTAAATAAATACATATACATCAGTCATTATCAGATCTTATGAATAAACGACTTTTAATTTTTAAAATATAAAATATTAGCATCATTTCAACCCCCTGAATACGATTTTGACTAATAGAAACAATAAAATTGCATATTAATTGAGCTAGCTAAACAAATACATTTGCATAAACCATTTTCATATCTTTTGAAATAACGACTTTTAATTTTTAAAATATAATATATTAGCATCATTTCAACCCCCTGAATACGATTTTGACTAATAGAAACATTAAAATTGCATATTAATTGAGCTAGCTAAACAAATACATTTGCATAAACCATTTTCATATCTTTTGAAATAACGACTTTTAATTTTTAAAATATAATATATTAGCATCATTTCAACCTCCTGAATACGATTCTTATTATTAGAAACATTAAAATTGCATATTAATTGAGCTAGCTAAACAAATACATTTACATAAACCATTTCCAGATCTTTTGAAATAAAGACTTTTTAATTTTTTTAAATAATATTTTAGCATTATTTTAACCCCCTGAATACGATTTTCATTATTAGAAATATTAAAATTGCTTACTAATTGAGCTAGCTAAACAAATACATTTTAATAAACCATTTCCAGATCTTTTGAAATAACGACTTTTAACTTTTAAAATATAATATATTAGCATCATTTCAACCCCCTGAATACGATTTTCATTATTAGAAACATTAAAATTGCATATTAATTGAGCTAGCTAAACAAATTCATTTGCATAAACCATTTCCAGTTCTTTTGAAATAACGACTTTTAATTTTTTAAATATAATATATTAGTATCATTTCAACCCCCTGAATACGATTTTCATTATTAGAAACATTAAAATTGCTTACTAATTGAGCTAGCTAAACAAATACATATGCATCAGTCATTATCAGATCTTTTGAAATAACGACTTTTAATTTTTTAAATATAATATATTTGCATTATTTCAACCATCTGAAAAAGATTTTCATTATTAGAAACATTAAAATTGCATATTAATTGAGCTAGCTAAACAAATACATTTGCATAAACCATTTCCAGATCTTTCTGATCTGATTATCAAATCTTTGTAAAATGATGATCATTTGATTTAACTCACCATCAGCTGTAACGTCTTATCCACTGTCATGTACAATGACAAGTACAACATCAGCAGTCATCCACTTTGCGCCACTTGGTCGCCAGATCTCTGGACATCTTGCGTTGACAAGCTGATCCTCTGCCTTCCAGTTCTTCAGAATGATCCTGAACTGTTACTTCAGAAGTGTAGCAGCAGATTCTGCAGGTTTCGAAGCTTCTTCAGTTGCTGGAGCTTTTACCTAGAGACATGAAGATAATTTGTTTAGTTATAATCCGTCAGATTTCAGATTAACTGCACAATAATCTACACTACCATGATTGAATTGAAGGCTGGTACCGCACATACGGTGTAATAAGTTTATCAATATCGATGTGATATGTGAGAATGACATTTACCAAATTGGGTAAAAAGCGTGATAGATACGTATGTAAAGTATATTAATAAAGTAATAAATAAAAATATAGTGTTGTTCTCGTAGTAAAACTATTAAACTAAAATGAATACCTATTATTAATCAAAACGAAATGAGTGATATAATATTAATTTCAAACAAACAGTTTGTCTGACGTAACATTCTAATTTAACTAGATGTTTCTATTATAATTTATGTCTACAAATAAATGTGTTTTGGAAATGATTTATTTTATGTACTTAATAAAACCTTTATCTCAGTTTGGTTGTCACAGACACACACTGTGAGTTATTGATAAATGTAATTGTTTGACCGTGTGTGCGGTTACCAGCCGTCAACTTATAATTTTTACATTATATTTGATATAAAAAGAAATTGTAAGCCAGATATTAATTTTTATTTGTATTTTATACTCGATATTTTATACAAATTTGAAGGTATTTTTAATAAATAAGCTATAAAAATACGAAATAATTAGTTTTTATTTTCTTAAATAAATTTAGAACTTGTATGTAACTATAAAGATTTTTTAAGCCGTATTTTTAATAATACTTATAAATTTGCATGTGTACTATCAAATTTTTTTTATATAATTAACAACTTTAATATTTTTGTATGATTTTGACGTTAGTAAACATGTTAAAGGTGTGTAATATGTAAAAAATTGTGTTTTGTGTGATAAAAATAAGGGTATTAGTTACTGTGGAATAATTATGAGGAAAAATGTGCAATTAATGTGGTTTTAAAACATTTTTTGTGTTCTATGTATTGTGTACGCTGTAAAATAATAAAATAAGTTATAAATACCATATTTGCACCCCTTTTATCTTCAAATAGGATTCCAAACACTATTAAAATATTAAAATATTGACTATATTTCAGAGAAAACCTTCGCTAAATGCTTTCACAACAAGCAGTTCCTCACAAATGCAAACGAAACGACGCTCAGCTTGTTCAATTAAATTTTGAATTCCTAACATTTTACTGTGACGTCACGCAAACAGGAATCAACTCTGTTCATTGACGAACCACAGTGTTTATGAAATAAACGTAAAGCGTTTATATTATCGATTTTAAATTAAAATGTTTTGAAATTGTAATATGCAAGCATGATTTAACGATCAACAATGAACAATATTGTGATTGTTGACAAGACATTCAATTATTTAATTTTATTTTATAAAAACTATAAAAACAAAATGAAATATGCAACAAAGAATTAAAATTCAACAATAGAATAATATGTGATTGTTGAATTTAATACAATATTCTACAACGGCGTCTTTTACTGTGTGTAAATGACAGCATCTCATATTATGAGTCATCTGTATAGATATTATACCGTGTGTGCGGTTACCAGCCCTTTATAATTATTGTTAGTGGGGGATAATTTTGAGCAGTTAGACAGAAATGTGTAGAAACAATTAAAATACAATTCCGTAGGTAATATTTAATAATTTTTGATACCAACTAATTATATAGTGAATTATTTGTAAAGGGGCTCTTACCGATTACGTAGGCCCCAAAACCAAAACCGGACGCCTCTAGAACTGAACGATGGCCCCAATAATGTACGTCGCTGGAACTGGAAACTGTAAACATAAAAATACATTTTAGACCATAAAATTATTATTTATTGTATAGCTATATTCTTTATATTTTTTTATTTAACATATTTTACTTTTTTTCACGAGTATAAATTAAAATAGGTAAGTAAATAACAAAGTTTGAGAAATTAATGAAATTAAATTTGGAAAATTTATTTATCTTTAATAGACCACGTTAGTGAGGTTAAGATTCAATGCCCAGTTCAAGTAGATGGCATTAGCTGAGCCGCATAGGGAATTTTATAATGTTGCCCAGGTCCGGTGCTTCAGGTACCTGGGAGAGGGTTGGCGATTCGAGATCAGCGCCCCAAGAAACCCCCGAATGCCGGTTTTCTTTCAGTAAGCATAATCAATTCAGGAAAACTACAGAGGATGACGTATATGTCCAGGTCCGGTGCCCCAGATACCCGGGAGAGAGTTGATGATGGCCGATTCGAGATCAGCGCCTAAAGAAACCCCCGAATGCCGGTTTTCTTTCAGTTCGCATGATAAATTCAGGAAAACTCCAGAGGATGACGTATATGTCCAGGTTCGGTGCCCCAGGTACCCGGGAGAGGGTTGCCGATTCGAGATCAGCGCCCCAAGAAACCCCCAGATACCGATTTTCTTTCAGTTCGCATAATAAATTCAGGAAAACTCCAGGGGATGACGTATATGTCCAGGTCCGGTGCCCCGTACCCGGGAGAGGGTTGCCGATGGCCGATTCGAGATCAGCGCCCCAAGAAACCCACGGGTGCCGGTTTTCTGCCGCCTTGCACGATAATTTCACGAAAACTCCAAGGGATGACGTATATGTCCAGGTACGGTGCTCCAGGTACCCGGGAAGCTGAATTTAATGTCAGATTGCAGTCGTTATTCGCCAAGTTATTAATTTTTAAACTACTGCCTGCAAAAATGCACTTTTCAGAATGCATTTTGCAGTGCACAAATGCAATTTGCAAACCCAAGCGGATCACAAGTAGTCACAAAGTTTCTATTTAATTTTAGGAAGCGAATGTAAAAAAACCCCATTTCGATCCATCTTACTGCGCAAAAAACGGGAAGTGGATTAGTATATTGACTCGACTATGTTGACAGATGACATATTTAAAAGTTTAGATCTGCCAACTTTATTTAAAATTTAAATTTTATGCTCGTACTGGGACATCCCAGTGTTTTAAATAGTAGTTTCTATTTTATAACAAATATATATTTGGTAGTTTTATAAAACATCTACTCAAAGCATAAAAAAATATTGTTTTCATGTTGCTACTAACTACTAACCAAAAGTCCAAACAAATAACATAAATAATCCATTTTTAAAATCAGCTATACAGTGATAAAAATAATTACAAGTTATAATACTTTATTAATGGTTTTTTTTCTTCCTACCTATCATTTGATACGATGTAGAAGTAAAATACACATTAAAAAAACGATTTGAAACACTTGTTTATAGCGTATTTCCTACCCATGATAATAGTTCATTCTTGTTTACAGTTCAGTGTGCAATAAACATGTCTTTGGAAAAAGTGCTAAAAATTACTGAAGATGAAAGAAAAGCGATCAGAAAATCATATAATCGAACTGACAATGAAATCCAGGAAGAAATTGAAGCTATGAGAGAATGGTTGAGTAAGCAACCGCATTTACCTCAAGATGAAGGTAAAAGTTTCGATTGTATCACATTTTATTTCAAACATAACCTCTCGCCTAATTCTGCTCATTCTACTAATCTAATAAATAGTTTTACTTACTAATATTGGTAGAAGTTGCTGTAGGCACTCGTTGAAACATTTTAATTATTATCCTGTAGTTTTACTTAAATTTAATAGTTTCATGTTCATGTAATATGTAAATGATAATGTAAACCAAGATGTCAACTGTCATAGTCATAATAATTCAAATTTTGTGTAGAAACAAATTTCATATCATGGACAACAAGATACTGAAATTTCAAAAAAGTAAAATACTAGTTGCACTTTATTTTATTGTTAAATACTACCAGATTCAGCAAATTGTATTTAAAACTAACTGTATCCATAGATCACATTTTTTCACAATAATGATTTTGCTTATATCTACTTTCACCTGCCCTTTTTGACTTATGTTCATACTGAACAAATTAAATTGTAATTTTCCTACAACTCTTCTTTTGATCGGAATATCTTTTTTGTTTTTACTTCCTTGTACACGGAATAAAGGAAGTATTGTAATCGCGAAAAATTTCGGTTCTCAGATTTTGATGGAAATATCCGTTTTGACCTTTTCTGAATCCATTATGACTAGTTTCGTCGTGACGTCTGTACGTACGTACGGACGGACGGACGTACGGACGTATGTGTGTCGCATAACTCAAATATGGTTAGACGTAGAAAGTTGAAATTGTGTATTTCGGACTGTTATAGCATCTAGTTGTGCACCTCCTATTTTTTGTTTCAATCTATAAACCGGAAGTAGTACTTTTTTCAAATATTTCGATAAATATTTAATTTAAGACAATTTTTTATTTTATTTTAAATGAAAGATTATGTGATTATTACCTACAATCGGTATTTTATAAATATTTTTGTATCTGGTATCATTTAAGAATAATTAAAGTATATATTTATAATTTAGTATTTCGGTATCTTGTAGTCCATGATCGATTAACATTTGTTACTACGTAAAATTTAAATGATTATGACATGACAGTGACAGTAGCAGTGACAATAGTAAAATATCATTTATATCTTCTTCTGCAATTTAAATAAAATGATAATATTTGTGAGTATAGTAGCAGTAGTAGTTACGTATATATTAATATATTTGTATAATATAATTCTACATTTTAGTTATTAAGAAAAGTATGAACAGTTTAATAGGCGTACAAGGAAGTCATGTGGTGTCCACGTCAGATTTTTTTTAAATAACATTATCTTTTATATTATTTTAGTATCGGATTGGAGAGATTATTTCAGTAGGTATCAAGTTTTATTTTTTAATATAAGAATAATAAAAATATTCTTTTCGTTCGACAATTTTAATTAGTTAAAAAATTTCTACATGCTTTATTTTTATATTTTTTTAAATAATTCTATAAGAAATTAGAAAAAAAATACGAAACATGTACAGAAATAGACGATTCTCTTACAGACATTGGCAACCTAATTACAATATACCGCTCATGTCATCCCTTAGCATTTTGATAATCTACATCATTTGCTATTTTACTTTATCTGTCATTCCTTCATTTTAGATGATACCAGACTCAAGATGATGCTGCACTACAATAAATTTAGTTTAGAAAAGACAAAAAATAAACTGGATGTCTATTACAGTGCTAAGCACATCATTCCAGAATTTTTTTTGGACAGAGAACCTTTAAATCCACAAATAGTTAAATTAATGGATGAAATGTAAGTCTAATTTATGTAAACTTTTATAAAATACTTTATGTAGTAAAGAATTTAGTAGGTAGGTACATAATATATCGATTAAAGAAAAAAAAAGATACTTAAGTGCTTACATAATATGTACATGGCTTTGTATTTTGAACGGTGAGTTTAGTACTTTAATTTAGATACGGTATTTTTCATTATGCATAATTTAGTACTTTAATTTTTTTAAATGTTGTAATAATAAATTATAAGCTTTTATTTAACGAAAAAATATTTAATACGTAGCCAAGGTATTGTTTTTCTAGAACGTCTATACTTAATGAGAATTACAACAATTATTATTAGTTTCTTAGTTTAAATTAAATATAGTTCTAATACTATTTTAAAAATAAAAACTCATGACCATTTTTAATTTTTTTTCAAATTATTTTTTACCGTGTTTATGTTCATAATTTTTATTTTTGATAATAAACAGTTAGTAAACATTCAAAACATTATTTTCATAAAATACGAAATGCTTAACTATAATACCTTTTAATAAAATATATCACAGTAATATAAAATAATCAAGGGATAACAATTTTTTTTCAAAAAAAAAAGTGACCCGTTTACATGCCGCGTGTTAATAATTGCTATGAAGATCTTAACTTTTTATGACATTTATCGAAAAAATATATTTAATTTTAATAAAACTGCTACTTTTTCAGAATAGTAATGCCCCTACCAAAACTTACACCCGAACTACACCGGGTGTACTTAGTGAAGCTCATGGGCGATGTAAAACTTTTCAGTCCCAACCTATTTTACAAGATCCTATTTTGTATGATGGACTTGAAGATGGTGTACGACTTCTGTCTTGGAGATCGCTTCTTAGTGGACATGAAGGAAGTGCAGCTAGGACACGTAGTAGGATTCACACCCGCTGTTCTAAAGAAAGGTTATGAAATGATCCATGTAAGTTCAATATTTATCTATTTATTTTGTATTGTATAATGAGAATGAGTATTTTTGCCTCGACAAAAGAGGTACATAGGACATATTTACGCATATGTCCACAAAAAAAAATATTATTAATTTTCCTTTTGTAGATGTAGATATTAGGTCATAATATTTTTTTCTTTATTTTTATGAAGCAAACAACTGCAATAATTATTACACATTTAGGTAGACAAATTGTAAGTATCTAACAATAAACAATACGTTTGAAATAAATTTAAAAAATCTATTATAAAATAAATAAGACCAAGTTTTATAAACAATTTATTGTCCAAACCTCAGTATTATAAAAGTTTATAAAATCGAACCTGTTACTATAAAATTACGGCATTGACACATGGGCCATGCCCACCACAGGGTCCAAGGCGCATAATTTCATCGTGTTTAGTTTTCGAGATATTCATGAAATACTGAAAAAAGGAACTTCTACACCCCCTTTCCAAACAAGGCTCCCACCACAAAGGTCAGCACTATATAAAAGTACCTTATAACCTTCTTGAATCTTACACAGACGGATTTGGTAGAACCTCTGATAAAACTGAACTAAATGAGTATGCTTTATAACCTTGAGTCTCGCAGACTCGGCTTTGGTAGAAACTCTGATTGAACCGGATTGAACTGAACTAAATTAAGGAACCTTATAACCTTATTGAGTCCCACAGATTCGGTTCTGGTAGAAATTCTAAATTCAACTGACCTAAATCAGTAACCTTATACCATTCTCGACTCTCGAGTCTCAAAAACTGCGAGAAATTTGCCTTGCGAAGAATTTTCCTTGCTGTGCATTTTCCTGCAATAAATTTTCCTTGTTATGAATATTTTCCTTCCGATTAATATTCTGCGATAGATATTCAAGTAACTACCGATTTCCCGATGAGCAATATCAGATGAGAACATCAACCCTTCTGTCATTGGGTTGAAAATCCTGTTGAGATGTCACCCGTAATAAGAACACAATAATTGTTTTTTTTTTTTTTTTCAGAAAGCATATTCCGATAAAATTACTGGAGTTCATTTTTTAAATTTACCATCTTATGCAGTGCCTCTAGTTTCTCTACTTAATTCTATTATGTCAGAAAAATTAGCAAATAGAGTAAGTTGTCTCGAAAAATTTACACGAATAAAAAAACAACCAAAATATACCTTCATTTCCAGGTGCAAGTTCATAAAGATATAAATGATTTGAGAGAAATGTTATCTGCTGAAGTCCTCCCAAATGAATATGGTGGCACTGCCGGATCCTGCCAAGAACTTTATGGTAAATAATGTAATTATAATTTAATTTGCCAGATCCTCTGTGACTGATATAATCTGTGGCAGACTTGTGGTTCATAATTTTTAGGTATTGTCAGTTATCATTTGCACCTTAGATTATTTTTGCCGCTTCTGTCGTAAATTTGTGTGTCTGAAATGCAATTTTGAGCTCTTGTAACTTTTTGTTGTGACCGGTATGAATTGGCACATTGACAGACTGGTAATTTTAATATTAGGAATACCTTGCAGCCTTCATCTATACAGAAAACTATTTTTTCAAAAATGTGCCTCTTACAACCTTTATCCACCTTTCAATTGACAATCTTGCTGTTAAATTTCAGTTTGTAATAAATTTTATAATATAGTCAGGATCAGAAATGAAAAGAAAACTTTGCTATAATTATTGATGATCCCAATATCCACTATTATAACGGTATATAATTAATATCCTAATATTAAGTCTTTGATTAAAGAGATTGCAACATATTTGTACTTATTTCATTTTACTTTTATTGTAGATGAATGGAAGAAATTCATGAGGTCCAAAAATGAATGGCTGAGAGAACTAGGAAATAAAAAATCTGATGAAAGTAAAAGAATTGGGAAACCAATCAATTCAGAAATGTTTGGAATGTACGGATCTTTTAGAAAAATAGCACTTGATTAATTCAAATAATATATAATTTAAGTTGTTAAAACTCACATATTAAAATATATCATAGTTAAATTTGTGTAATTTAGGTTGTTGATATTAAAAAACATGTCTTGGTTTATATAATATGTATAATAATATGCATTATCCATTATATTATCTGAAGTTTAAATAATACCCATGTACAATAAAATTATTGAACAAAACTTACGTTAACATCTTTGTACCTGTAACAATAAATATTGCATTTACTTATCTAATACTTACGAAAATATACCTAATTTGAACGGACATATTTGAATCCTATAAAATCACATTGGTACGGTAAGAAAAATCGTTTGCTATTTTATTTGCAACTAATTACCATTCTCATTATAAGTCTAATATTACCTAGGTACATATTAAATAATAATAATTATTATACCAAAAAAACCATAATGATGCATAATTTTCGACATTATTTTATAAAACAAATTAAATATCTAGAAAAATAGATCATTTTAATAGCAATAACTACAGTAATACATAATGTTCACATAATTTATATAAATTAATAATAATAATAATAATAATAATAATTACACGAAAATAACCATAATAATGCATTATTTTCGACATTTTATATAAAAAAACAAAACAACATAACTTACATCCTATTCGGTTCTGTTCTACTCATATTTCCAGTAGTAACATAATTATTCATGCATAGTGCATTGTCTACGTAATTAAACCTATTTACTATATTCAAACATTTGTCCAGTGTAATATGCGATTATATATATACTTCCTATATCATTATAATTTAGTTTTGATATAAATGTTAATTTATTTCGTTTAAACTTCTTTTACAATTTGAATCAAAACCAACAAATTATTTCATACAAAACTAAAAAAAAATTGATTTAAAACTTAAATATTTTAAATAAAATATAAAAGTTTGAAACTTTTGTAGTTTTGCTTGAAATACAGAATAAATTTTCTTTGAAGACATAATATTTTGAGTGAAAATATAATTACGCAAAACGCTGTACGTTTTGATTCAAACTATTCCTTTTTCTCAGTGTATAACCTTGAACTATGCTATAAATTAAGAACTAAAACGAATAAAATGTAAAAATATAAATATTTATAGATTTAAAAAAACCTAGCTAGGTTTGTTAAAAGAGCAAAAAACAAATTTAAAATTTTCTCATTCAGTATTCTATCTACTATCGGGAAAACGTGTGCGTAGTTTGTAATTGAATCGGTAATATCAAAAACTTTCTTTCTTACGCTTATGTAATTTTCGTAGTGAATTAAAATTTATTTATTTCAGTTTAACATTTTATCTGCTCTGTGACATCCAATGTAAGTACGTAAATATTTGTCTCTAAGAGTTATATACCATGCTCGGTTTTTAATACAAAAAAATGGTTGTTAATTTAGTTATTAATACGTTTTCGATACAAGATCTTACAACTTAAGTATAAACAAATAGGTTTTAAAAAGTTATAAAGTCCTTATTTGTATTAAATTATGAAATTATTAAGCTTCGAACTACTTGTTTATTCACAGTACAGCTTCGTATTTTGATTATTGTTTAGATTTCTTTCCCTATGAAAATTTTCGATCTCACGGCGTTTCCTCAATAATTCTACCGGTAGAATTGAGGAAACGCCGCGAGATCGAAAATTTTCAGAGGGAAAGATGTGGTAGACTCACCTCAATGAAGCATCCCAATAAGTTGCAGCCGGTTATGTATAAATGAAACTTTATGTCGGCGGGCCCACGGACTATATCTAACCAAAAGTCAAAACAAATAAAATAAATAATCAATTTTTTAAATTCAACTTTAAATACAGTGACAAAAATAATTGCATGTTATAATACTTTATTACTGTTTTTTTTCTTCCTACCTATCATTTGTTAATAATAATTGTTTATTTAGCCATGTTATATACATATAATACATTTTGGTACGTCATTTATAAAAATAAGTTTATTTGCTACACGAGATAACTGGAGATGTATCCATGTATTCTGCCACACTGTAGAAGCAGTTCAATAGAGGGAACTCTTTTAATTTGTTTTTAAATTGTGGTAAGCGTTATGCTTTTACATTTGCCGGTAAATTATTATACAGGCTGACATCTGTGGAATTTCTTTTAATTTTTAAAGAATTATGTCTATTCACTCTAATTAAATCTGCCGACCTAGTACAATGTAGAAGTAAAATACACATTACAAAAACTTGTTTATAACTTATTTCCTACCCATGATAATAGTTTATTCTTGCTTACAGTGCAGTGTGTATAAACATGTCTTTGGAAAAAGTGCTAAAAATTACTGAAGATGAAAGAAAAGCGATCAGAAAATCATATAATCGAACTGACAATGAAATCCAGGAAGAAATTGAAGCTATGAGAGAATGGTTGAGTAAGCAACCGCATTTACCTCAAGATGAAGGTAAAAGTTTCGATTGTATCACATTTTATTTCAAACATAACCTCTTGCCTAATTCTGCTCATTCTACTAATCTAATAAATAGTTTTACTTACCTACTAATATTGGTAGAAGTTGCTGTAGGCACTCGTTGAAACGTTTTAATTATTATCCTGTAGTTTTACTTACATTTTAATAGTTTCATGTTCATGTAATATGTAAATTATAATGTAAACCAAGATGTCAACTGTCATAATAATTTAAATTTTTTGTAGACACAAATTTCATATCATGGACAACAGGATACTGGAATTTCAAAAAAGTAAAATACTAGTTGCACTTTATTTTATTGTTAAATACTACCAGATTCAGCAAATTGTATTTAAAATTAACTGTATCCATAGATCACATTTTTTCACAATAATGTTTATGCTGATTATCTACTTTCACCTGCCCTTTTTGACTTATGTTCATATTTTAAATTATAGAAATACTGAACAAAATAAATTGTAATTTTCCTACAATACCTTTTTTGTTTTTTTTAATAACATTATTATCTTTTATATTATTTTAGTATCGGATTGGTGAGATTATTTCAGTAGGTATCAAGTTTTATTTTTCAATAAAAGAATAATAAAAATATTATTTTCGTTTGACAATTATAATTTTAAGAGTGATCCTATATTATGCATCATATTAGTTAAAAATTTTCTAAATACTTTATTTTTATTATTTAATAATTCTATAAGAAATTAGGAAAAATTACGAAACGTGTGCTTCAGAAATAGACGATTCTCTTATGCCCTGTTCACACGTTGCTACTTTGAAGACACATACGTGCTACTGTAGCATGAAAAGAAATTCAAATCGAAACAATTACCGCAAAAAATCGCTATCTACACACACAACGATCAACGATGTGAAATTATCAACGAGTAGTTCTTGATACTTTGATGCTACAAATTAGCAGCGCTGCTATTTGACAAGCGACTCAGATTTTTTCATGCTACAGTAGCACGAATGTGTCTTCAAAGTAGCAACGTGTGAACAGGGCATTACAGACATTGGCAACCTAATTACAATATACCGCTCATGTCATCCCTTATTACTTCATATTTAGCATTTTGATAATCTACAACATTTGCTATTTTACTTTATCTGTCATTCTTTCATTTTAGATGATACCAGACTCAAGATGATGCTGCACTGCAATAAATTTATTTTAGAAAAGACAAAAAATCAACTGGATGTCTATTACAGTGCTAAGCACATCGTCCCAGAATTTTTTTTGGGCAGAGAACCTCTAAATCCACAAATAGCTAAATTAATGGATGAAATGTAAGTCTAATTTATCTAAACTTTTATAAAATACTTTATGTAGTAAAGAATTCAGAAAAAAAGATACTTAAATAATATGCACATGGCTTTGTATTTTGAACGGTGAGTTTAGTACTTTAATTTTTAAATATGTTTTAATAATAAATTATAATCTTTGATTTAACGAAAAAATATTTCATACGTAGCGAAGGTGTTTCTAGAAAGGCTATACTTAATAAGAATTACAACAATTATTATTAGTTTCTTAGTTTAAAATTATTATATTAATACTATTTTAAAAATAAAAACTCAACCATTTTTAATTTTTTTCAAATTATTTTTTACTGTATTTATGTCTATAATTTTTATTTTTGATAAACAGTTAGTAAATATTCAAAACATTATTTTCATAATACGAAATGCTTGACTATAATACTTTTTAATAAAATTTATCATAGTTATATAAAATGAACAAGGGATAACAACATTTTTTTTTCAAAAGAAATAGTGACCCGTTTGCTCTGCCGGTGAGTGTATTATAACGTTCCGTAAACAAAAAAAATATCATTTTGCGTGCTAGTAATTGCCATGAAAATCTTAACTTTTTATGACATTTATCGAAAAAATATATTTTTAACAAAACTGCTACTTTTTCAGAATAGTAATGCCCCTACCAAATCTTACACCCGATCTACACCGGGTGTACTTAGTGAAGCTCATGGGCGATGTAGAAATTTTCAGTCCCAACCTATATTACAAGATCCTATTTTCTATAATGGACTTGAAGATGACGTACGACTTCAGTCTTGGAGATCGCTTCTTAATAGACATGAAGGATGTGCAGCTAGGTCACCTAGTAGGATTCACACCCACTGTTCTAAAGAAAGCTTATGAAGTGATGCATGTAAGTTCAATATTTATCTATTTATTTTCTATTGTATAATGAGAATGAGTATTTTTGCCTCGACAAAAGAGGCACTGGCCTAGGGCCCAAAAATTTTAGGGATCAGATTTGAATGGTAAATTAAATATATTTCACAATAAATAATTTAATTCATCAAATAATAGACCTAAATGAATATTATAGCATGGCTGATATAAATACAGAAGAATATAACAAAGAATTAGAATAATTTATAAAAAAAACCTTATAACCTTATTGAGTCCCACAGACTCGGTTCTGGTAGAAATTCTAAATTCAACTGACCTAAATGGGTAACCTTATACCATTCTCGACTCTCGAGTCTCAAAGACTCAGGTTTGGTAACTCTGAATGTCTGAATTGAACTGCGATAAATTTTCCTTGTGATGAATATTTTCCTTCCGATTAATTTTCTGCGATGAATTTGCCTGATGCCCAGAAAAACGCTTTAAATATTCAAGTAACTGCGGATTTCACGAGGTGCAATATCAGATGATAACATCAACCCTTCTGCCATTGGGTTGAAAATCCTGTTGAGATGTTACCCGTAATAAGAACACAATAATTGTTTTATTTTTTATTTTTCAGAAAGCATATTCTGATAAAATTACTGGAATGCATTTTTTAAATTTGCCATCTTATGCAGTGCCTCTAGTTTCTATACTTAATTCTATTTTGTCAGAAAAATTAGCAAACAGAGTAAGTTGTCTCGAAAAATTTACACGAATAAAAAAACACCCAAAATATATCTTCATTTCCAGGTACATGTTCATAAAGATTTAAATGATTTAAGAGAAACGTTATCTGCTGAAGTCCTCCCAAATGAATATGGTGGAACTGCAGGATCCCGCCAAGAACTTTATGGTAAATAATGTAATTATAATTTAGTTTGCCAGATCCTCTGTGACTGATATAATCTGTGGCAGACTTGTGGTTCATAATTTTTAGGTATTGTCAGCTATCATTTGCACCATAGATTATTTTTGCCGCTTGTGACGTAAGTTTGTGTGTCTGAATGTCTGAAATGCAATTTTGAGCCCTTGTAACTTTTTGTTGTGACCGGTATGAATTGGCACATTGGCAGACTGGTAATTTTAATATTACCATTATTCATTGAAATTCGAAGTCAAAACTTTTATCGTGCCAACAACATAATCAGCTCTGAGATTATAAAAGAAATTTTTTGTTAACCTTCAAATTATTATAAATTTCGCTGTACAAAAATTTCTCAAATACAACAGATCTTCGGGTTCGTGACTATTTTTTCAAAAATGTGCCACTTGCAATCTGTATCTACCTTTCAATTGACAATCTTGCTGTGAAATTTCAGTTTGTAATAAATTTTATAATATAGTCAGGATCAGAAATGAAAAGAAAAACTTTGCTATAATTGATGATCCCAATATCCACTATTATAACGGTATATAGGTAATTAATATCCTAATATTAAAACTATGATTAAAGATATTGCAACATATTTTTTACTTATTTCATTTTACTTTTATTGTAGATGAATGGAAGAAATTCATGAGGACCAAAAATGAATGGCTGAGAGAACTAGGAAATAAAAAATCTGATGAAAGTAAAAGAATTGGGAAACCAATCAATTCTGAAATGTTTGGAATGAACGGATCTTTTGAAAAAATAGCACTTGATTAATGAAAATAATATATGATTTAAGTTGTTAAAACTCAGCTATTAAAATATATTACATGTTAAATTTGTGTAATTTAGGTTGTTGATATTTAAAAACATGTCTTGGTTTATATAATATGTATAATAATATGCATTATCCATTATATTATCTGAAGTTTAAATAATACCCATGTACAACAAAATTATTGAACAAAACTTGCGTTACCACCTTTGTACCTGTAACAATAAATATTGAATTTACTTTACATAGGCATATAACAATGTCAGTTCACCATCAAAAACTGGGTTGTAAAAATTAGTAGGTACCGGAAAAGTGTTTACGCGGTGAAAAACGAAACAAAAATCTGTGCACAAAAAATTTAAATATAAATATCGATCGAGTCTCATATATAAAGGATTTATAGTCAAAAACTTTGTTTTACGGGTTTGTTTTTTTATTTACTAATTAACATTATATCAATATAACAAACCGTTAACCTTGGTAGCATAGAGTTTATTTCAAGAATACAAAATTGTTATTTTGATCAACAGTTTTATGAAAATGATATAATTGGGCACAAATCATATTAAATATTAAAGTTAACAACAACAACTCTTCGTATAATAATTTCATTATCATTTATTTCATAGCTAACTAGGAATGATTCTATTTGTTTCTGTAATATTTTAATTATTATTATTATCTACAACGAAACAGTAGCTTATTATACATGGTTGTATTCAGAATTTTATGTAGAATTAAAATCTTAAAAAATATACGGGGTCTTCCATTTAAAATAAGGAAGTTGATGTCACTTCCGGCTAAACAGGAAGTAATACAAATTCATTATTTATGTAGTTTAATGCGCCTTTGAATGTAGTTTATAAAATTACGACAATTTAGATAATTCATGAAACAATATAATTATGTCAGATCGGATAACTACAACTTAACTAATAGAATAGGGTCTATCAAGCGCTGGTTAAAATGCAGTTTAAATTTTACAATGTACAAAAAATATAAAAACTAAAGACTTTCTAACCTTGAAAAACAACATTGAAATAATTTAAAACAGAATCACCTTGGTTGTTATATTCATCCAATAATTTTGTTTCAATTTAATGTATGAAGTGCATCCATGGAGATGAGAAAACAGTCGGTTGTAAACAGAGGGAGACATAACTTCTATAGGTAGTTACCTACCGTTTATGCTTTGATATTGAACTTGCTTCGACTTTATTTTGATTTTGACTGAGTGGTGCAGGTCGGTGCAAAATTTGGGTGAGAACTAAAATAGGTAAATATAATTTTTATTTCTACAATTTTTGTGCAATATATTTATTCGTACGAATGAAATTAATTTGCATATTTTATGAATATAATATTAGTTAGGGGCCGTTCGCATAATACGTCACGCACTTGAGGGGGATAGTCCAGGATTTCTGACGAAATGTGACATGGGGATAGGGGGGGTTCATCATGATGTGACGTCACAAAAATTTTACTTATAAATTTTCAGTTAATGTGAAAATAAATATCAATTTTTGTTTACATGTGTTTACCTCCCGCCTCATATTCTATAAGGGAGGTATTGTGATGGGTCAAAATTTTCGAGTGTGGGATTTCAAAAGATTTAGGGTCCATAGAATACGAATAAAGTATTTTCGAGATGATGTCTGTGTGTGTGTATGTGTGTGTGTTCGTTAGGTTGTATGTAACGTTTTTTTCGTTTTCTATAACTCAAAAAGTTACAAACATTTAACAATCAAATTTTATATTTAAGATTTTAATACGAATCTTAAGAGCCCAGTAAATTTTGGTAGGTACCTACCAATTCATAAATCGGAAGTAGGTAGTACTTTTTAAAAATATTTCGATAAATAATTAATTTAACAAATTTTTTTATTTTAGATGAAAGATTATGTGATTATTATTTACAATCGGTATTTATAAATTTTTTTGTATCTGCTATCAGTTAAGAATAATTAAAGTATAATACTTATAATTTAGTATTTCGATATCTTGTAGTCCATGATCGTTTAACATTTGTTACTACGTAAAATTTAAATGATGATGACATGACAGTGACAATAGTTAAATATCGTTTATATCTTCTTGCAGTTTAAATAAAATGACTAAAATATATTTGTTAGTAGTAGCAGTAGTAGTAAGTAGTAGTACTTATATATTAATATATTTGTATAGGTAATAAGTAAAAATATTAAAGTAACTATGGCGGGAGGTCTTGTGATGGCCACGTCAGATTTTTTCTGATGTATTGGCGGATAATTTGAACTGCGTTGATCAGTTGTGACAACTTACGAATTAGTATAATATAAACATGTCTTTATAGGAACACTTTACGGTGATACTGTCGAATGTTTGCTGCAACGGAGTTAGGAACTTAAATTATGAAAGAATGAGTAATTAACATTTTATAACAAATTGATCATAGCGGATCATAGCGCGATTCCGTGTTTATGGGATAATTTTTATGGATATGTCAGCTGTGACAAGATGAAATCATTACTTTCCCATAATTTTCACTTTTTTCAAAATTTAAAGTTATATTTTTGTGACGTCACATGGGAAGGGGTACCGATTTATGACGTAGTGGGTCAAGGGGGGAGAGGGGAGTCAAAATGTTTGCCACTTCGCAAACATTTAAAACGAAATTAGAATTTTCGGGACTCATTAATGTTGAATGCATAATAATAATAAGCTATATTTCTAGATATTTGGTCTACAAAATAATAAAAAATACCTAAAATTTATATTATGTACCTACTTATTATTTCGTGATAAAATGCTAATGAAACAAGTATGATATTGTTGTTCAAAATAAATGCTAGGTTATGAGTGAAATTAAAACTGTTTGTGCATATTTAAATTGGTTTTTGTTAAAACACAAATTAGGAAATAAGTTCAAAGTATAACCTTGAATTTATGCTATATAAATTAAGAACTAAAACGAATAAAATGTAAAGATATAAATATTTATAGATTTAAAAAAGTTATGTAAGCAGGTAGGTTTGTTTAAAGGTCAAAAAACTACATAATTCAGTATTTTTTCAAATTGGCGTTTTTGCAAGATTTTTATTGTATATGGGTAAACAAAACACACAGTAATGGTAAAAACAGCAAACGCTAATATCTTTCAGTTACAAATCTTCTATAGGTACCTTCATTTAATTACTTTTTTATAAATTTTACTAATCTTAGATTATTTAACTATCAAGTCAATAAGTAGGAATATCTATTTTACAAAATATGACGATGTAATACAAACTAGGTACTATAAAAAATCTTAAAAGTATAGTTGGATAACTGTAAAAATATGTTGAGAATGTGTTTCTTTCTTACGCTTATGTAATTTTCGTAGTGAATTAAAATTTATTTTAATTGAGTTTGACATTTTATCTGCTCTGTGACATCTAATGTAGGTACGTAAATATTTGTCTCTAAGAGTTATATACCATGCTCAGTTTTTAGTATAAAAAATGGTTGTTAATTTAGTTATTAATACGTTTTCGATACAAGATCTTACAACTTAAGTATAAACAAATAGGTTTTAAAAAGTTATAAAGTCCTTATTTGTATTAAATTATGAAATTATTAAGCTTCGAACTACTTGTTTATCCACAGTACAACTTCGTATTTTGATTATTGTTTAGATTTCTTACATAGTTATTAAAATAATTTAAAAGCCAACTAAAATAACTAAGTAGTTAACAAAATTTATATAACTTAAAAGCCAATTTAATTTCGAAAACTACAACTAAATAATCATATTGTATGACATTAATTTTGTTGTTATTACAGAATACTAACTTCTCCATACAACATTATCGAAAGAACTGATAAATGGCTAAACGTAAGTTGTTAAAACGTTCTAAAAGTTAAAGTTTGGTCTTAGCAACTAAAGTTAACATTTTGTGCTACTTGGGGGCACAAATAATAACGCGTTGTTCTTTCGTGAAGCGATCTATATTTACGAATCGCAACATCCCATTGTTGCCAGATGATATATTTAAAATTTATAGATCTGCCAACTTTATTCAAAATTGGCGTGAAATTTAAATCTTGTGCTCGTACTGGGACATCCTATATTACACGTGTTTTAAATAGCAGTACCTACCTATTTTATAACAAATATATATTTTATAGTTTTATAAAACATCTACTCAAAGCATTAAAAATTTTGTTTTTATGTTACTACTATCCCTACTGTCTAACCAAAAGTCAAAACAAATAAAATAAATAATCAATTTTTTAAATTCAACTGTAAATACAGTGATAAAAATACTTTATTAATGGTTTTTTTTCTTCCTACTTATCATTTGGTACAATGTAGAAGTAAAATACACATTACAAAAACTATTTCAAAAACTTGCTTATAGCTTATTTACTACCCATGATAATAGTTTATTCTTGTTTACAGTTCAGTGTGTATAAACATGTCTTTGGAAAAAGTGCTAAAAATTACTGAAGATGAAAGAAAAGCGATCAGAAAATCATATAATCGAACTGACAATGAAATCCAGGAAGAACTTGAAGCTATGAGAGAATGGTTGAGTAAGCAACCGCATTTACCTCAAGATGAAGGTAAAAGTTTCGATTGTATCACATTTTATTGTCTTATTTTTATTTCAAACATAACATAATAAATCTAATAAATACACTCACCGGCACGGAAAACGGGTCACTTTTTATTTTGTAAAAATTTTGGTTATCCCTTGATTATTTTATATAACTATGATATATTTTATTAAAGGGTATTATAGTCAAGCATTTCGTATTATGAAATTAATGTTTTGAATATTTACTAATTGTTTATTATCAAAAGAAAAAATTATGGACATAAAAACAATAAAAAATAAGTTGAAAAAAAATTACAATCACATAAATAAACACAATTCGTTTATAATACTTATAACGCGTTTTTCCTCTGCGTTTCGGCTGAACTGCGATTCGATGGAACTGCGTTTCGGCTAAACTGCGGTGAAAATCAGCGCTCCCAAAAGAATAATAAAAATATTCTTTTCGTTCGACAATTATAATTGTAAGAGTGATCCTATATTAAGCATCTTATTAGATACAATTTTTCTAAATACTAATTATTATTTATTATATTATATAAATTAGGGAAAAAAATACGAAACATGTATACTTCAGAAATAGACGATTCTCTTAGAGACATTGGCAACCTAATTACAATATACCGCTCATGTCATCCCTTATCACTTCATATTTATCATTTTGATAATCTACATCATTTGCTATTTTACTTTATCTGTCATTCCTTCATTTTAGATGATACCAGACTGAAGATGATGCTGCACTACAATAAATTTAGTTTAGAAAAGACAAAAAATAAACTGGATGTCTATTACAGTGCTAAGCACATCGTTCCAGAATTTTATTCGGATAGAGAACCTCTCAATCCACAAATAGTTAAATTAATGGATGAAATGTAAGTCTAATTTATCTAAATTTTTATAAAATACTTTATCTAGTAAAGAATCCAGAAAAAAAATGATACTTAAGTGCTATACCTACATAATATGTACATGGCTTTGTATTTTGAACGGTGAGTTTAGTACTTTAATTTTTACCTCTCGCCTCATATTCTATAAGAGAGGTATTGTAATGGGTCAAAATTTTCGAGTATGAGTTTTTGGTGGATAAGCACGTTTCAGGGTCTCTAGAATACGAATTTACTATTTTCACGATGATGTCTGTGTGTGTGTGTGTGTGTTTGTGTGTTTGTGTGTTTGTGCGTTTGTGCGTTTGTATGAACCGACGATTTTTCGTCCACGATAACTTAAAAAGTATCAAACCGTTTATAACCAAATTTCATATTTAAGGTTTTAATAAGTATCTTAACACCGGATAAGATTTTGGTAGAAATCCGCAAACCGGAAGTAGTACTTTTAGAAGTTTGGAAAAGTTTTCCTTAAATATATTGGTACATTATTTATTTATGACAATTTTTGCAATTAAAAATAAAAGAAATTGTGATTATCTATGTGTACAGTTAATTATAAATACAAATTGCTGAATCTGGAAGTATTTAACAATAAAATAAAGTACAATTAATATTCTATTTTTTTGAAATTCCAGTAAGTATCTTGTTGTCCATGATATGAAATTTGTTTCTACATAAAATTTGAATTATTATGACAGTGACAGTACAGTTGACATCTTTTGCTTGCATATTGGTTTACATTATCGTTTACATATTACATGAACATGAAACTATTAAAATGTAAGTAAAACTATTTATTAGATTAGTAGAATAAGCAGAATTAGGCGAGAGGTCGTGTGGTGGCCACAGCAGATTTTTTTAAATGTTGTAATAATAAATTATAAGCTTTGATTTAACGAAAAAATATTTAATACGTAGCGAAGGTCGTGTATTGTGTTTCTAGAAAGGCTATACTTAATTAGAATTACAACAATTATTATTAGTTTCTTAGTTTAAAATTAATATATTAATACTATTTTAAAAATAAAAACTCGACAATTTTTTATTTTTTTCAAATTATTTTTTACTGTGTTTATGTCTATAATTTTTATTTTTGATAATAAACAGTTAGTATATATTCAAAACATTATTTTCATAATACATATATAATGCTTGAATATAATACTCTTTAATAAAATATATCATAATAATAATAATTATAAATTTCTTTATTGATCTAAGATAGAATCAATCAGCGAGGTTTATACTTATATAAAATAAACAAGGGATAACATTTTTTTCAAAAGAAAAAGTGATCCGTTTGCCCTGCCGGTGAGTGTATTATAACGTTCCGTAGACAAAAAAAAATTATCATTTTGCGTGCTAGGAATTGCCATGAAAATCTTAACTTTTTATGACATTAATCGAAAAAATATATTTTTAATTTTAACAAAACTGCTACTTTTTCAGAATATTAATGCCCCTACCAAATCTTACACCCGATCTACACCGGGTGTACTTCGTGAAGCTCATGGGCGATGTAAAAATTTTCAGTCCCAACCTATATTACAAGATCCTATTTGCTTTAATGGACTTGAAGATGACGTACGACTTCAGTCTTGGAGATCGCTTCTTAATAGACATGAAGGATGTGCAGCTAGGACACGTAGTAGGATTCACACCCACTGTTCTAAAGAAAAGTTATGAAGTGATGCATGTAAGTTGAATATTTATCTATTTATTTATTATTGGCCTAGGGCCCAAAAATTTTAGGGATCAGATTTGAGTGATATATTAAATATATTTCACAATAAATAATTTAATTAATCAAATAATAGACCAAAATGAATATTATAGCATAGGCTGATATAAATACAGAAGAATATATCAAAGAATTAGAATAATTTATTTTAAAACAAGTAATTATAAGAAACTTATAAAACCCGACAGTGTGGTCCAGCGTGTTAACTGACTTTCGCCGGCTAACGTGCTGTGACGTCAGTCAACGTGAGATCGATGGTTCGAGTCTCCGTCGGGCGACAATGTGTGATTTGTCGTAAAACTAACAAATGCCCAAGGTCTGGCATTCAATCACACTCGGGTGTTACAAGCTATCCACTTGTTCACCTTAAATGTAGTCCTGGTTGCACAAAGAATATCTCCGCTGCCGCTGTGGTTGAAACCACAGATCGCCGCACGGATTGAGATTCTGACTGTACTAAGATGAATGGGTGGAGACTGATGCCCTCAGATAAAAGGATCTAGAAAGCTTCATGAGAAGCGGCGCTACTCCCACGGGAGTGTTAAGCCACTACTCATGAAGCTTTCTAGATCCTTTTACCGGATTGAACTGAACTAAATTAAGGAACCTTATAACCTTATTGAGTCCCACAGTAGAAATTCTAAATTCAACTGACCTAAATGAGTAACCTTATACCATTCTCGACTCTCGAGTCTCAAAAACTGCGATAAATTTGCTTTGCGAAGAATTTTCCTTGCTGTACATTTTCCTGCAATGAAATTTCCTTGTGCTTAATTTTCCTGCAATAAATTTTCCTTGTTATGAATATTTTCCTTCCAATTAATTTTCTGCGATGAATTTGCCTGATACTGATACTACCGATTTCCCGATGAGCAATATCAGATGAGAACATCAACCATTCTGTCATTGGGTTGAAAATCCTGTTGAGATGTCACCCGTAATAAGAACACAATAATTGTTTTTTTTTATTTTTCAGAAAGCATATTCTGATAAAATTACTGGAATACATTTTTTAAATTTGCCATCTTATGCAGTGCCTCTAGTTTCTGTACTTAATTCTATTATGTCAGAAAAATTAGCAAATAGAGTAAGTTGTCTCGAAAAATTTACACAAATAAAGAAATAACCAAAATATATCTTCATTTCCAGGTACAAGTTCATAAAGATATAAATGATTTAAGAGAAATGTTATCTGCTGAAGTCCTCCCAAATGAATATGGTGGAACTGCAGGATCCCGCCAAGAACTTTATGGTAAATAATGTAATTTTAATTTATAATTTTTAGATCTTGTCAGCTATCATTTGCACCTTAGATTATTTTTGCCGCTTGTGACGTAAGTTTGTGTGTCTCAATATCTGAAATGCAATTTTGAGCCCTTGTAACTCTTTGTTGTAACCGGTATGAATTGGCACATTGGCAGACTGGTAATTTTAATATTAGGAAAGCTGCCTTAATTGAAATTCGCAGTCAAAACTTTTATCGTGCATTCCAACAACATAATCAGCTCTGAGATTATAAAAAAAAATTGTTAACCTTAAAATTATTATAAATTTCACTTTACAAAAATTGCCCAAATACATCAGATCTTCGGGCTCGTGATGTTTTTAAATTTTTGAATCTCGAGGTATTACCTTTGAATTTTGAATACCTTGCAGCCTTCATCTATACAGAAAACTATTTTTTCAAAAATGTGCCACTTACAACCTTTTGCTGTAAAATTTCAGTTTGTAATAAATTTTATAATATAGTCAGGATCAGAAATGAAAAGAAAACTTTGCTGTACTTAATTGATGATCCCAATATCCACTATTATAACGGTATATAATTAATATCCTAATATTAAATCTTTGAATAAAGAAATTGCAACATATTTTTTACTTATTTCATTTTACTTTTATTGTAGATGAATGGAAGAAATTCATGAGGACCAAAAATGAATGGCTGAGAGAACTAGGAAATAAAAAATCTGATGAAAGTAAAAGAATTGGGAAACCAATCAATTCAGAAATGTTTGGAATGTACGGATCTTTTAGAAAAATAGCACTTGATTAATTCAAATAATATATTATTTAAGTTGTTAAAACTCCTATTAAAATATATATTATATGTTAAATTTGTGTAATTTAGGTTGTTGATATTAAAAAAACATGTCTGGGTTTATATAATATGTATAATAATATGCATTATCCATTATATTATCTGAAGTTTAAATAATAGCCATGTACAATAAAATTATTGGACAAAACTTACGTTAACATCTTTGTACCTGTTACAATAAATATTGCATTTACTTGTCAAATACTTACGAAAATATACTTAATTTGAACGGACATGTATGAATCCAATAAAATCACATTGGTACGGTAAGAAAAAGCGTTTGCTATTTTATTTGCAACTAATTGCCATTCTCATTAAAAGTCTAATATTACCTAGGTGCATGTGTAATATAATCTTGTATAGTTTAATTTTTACCTCTCGCCTCATATTCTATAAGAGAGGTATTGTAATGGGTCAAAATTTTCGAGTATGAGTTTTTGGTGGATAAGCACGTTTCAGGGTCTCTAGAATACGAATTTAATATTTTCACGATGATGTCTGTGTGTGTGTGTGTGTGTGTGTGTGTGTGTGTGTGTGTGTGTGTGTGTGTGTGTGTGTGTGTGTGTGTGTGTGTGTGTGTGTGTGTGTGTGTGTGCGTATGTATGTATGGACGTATGTGACGATTTTTCGTCCACGATAACTTAAAAGGTATCAAACCTTTAATAACCAAATTTCATATTTAAGATTTAAATAAGGATCTTAACACCGGATAAGATTTTGGTAGAAATCCGCAAACCGGAAGTAGTACTTTTTGAAACTTTAAATAGTTTTCCTTAAATAAATTGGTACAATATTTATTTATGACAATTTTTGCAATTAAAAATAAAAGAAAATATAATTATGTATGGGTACAGTTAATTTTAAATACAATTTGCTGAAGCTGGTAGTATTTAACAATAAAATAAAGTGTAACTAATATTCTACTTTTTTGAAATTTCAGTATCTTGTTGCCCGTGAGCATATGAAATTTGTTTCTACATTTTGAATTATTATGACAGTGACAGTACAGTTGACATATTTTGCTTGCATCTTGGTTTACATTATCGTTTACATATTATATGAACATACAACTATTAAAATGTAAGTAAAACTATTTATTAGATTAGTAGAACAAGCAGAATTAGGCGAGAGGTCGTGTACTGGCCACAGCAGATTTTTTTCAATTAATTTCATACATACATACATTAATAAATAATCAATCACTCCTTTTTTCCCAACTTGAGTGTGTCAGTCTCACATAGATACGATGAATCTACGGTATAGATAAGATTATATATTTTACCGTGACAGCCATGTATTGAATTGCATAGTGTCCAAAAAGTCTGTAAGAAAATGGAAAAGTCGGAAAGTGGACATGATTTGCTCAAATTAAATAAAACGACTATCGTAAAAGCTGCGTCTCATTCTCAATGTCTGCGCAGACTTCTGGGCAGAGCGAGAGGAGCCACTGCGCGAGATCAAGCACTGCGCCGTCGACTAGCTTCTGCGCGGCGCGCAGTCCAACGAAGATGTCGAACTGATGCTGAAGAAATCGAGAAATATATGGAGGAGTACAAAAGAGTCGTCGAGGAACACAGAGGAAAGTTACACAGTGAGGTAAGACCAGTAGCTGCGCAGGTTTGAGCACAAACAGGATTTTGTCTAAAAAATGGAAACTAATAATTCGCTAGTAATTAGAAGCAATATTTTAAATGAATTTTCTCAGGTTATGATTGTCACGATTGCCTATTTTATTTTTAAGATTTATATACATTAGCTACTCATATTAGAAAGTTCTATTGGCCAATAACTAAATACCGTTTTATTTTCAGGTAGAAACAATCAGATCTCCTCTTCAATCCCATCTGTCAACAGTTGAATCTTCAATATCTTTCCGTCTTCAGACATCTTCGACGGCCATCAACTTTACTCAGACTCTTCTCGAAGAAGGCTCCGATGTAGAACTTCTCACATTCGTCAGTAAACTGCTGAAGAAACTTGAAGATCTGGAACAGCCTGTGAAGATTGCCGAAGAACTGAAAGAACTGTTGAAGCAAACTTCAAATAGAAATAGTGAACATGATGGTCTAGTTGATTTTGCCCCCCAATATTTAGTTAAAGAATTAGAGAGATAAGTGTAAGAGAAATTTTGACGCTTTCCAAAGACCCATTAGACATGTTTTAGTTGATTTTGTTCCTTTTGATGATATAAAAGAAAATAAAGAAGAATGTAGTACAAACTCGAATGAAGATTGTAGTTTTGTAATTTTAAAAATCTTCAACCAATATTTGAAGATTCTTCTAAAAATACTTACTTGTAATAGAAGTTCTTCAAATATTATTGAAGGTAAATTAAACAATACTTCATTAGATAGAAAGAATTCTTTAAAACGAAAATCAATAGACAACAAATTAGACGATAACAGTTCAAAACCGTTGTCTGGTATTTTAAATCAACTTAAAAACTGTCTAGAAAACCATGAAGACAAAAAGGCTGTCAACAACAATAAAGTATAACAATTTCTGACAAAAATAGACAACAATTTCAACTTAAAAAACTCAATAAACTCTTCTGAAAGCATTGTCCACTCGCGTCAAAATTCCTCGGACAATTTATCCCATTCTGACTATCAAGAGAACTCGATCATATTATAATTTTTTCCCCAGGAAGCAGAAATCTATCCCGAAGGGGTGGTTCCTGTTGTTTTCGAGCAAATAAAAAGACTGACAGCAAATAATTTTGTTGAACACAATTGTTGTTCTGCTTCTAGACCTCACAGAGGTGGTCAACCACAAAAGACTACAAGTTGTTGCGGAAAATCTGCGGAAAATAAAGTGACAGCGCAAACTAATCATAGGAAAAGCGATAGTAGTGGAAAAGTGTACGAAATTACTATATAAAATAGATAATTATTGTACAGTTTTAGAACATGTTTTGGTTGTAATATGTTTCGTGTTTTTCTGTTCCATATTTTCTACAATTTTAATTGTAAGATATTGTCTTTGTGCACAAACATATATTTATTCTTTTGTTTTCATTATTTATTATAAATAAATTGTATTAATAAAGCAAACGCAACAGGGGTAGAATTGACTACAATGGTAAGTTATAAACAATAAATAAATGTTGTACTCTTATTATTTTAAATAAATACCAAATCGTGTCCTAGTAAATTTTATGTCATATGTATAAATTAAAGTGCTAAATAAATTAATACTCTTATGTGTACACGCCGTGACATTTACCCTTATGCAATATTAATAGATATTGTAAAATGCTTGTTATTTATTTTCGTAATATTTTTTAATAAATTGAAATATATAACTAATAAGTTCGTATTACCTTACTTTCTCTGCATTGTTTACAACACAAAAATAATTTACCATCCCTTTAGCATATTGTTAAGGGCTATTTTTCACAATTCTCGCGAATTAATGGCCCTTGTAGACTAATTAAGCGCCTGGCCTGGGTGAAATCGTTCAAAACGATTTTGATGCTGCCATCTGTTGGTAGAGGGTACCCCAGAGGCCCGAGTTTTTGTGCAGTAGGTCAGAAAGTTGAGCATAAAAATAATTAGCGAGACAGCAAGCAAAAGGTAAGTCGGTAGTGCAACATTCAATTAAAATATAATTAAAATAAGGGTTGTATGGTAAAACGGGGTGCATATTTGGAATCAGCGGGTCCTAATTAGTGGAATGCAGTATAAATTATTGTAAAAAGTGGAGTATTTTTACGAATTTTTGTGGGATTTTTGATGAACTTAAACCGTTTATATCTCCAGAACTAAGGGCTTTAGGGCAAAAAGTTAAATGTAAACCCTGTCTAACTTTTCATTCTCTACAACCCTGTCTATATATTAGTCCAATTAGAGCGATTTTTTATTTATTTTTCGTTCTCCCACAAGTCATGTTCTCCTGATACCAAATCGGTGGTTTTTGAACGATTCAAAACTGAACCCAAGTGAGGGTGCAAATTTAAAAACGCGATTACGTAAAAACTAAGGGGTGGAAAGTGATTTGGAGGTCATATTCGTGTTCTACGCGTTGAAATACACCAGTATACGTACTTCATCCCCTAAAATGTTAATTCGTGCAAAAGTTATTCAACCCTTATTTATATTTCTGGTAATAAGGGTGGGATTGGAAAGATCTCTTATGTAATCAATAAAAGAAGTAAAAATAAGCAACTTTTGTATTTAACTTTTTGCTCTACCATCCCTAGTTCTTGAATAACATCCCCTTTTACAGGCAACTTTCATGATTTTAGCTACCCTTATCTCAAAAACTAGGGGTCGTAGAGGAAAAAGTTAAATACAAAAGATGCTTATTTTTGCTTGTTCTATCGATTTCATAAGAGATCTTTCCGATCCCACCCTTATTACCAGAGATATAAATAAGGGTTGAATAACTTTTGCACCAATTAACATTTTAGGGGATGAAGTACGTATACTGGTGTATTTCAACGCGTAGAACACGAATATGACCTTCAAATTACTTTCCGACCCTTAGTTTTTACGTAATCGCGTTTTTAAATTTTCACCCTCACTTGGGTTCAGTTTTGGATCGTTCGAAAACCACCGATTTGGTATCAGGAGAACATGACTTGTGGGAGAACGAAAAATTAATTAAAAATCGCTCTAATTGGACTAATATATAGACAGGGTTGTAGTAAATAAAAAGTTACAAAGGGTTTACATTTAACTTTTTGCCCTAAAGCCCTTAGTTCTGGAGATATAAACGGTTTAAGTTCATCGAAAATCCCACAAAAATTCGTAAAAATACTCCACTTTTTACAATAATTTATACTGCATACCACTAATTAGGACCCGCTGATTCCAAATATGCACCCCGTTTTACCATACAACCCTTATTTTAATTATATTTTAATTGAATGTTGCACTACCGACTTACCTTTTGCTTGCTGTCTCGCTAATTATTTTTATGCTCAATTTTCTGACCTACTGCACAAAAACTCGAGCCTCTGGGGTACACTCTACCAACAGATTGGCAGCACCAAGCTCGTTTTGAACGATTTCACCCCCAAATAATTAAATCCAATAGAATAACACTGTATTTTACGGGCAAATTACGCCCTTAGGAGATTAAGAGGACAATAAGGGTAGTTTGAAGTCAATATAAAGCATATTTATAAGTTTAACGTATGAATTATTTATTTTATCATAAGAATACATGAATACTGATGCATTTTATTTACTAAAATTATAATAGACTAATAATTGACATTTAATTTAATATAACGCATTTAAAAGTGGTAAATATTGCTAAATAAACTAAGATTAGGTACTCATTTTTCTTTCAATTTACATAGTTACACAATAAATAATATATAAACAATTATTTTAACTACATTTAACGTAGAAATCAAATTTGTAATGTTTATTAACGAGTCTTGAAACATGTGTATAAAATTTACAAAACAAAAATATCTCGTACAGAGCATCTTGAAATATATTATTATATAATTTGATATTTCATTATTACAATTGAAAATAAAACATTAACGGGTTCTTATGACACTTTTCACGTAGATTAATATATAAATAAACAATTTCAGATATAAATAACAAAATTGTTATATTTCCTTAAGCTAAATACGATGTTTTATGATGTTGCAGATTGCAAAGCAGATTTAGTCAACTTCTTCAAATGCTGCACGTCCCATGATGATGCTTGGAGACACCAGCAAAGGCCAAGAAGAGTTCCACAGAAGAAGAAAATTATGCGATACCATGCCTGTAACACACAAATAAGCATTTATATTTGTTTATAATATAATTATTGTTATATAAAACTTAAAATAAATAAACAAAGTACTAATGAAACATAATATTGTGTTCATAATTTTACCAGGTAAATTAAATGTGCAAAGCGGATTATACTAAGTAAATTACGAGGAATCCAATGCCGCAAACCGCGCTTTGATAAATATTTTAGTTTTCGAGATATGAGCTCTCAAAGTTTAGATTCAAAATCGAAAATTTGAAATTTCTCTAAAAGTGCCAAAGCGTGCATTTTTAGTCCGATTTAAGACCGAATTTAGACCGTATCTATGTAACTTTTGAACGGTAAAAGATACAGGGCTGATCTTGGCACCAATGCGATCCTTGAGTTAAATTATATAAGATAGGATTAATTTTAAAAATATAAGGGCCCTTATAACAGAGCACACTTTTGTATCTCTTGAACGGTAAAAGATACAGGGCTGATCTTGTGACCATTGGATTCCTTGAATTAAATTATATAAGATAGGATTAATTTTAAAAATATGAGGGCCCTTATAACAGAGCCCACTTTTTTATCTCCTGAACGGTAAAAGATACAGGGCTGATCTTGTGACCATTAGATTCCTTGAATTAAATTACATAAGATAGGATTAAGTAAAAAAATGTGAGGGCCTTTATAGAAGAGCCCACTTAAAAGATACAGGGCTGATCTTGTGCTCATTTGATTCCTTGAATTAAATTACATAAGATAGGATTAATTTAAAAAACCGCGCTTTGATAAGTCTTTTAGTTTTCGAGATATGAGCTCTCAAAGTAGCGGATTATACTAAGTAAATTACGAGGAATCCAATACCACAAACCGCGCTTTGATAAGTCTTTTAGGGAGCGCTTTATTTGCCCAAACTGTTTTTCAGTCAAACGGTCATTTGACCAAACTTTTATTCTTATAACCTGTTATTTCACCAAATGAAATTGATCTTACACGGGTATTTGGCCGAACAACTGTTATTTGACCAAACTGGTATTTTACCAATCTGTTATTTAACCAAACGCTGTTAAACCAAAACGTTATTTGACCAAATCTCCATTTGACCAAATCGTCATTTAACCAAATTGTCAAAGCGACGGACGCTAGTGACATCTTTAGTACACTAGGAAATCCACTTATTTGCCCAAACTGTTTTACAGTCAAACGATCATTTGACCGAATTTTTATTCTTTAACCCCGTGTAAGATAAACTTCGTTTGGTGAAACAATACGTTATAAGAATAAAAATTTGGTCAAATGACTGTTAAATAATGCGATTGTTACCATTTGGCATACAACACATGAAAGAAGAAATTACATTGTACAATATTTCACTTTACTTTGTGCTATATATTTTACCAATAAAGAAATATTAATTTTTTAAATATATAATTTTACCTACCACGATTTGTGAATCACAAAATAGAATAAAAATTGAAAACAAAAATAAAATTGTCAATGTGACAGATAAACAGATGTCTATAGCTAGAAGGTTTCTCTGTGGTGTAGGGCATGTGTGGAATGTGGTGTACAGTTTTTGAAATGTTAGATATAGTATAGGTAATATTAATTGGACATAATGTTATGTAAATACGGTATTTATAAAATAATATTATCTATTAAACAAAGAGCTGATTAGATTTGTGAAATATATAATTTATAACCTTTATAATTCCATTAGGAAGTTGAGAGTAATTCTCCAGAGTTACTATCGACAGTTACTCTCAGTTGCGAGATTTTACTCTTAGATGGTAATCTCAAGAACCGTATCCATATCCACTGTTGAATTGTATCTGTGCTCTCGAGAGTGAGTTTAAAAACCTAGCAAACAACTAACAAATAACTATAATTTTTCATTATTTTATATTATTATATCAAATGTTATACGGTGTTGTTGTATTTTATTTAAATTAAAGCTTAATATTTGGTTAAATCCGAGGTTAAATAATAATACTTCAATGTCAAGGCGAGAGGTATTGTAACGGCCACGTCAGATTTTTTTTATACAATTACAAACATTTCTCATACTTGAAAACAAGAACATTTTTTGGAGCAATTTATTATTAATCTAAAACAGTGCTGCATTAAGACATTACGGGACTCCTTTAAAACTATATTTTGATCTTTTTAAAGCAACGAAATCAATGCGCCGCAGGAGAAATTTACCAATCAGTCCTGAGACCTGATCTTGGTACATATTACAAAAAAATAGTGGTACAACACGTGTGTTAAATAACAGTACCTATTTTATAACAAATATATTTTTCATTGTTTTATGCAACATCTAAAAACTCAATATAAACACAAACATAAAAGAAAATAATTGTTTTCACGGTATCTCGTTACTTTGATTACTAACTTTAAAACAACTAACCAAAAGTCCAAGCACATAACATGAAAATAATCAAGTTTATTTAAGTCAAGTTTAACTACTTATAAATACAGTGATAAAAATAATTAGGTACATGTTAAAAAACTTTATAAATGGTTTTTTCTTCCTACCTATAATTTCGTACGATGTAGAAGTAAGTACAATACAGATTATAAAAACTTATTTACGGCTACGACGTATTTATAAACCTTGATAATAGTTCATTCATGTTTACAGATCAGTGTGAATAAACATGTCTTTGGAAAAAGTGCTAAAAATTACTGAAGATGAAAGAAAGGCGATCAGAAAATCTTATAATCGAACTGACAATGAAATCCAAGAACAAATTGAAGATATGAGAGAATGGTTGATAAAGCAACCGCATTTACCTCAAGATGAAGGTAAAATTTTTGATTATCTCACATTTTATTGTCTTATTTTAATTTTAAATATTTCAAATCGAGTATTTATTTACCTACCTAATTTTAAAAAAAAACTTGTAAATTTCAAATTTGAGAATTTTATTTTTATGTTTTCTTACATTATGTATCTTTAAACATGGTATATTTCAAATAATTTGCGTTTGTTATTGTTTTTGTTTTGTTAAGTTTTTTGTAGACCAGGGCTCATAGTTCTAGGATAAATAATTTAACAGACCTAATTACCTAAATACTCTCTTTAATACAATACTTTTATTTTAGATAATGCAAGACTCAGGATGATGCTGCACTTCAATAAATTTAGTTTAGAAAAAACGAAAAAAAAATTAGACGTATATTACAGTGCTAAGCACATTGTTCCAGAATTTTACTCAAGAAGAGAACCTCTGAACCCTCAAATAGTAGAATTTATGGACAAAAAAATGTAAGTTTTGTTACCTATTTTTAAATATGAATATAAAAATTTAAAATATGAATTGGTATTTCATACCGTTTAAATAGAAGAGTAATAAAGTTCATAATATTTAATTTTTTGAAAAATATACTGAATAGTTAACTATTTTCTTTCTCTTAGAATAACCCACCTCAAATTAATTTTAAAAAATTGAAGTGTATTACAGTTAGCAGTATCTTGAATAACGTAAGAGAATTTTAAAAAAAAAAAGCTTTCCTTTAAGCCCTGTTCGCACGGCGATCTTTGGAGATTCTACGGAGAGTCAAAATCCTGGCAAAGAAGAAGGTTTTTCTTTCTAGTGATAATTACGTGGTTTTGAAGCAATCAATAAATTATAAATTCTTCTTTTCCAAGACTCATTGAAGATTCAATTTAGCGACACCGCAATTTAACAAATAATTCTCACTAGAAAGAAAAAAACTTCTTCTTTGCCAGGATTTTGACTCTCCGTAGAATCTCCAAAGATCGCCGTGCGAACAGGGCTTTATGCTACTTTGACTTGACTTTGACTTCGAAAAAAAATCATTACTGCAATACCTTTTTATTGTTTAATGCAGCTTTAAGATAATATTAAATGTAGGTACCTACTGTAATTTATCTTCATATTACATTGACTTTTACAGTGCAAACAGAAGTATTTGTCGTATTACTTCATTCAAAATAAAATTGAATCTTTGATTTGAATAAATATGCACATTTTTGAATATATCTTTGTATCCTATCATATATTTTATCCAAAATAAAAGAAATCTGGCGCTAATGGGTTAAGTTAAATTAGTTTACGAAAACTCTGGATTCAGTTTTATTTGTTTCATTATTCAGGCAATGAAGACCAATTTTAACATAGGTATAGGTAGGTTTCAATGTTTCCTACATACTATTTTCTTTGATTTCTCTCCTAGAATAATCATGCCTCTCCCAGATCTTACACCCGAGCTCCATCGAGTGTATTTAATAAAGGTCATGGAAGATGTAAAAACACTTGATCCTGCCACATATATGAAGATCGTTTTTGCCATGATGGACATAAAGATGGTGTACGATTTTAGTCTTGGTGATCGTTTCGTTATTGACATGGAGTTTGTTCAACTTCGACACATCGTGAGCTTTACACCGGCTCTTATAAAGAAACACTATGAAATGATACACGTAAGTCATTTTCAAACGAAAAAAAATATCGACATTTTTCACTAGCTGCGTTCAATAAAGCTAGCAAGCTAGCGAATTTAGCTAGCAAAGAGGATGTGATGTCATTAATGACGTCATAATTCTTTGCTTGCTAGCTAGCAAAGCTAGCGCCGATTTTGACGCTAGATATTTTTGCTAGTAATTGAAGGTCTTCTCCTTTGCTCGTCATGAATATTCGTTCTTCCTTCATTAAACTTACGACAACACTTACACACGTTTGTTTGGTTCATAACACCTTCGCCATAAACAGTTTTGATCCGTGCAAAAATTTCAGTCGGCATTTTTCCTTCCTTATGACAGCGCGCACCTCGCACTTGGCGGGATTTTTATCGACATATTTCACAGAAACGGACACTACGAGGCAAGTTTCGGTGCTAACGAAGGTTGCCGGTGCCCGTTGTGTTCAGAACTCAGTGTTGCCAACTATTGAAAAAAAATCCCACGGCGCGAGATCTCGACACTACTCTTACTTTCTGGACATGCCTCTATATTCATCTTTTATTATTTTAAAGTTATGCCCTGAAGAGGGCTTAAGTGGAACCGAAACCGGTAGAGTGTGTTAATTTTTAAAATGAATTATTCTATATTTTTAGAAAGCATATTCCGATGTAATTGCTGGAATGCATTTCTTAAATTTGCCTCCTTATGCAATACCCTTAGTCTCTCTGGTCAGTTCTATTTTATCAGAAAAATTAGCAAACAGAGTAAGTTATCTAGTCTCAAACAGTACAGAAAATAAAAATAAAATGGATCTTGATTTGCAGGTGCATGTTCACAAAGATACGAGTGATTTAAGAGAAATGTTATCTGCCAAAGTTCTTCCAAATGAATTCGGTGGAACTGCTGGACCTATTCAAGAACTTTATGGTAAATAAATACTAAATGCATTACAGTTCCTGTTACTGTACAGTCACAATCAATAATGGAACCATTGAAACTAGTATTTTCTACTGTATTTCGATTTATTTATTGCAGACGAATGGAAAAAATTCCTGAGAAGCAAAAACGAATGGCTGAAAGAATTAGGAAATAAAAAATCTAATGAAAGTAAAAGAATTGGTAAACCACTAGATTCTGAAATGTTTGGAATGTACGGATCATTCCGACAAATGAGCGTTGATTAATTTATAGAAATATATTATACAAGATTGAACTGGGCGGATCACATCTATATGTAACTATTATATTACTACTATATTAATTTGTTCTAATGTTGTACGTATTTTTTTTCTTATAATGTCATTTACAAAATAAAAACTATTCTGTTGAACATATTTCTTTAAAATTTTATGGGCACACACGTACCACGTAGAATGCTATTTTGTTTTGCCGCGGCGATCTAGTCACAACTCACAAGCATAAACCAGCTGACGTCACAAGATAGGCGGAACTATGCGCAATGGCAGACCTTAGAGGTAAATTCAGTTAAGGAGAACCCTGCGCGAAGTACGAATTCTTGTAATTGATTGTGATTGAGTTATATTTTCGCTTTCTTTGAAAATTAAGTGAAGTGCAGCTTAGCTCGCTAGCTCCACTTTTGTAAAATGGACAGTACATGACAAGCACCGCCTTCTCGCGCAGCTCAAGGTCCTAAATATATGCACGTACATATATTAAGGATCGTACTCATCCACAGGACATATCTTGGTGGAGACGTTTGGCATGCTGACATTTTTGCTTGGGAACCTTTTTCGTTGAGCCATTTTGCTGGGAACCAATACGAGAGAACTGTAGACTAATTGCGAGGAGACCTTTGGCGTGGGAACATTCGTGTTTGGGAACGTTTCACTGGGGATTTTTTTTTACAAACTTGAATAAAATTTACACTCCCTGAAAGTATAAAATTTCTCAGCATAAACGTTGTAGAACAAATTTATTTATTTAAAATTAATCATAAAAAATTCAATATCAACAAATAAAGATAATAGTGAAAAATCATTTGCTTTGGTTCACAGCACATAATACAAAGTCTATTCATACAAAATTATTGTAAACTTTGTACTAAAATTATGAAATACTAAATATTCTACAGCCTTGGTGCATTACAAAAACATATTTCAGGTTATAACGCTGAAATTATTAAAATTGCTCGTGCTATAAGACAGTAAAGAGTTAAGATGCTGTTACCAATTACCTTCAATTTTTGGAATGTATTAAATTAGGGTGAAATATCTATCAAAACTTATTTTCATTTTAACTCTGTACTATCTTAAACTTCAATAAAATTTTTGCATTTAATCACAATAATCTATAAAAGCGTAAAAACTAAATTGTGACGAAATATTCAGAGTAATTAACCCTAGAAAATTGGACAAATTATTATAAAATTTTAGGCTTCGAATCTCCACGTTCGAGATATTAATTAATTCTTTAATTAGTTCTATACAATTTTTATGAAATAACAAACTTTTAATTTGTTTTTACTAAGATGGCTGAAAAGTAGATTAGAATTGTACGACTTATAAAATTAGTTTCAACATTTCAACTAAGCTATTTAAAGTATACGAGTACATTTCAAACATTATACTATGTATTAAATACATATTTGATTAAAAATGTTTCAAAGAGAGCTATTTTTTAAATTATTTTGTCTCTGAAAGTCTTTTGTAAGATTGTTATACAAATTCACTAATGAAGATGTTTATAAATTATAGATATTAAAATAGATATTGCTTTACTATTACACTTTGAACAATAGTTCAACATCCAAACAATGAATCCATTCTAATCCACTTTTTTGCCGAATTTGAAACGTTCTCGAATACCTCCATACATAGATAAATTCCTATTGACTTTCTCTATAAGTTAATTTACTTTTTTTATCAACAAATGTTCATGTTGTGTCACTTTGTGTTTATTAAATAATATTATAGATCTCTTATTTATTTATTATTATCGAATGTCTTTTGTATGTGATTTGTAGATAGTGATGAAGACGATTGTTATTCATCATTAACTTCATCGTAATGTGCGAATTTCAGGAATACTTGTTCCAGTGTTGTTTGACTGAAGCTGTACTCTTCGATATCCAGCTCGGATTTTGCTACAGGTCAATTGGAAGTTAATTTTACCACTATTTTGAAATAATAATACTCTTACCTTTTTCTAACTGTGTAAAACACTGCGCCAAGCTCTCTACCGCCGACTGCGGCACAGAGAAAACCAACCTATCTGCGAAAGCTTCCTGCAACTGAGCTGCTGGGAACAATTGCGCTACAAAAGCCGTATGGTCCCTGGGTCTTTCGCCTCCTGGGGTGCGTTCACCACCTCGGACTTTCATCTCCAGGGTGTAACCAGCGCCATACCGGTTCTTAAGGTGTTGCGTCGAACCTAAACACCTTAAAGAGCCTTTTACCATGATACCTACACGAGAACATAAAGCGTCGGCTTCTTCCATACTGTGGGTAGTTAAAATCGCACTGCGCTTACCCTTAAAAAGAGACATTTTAAGTAAATTGTAAATTAGAGGTTTCATATACCCTTAGATCATATAATTATTCTAGATACGCGGAGCAGCGTATGCGTAGGATCAAGAGAGATAGCGAGTTTATCACCATAGCTCGTAGCGCGCATGCTATCTTCGACCTTCGTAAAATGTAGCGCGTAATATTTGAATTCTTTCACCTTACATAAATATTTCCCTTTTAAATTTATATTATACGTGTAGATGTAGACAGATGGATTTTTGCAACAATATTAAAATAGCGATAAGTAATTGTGTCATCTTTAGGAAAACTAAAAAATGCATAATATTTAAGTTACAAGAAGTTAAATATATAATATATTATTTTAAACTGTTGCATTTTAAAATGATCTAAGCTATACATTTATAATTAGAGTGAAAGTAAATAAATTTTAACTTACTTATGAAAAGTTATGCCAAAGTTTTTTGGCAGTAGTGTCTATTCTACAGCAAAATTCACACCTCATTTTGAAAACACTGCATATTAAGGCCCGAATGTAGCTATCTGCGAGAAAAGGATTAAGTGTGTCGAACAAAGGCAGCAATAGGGAACGGGCTCTCGTAGAGGGATCAAAATTGGTACTAAATATGAACATATCATCACAAACAAGGATTCATTTGGAAGATAGACGTTCAATCTAGATCCGTCTAGTGTTGAAATTTGCAATTTTTGTAGATTTACTGAGTAACAGTTATGTGAAGTTAGCCAAGTTATGACAAGTTTATGGCATTGTAAAGTTGAAACAAAAAATAAAACTATTATTTCATCACTTCTTAATGGACATGGAGCTCATCTTTATCTTTAAATTTAAAAAAAAATTAAGTCGATCTAACCAAAATTAGTCTCAATTTCATTCCCCATTCAAAAGCATGTTTTTGCTGCGCGCAACGTTCCCACATTACGCTCTAACACTGCATATTAACAAATTAAAACTGAACACCAAGTGTAAATGAAAGAATCAATAACCAATGTCAACAACCGTTTGAGGCTGTTTGAGGTTAGCAAAAGACAGACAGTTTACAAAGACCAATACATGTAAACTACAGAACACGTGCGCCGGACAGTGACGCGTTGTGAGTCTGCGTGCTGTGAGTTCTGGTGGTAAACTTATGTCTCTTTCTTTCTTACACAATTTCTTATTTTATCTCTCTTAATCCTATGCATTCGCATGGCTGTATTGTCAGCTTCGACCATAGGTATAGACAGATAACACTCAATGCTGTAGTATACAATGTTGTGAAGGCAAGAAGTACGGTACCGGGGAGCAGCAGCTATAGGCAGGGAAAGGCGGTGAGGACACGATAGAGTGTTGCACATTGCTGACTTCTTGTTTGTTGTCATGGAACAGAGAATGAAAATAGGCAACTGCAACACTTCAAGGTGTCTGCAGGTCATACTCCTCTTCACACCGCTACGCTAGTTCTTTGCTTCACAACAAAGGCTTGCGTTATTTATCTATTCCTATATATGGTCGAAGATTGTCAGACATATGCTTTCGCGTATGTAGAATAACTTATGATCTAAGCACCGTATCTCACCTGGAAACTGGCCAGGATAGTATCCCACAAAAACCTCTTACTCCTCGGATCCATCCCAGTGCTAGGTTCATCTAACAACACAACCTTCGGGCCTCCGACCATAGCCATAGCGAAGCTCAGCTTTCTTCTTGTGCCTCCGGAGCAATGTTGCGTCTGCTTGGCGGCGTGTTCTCGGATCTGCAGGCCTATGAGGTAGCCATCCACGACTCGGGGGATGTCCGAGGCCGGAACGCCTCTGATGGCAGCGTAGCACTCCAGGTGCTCGCGTACGGTAATGTTCTTCCACAAGGCGTCGTGTTGGGGACAGTAGCCCATGATTTGAAAGGCTTTGGCCATGGAACTGGTGACGTTGTGTCCGCCAATTTGAACCTAGAATATAAATAAATTAAACAAACTGTTCCAAAACGAACCACATCCGTAACTTGCTAAAATAACTCAATGAGAGCCGTAGCGAAAGGCTACACGAAAAGCTACACGGCGAGTTGCTGAAAAGTATTATGCTATCACACTATGTACTTAAATACAAGTAATCTTTTTGTTTGTAAATATGGTTTCGTAGAAGGGAAACATTTGAACGTAATTGATTTTATTTTGTGTACATTACAGAATTTAGCATTTTTGTTAAGTAAAGATGTGTAATTACGAAAAATAGGAAGTAACTTAAAGAAAAACGAAAAACAGTTTGCTATTGTCGTCACAGTTAATCACGTAACATTTTTGCATTTTGCATCTATACCCTCACCTCTTAACTGTCAACTGCCATCTGCCATTGTTATCATTGAACTAACATTTTAAGGTCAAAAATGGCTAATGGCTCGCCCTACAGCGCCCCAATCGGAAGCAAAAGTGTACCAAGGCTCCCATTGAATATTATTATTACTTATACCTACTTTTGGAGTCTGAATTTCCGAAATTTTAAGAAAATATTACATACCTACTTTTGCAAGGATGCTCTCTAATTTAGTTACTAAGTATTGCCATAATATAAACCATAAATCTAAAAATAACAACAAAACATGGTATAATAGTAGTTAAACATTTTTATCTACTAGTTCGCGGCTTAGTGAAATTATTATGCACCTCGAGCCAAAAAAACACCTTAAAGAATATTTTAAGGGGGTGTAGTTTCTAAACTAGTACTATTATTTTCTACTGAAAAACTTAAAAAGAATTAGTAACGTATTTTACAGTTCATCTCAGAAATCCAACAGATAGTGTACAGTAGACAGCTGTTTCGGCCTTTTAGGCCTCACCAGTACAACTGAACTCAGTTACTTTAAATGATATACACTGGCGGAAAAAAATGAAACACTTGAAATTCGTAAAAATTTCGACCATTTTCAAACCGCCATAACACGGCGTATTTTCAATCGATTTCGATGAATCTTCGAGGGCGAAAAACTTTGAAGTGTCTACTACACTAAAATTTGTTCAATTCAGTTCGTCCTCAAGTCCCGAAATCTGTACGAGTTGAAGGAGGCAATTCGCGTGGAAGTCGCCCAAGTTGAGGAAGCGATGTTGGAGAGAGTCTACGCTAACTTCCAAGAACGCCTCCAGCAATGCATCGTCAAAAACGGTCACCACATGACTGATGTGATTTTCCACACTTAATTGTCATAAATGCTATTTCATTGCGAACCCGAATCCGTAAATAAATTTGTTTTTGAGTAAAAATTACCGATTTTATGATTTTTTTAAAACTATCCGTCCTTTGTGCCAGACCCTGTATAAAGTATAGTTCGGTTTAATTTCATATTCCTGACTTTATAAGCCCATCGTTAAACGCAATAGCTTAAACCATAGTTAGCAGAAAATTTAAATGATATAAAAATACTGTGATCTGTGATATTATATTTGTATATCCCTTACCTTCCCCCTTGTGGGTGCCTCCTCTGCTATCATGATCCTCATAGTCGTCGTCTTGCCCGCACCATTGTGACCCAAGAGTCCAAACACTTCCCCGGACTCTACAGCCAGACTCAGACTTCTCACAGCCACCTTGCTGACGACGTCATCCTCCGGTCCTCGGGTACAACAACGCAGCGCACGTCGTGTGTATGTTTTATGAAGATTTTGTACCATCACTAGAGGTTGAGGAGCAGTAGATTCTGCGCTATTTAGAAGAGTTGAAATTTTTTGACGCTCTGCTTTCACGTCGTCGTCTTCATGCTCGGAGACATCTGAAGAATCACCAGCGTCTTCCAGAATACTTGGTTTCTTCTGCTGTAATAAACAGTAATATATTTTTTATTAAGTTATGTTTAATTACTTTTTTCACGACATGAAAGTGAGTTTTCCCTCTCTAGAGAGGAAAGTTTGCAATGTTACCACCAGTGTTATTTTACAATGAAACATTTCAAAAATTGTAAGTAAATGTATTATTTTATTGAAAATTGCATGACACAAATAACAGCCAATGGATGAATTGATTACAATAATAGTAACCATGGTTATATACAAATTTTCTCGGAAAGTAGCTTGAGTAACTTAACTGAAATTAATAAGTGGAAATTTTTCCGGCATCTGTCACTTTGACATTAAATTAAAAAATTGTTAAATTGTTATTTTGAGTATAAATAAGCAATTAATAAGGTAAATAATACATATTTGTTAATGTTAAATACAAATTTAGTAAATATTTCAAGTTTCTATTGTAAAAAGAATTCAAAAATAGAGCGGCGGTGTCATTGCAATTTTCTTACCGAATATGCACTCGTGCATTCATTCATGTCCAAGAAATTTTTTATCGTGCATTCCAACAACGTAATTAGCTCTCGTGTACCACTCGAGCTAATTAAGACGTTGTTGGAAAGCACTCAAAAAAAATTCCGGAAAGAATTAATGCACATGTGATAATATAAGTGAAAATTCTGAATTTATAGTAATATACTGTAAACTATTATTTAACAATTATTACATTTTATACTTTCTTTTTCTACAATTTCACAACTTAAATTTAATTTGGCATATTGGCCGCAGTGAAACATTTCGTTGTTTTTAAACGTCATTCTGACAGATGGCACTTCTAATGTGATTCTTCTACATTTACAATGTTTTTAAATATGTCGTAAAAAAAATGATGTGTCTAACACGAGAGGAAAGCTCTTTTCCACTCTCGCTCGTGACACAAACTTCGACCTCGAGTGGGAAAAAGAAGCGCTTTCCTCTCTAGTAGGACAAATAACTATTTACCTGTAATACACTGAACGCATCTTTAACATTCCCTCCGTTCTTTTTAACGTCTAGTGCAAGTAAAACGACAAACCAGATTGGAATGTGCAGCAAAGTCCCTACGAACATGACGATTATCTCGTCTGTTAGGTAATCAGCCACAGTGAGCTCGGTACATGCTCCGTTTACTTGACACATAAGGTGCACACGTTGCACATAGTACACTATGGCATACGGTGTGTACATTGTATTTAAAAGTGAGAACACGCAATGAAGCGCCAGCGCTGCCTTGCCACCTGAAAAAAATTACAATTTCAGGCTTTCATATTATAGTACCGGGTGTCTACTTGAAATCTGTTATAATAGGAAAACCAATCTTATTTTTTAAATGATGTGTATTTACTTACCTATTCATTGTAGAAGATAGTTGTAATTACACAACTTGTTCAATTTTAAAAACTACACAATATGAGACCACGGTCGGTCATATTGTTTTGCTAGTTCTCGAGAAAAACGTAATAGACATTTATCTACGACTACTATGAAAAGTTTAAATTTATGCTTTCAATTGTCAACATAAGTTGATTGTTACTGAGGACCAAGCAAAAAAACATTTTTTGCACTTCCGGGACTAAAACTCTTCTTTAGTCTTTATTTTTAGAGACTAAGGTTCTAAATGATCCCAAGGGATTATTTTTCATATTTAATCCCGTTGTCAAGGAATTGAATTAATTAATCCCGTTGTCAAGTAAATATGTGCTATTTGTTACAGAGTATCTATGGTAACAATATAAATATTTGTAATAAAATTTACTGTCAAAATTACAAAATGTGTATTCTTTTAAACTATTTTGCATTCGTTTGAGGATGAAGTGCAAAAAATAGCGTATATACCACAGGACTAAAGTACCTTTAATTCCTCAGGTGATTATTTCCCTCACCTTCGGCTCGTGAAATAAACTTCACCCTCAGGATTAAATCATGCACTTTAGTCCCTCAATATATAATATACTATTATTGCGCGTCTCCTATGACAACGCGCTATAAAGTACTTTTTAATTACATCAAATAAAAGAAAATGAATCAAACAAATTTTTTATTTCGATATTATTGGTATCGTCATGGTTACGAATAAAACATAAATTGATTGAACGCAGATTGAACTAACTAAATACTATTATTACCATAACACATAATTTTAGTCGTAGATAAAATTATGTGTGTATTACGAGCGTAAAGTGTCTTTGTTCCTCTTGCACTATTGCATCTCTCGCCTTCGGCTCGCGCTGCAATTACCGTGCGCGAGTAACAAATAGTCACTTTACGCTCTTAATACACAAATAACTATTGCGTTTTTGTCGAGAACTAACAAAGCAATATTTAAATTTTAACAAGTTTTGTATTTACAACTTTCATCTAAAATTAATGCTAACAGCAAAATATAAAACATAACATTGCTTTTCTTTTATAATAGATTTCAAGTTTGTAAAATGTTATACATACCTATCCTTAGCATATCTAGAAATATAACTAGACAGAACGGTATCATTCCCACAAAAGTTGAAATATTCGGTAAAATACTCATAGCTGAATCCATTTTATCAAAAATATAACTGACACATGTCGAAAATAAAATAGATGCAGGGCAGTATATTAAAACTAGCACAGCAAATGTGCAGAATGCTGGTGGTTCTTTTAGCGAAGGCAGATCAAACACTAGGATAAGAACCAACAAACAGACGCAAATAACAACCATCAAGGCTGCGAGAACCACGAAGTACGTAAAAAAGTACATGAAAAAGCTCAAGCCATTGACTCGAAGCTGATTCTTTGCCTTTACCTAAAATTAAATCATTAGATATTAAAATGTGCATTAGGTAGGAATGTTATATTGGTTTAAATGAAACATACTTCTCGATCGTACACCATGTCTATAGATAAACTAGCAGGAATGAGTACGAAAATCATTCCGATAAACATCGAAGACGCGAAAATTCCAATATTAAATTCTTCTGGCTGTGATGTTTGTTGGAATGGATGAGTTTGTACTTGAATTGGTGTGTAAATATCCAACAAATCTTTTCGTTTTAGAATCATTCTTTAAATCATTAAAAATATTACTATATTATCTACCAAATATATATTTAAAAATATACTTACTTGTAAACTGCGTTATTGATGAAATTGATAATAATTGGTAAGCTATGTTGCGCAGTATCGTTATAAATCATTGTCAAACTCGTATGACTCAAATTCATCAAATGTAATGTATTAACATTCAACGCTGCCATATGCGGTGAAATTTCCAATAAGAGTGAAAAATTCCCATTATACAAATCTATATCAGCACCAGAAGTATATGCCAAACTATCAATAAATTCATCTAAATTATGATCACTTGCATTGTGTAACGCTAAACTGTTAAAATTTCTATACGTTGTTGAATTTAATACTAAAGATTTCATTTTTGGTTCGACTGTCTGTATACTGTTAAGGTAAAGACCCAGAGCTGCTAGCCCCAATGGAAGAAGAATCATGAAGTAGAGTTTTTGAAGATCACGGAATAATCTGAGAATACGCAGACGAAGTAAAGCTGTCATTGTTTGCCAACAATTAGGTTTTGCTTCAATATGATCTAGCCCAAGACTTAAAAGACCTGGTTTAATTAATTCTGGGGTAGCTTGAATTCCGTCCAGTTGCAGTTCTCCGCCAGCTAAAAGATAACAAATATTACAAAATATTGTTAATTAGGTATAATTTAAACTTGTACCTTTTCCGTCTAGCGTTTGGGAGTTGTTCAACCCTTGAACGGTATCTCTGGGACCATTTCCTGCCGCCGCAGCAGCAGCAGCAGCAGCCACCGCTGTTTCATTCTGTAAAGACTGATAACTAGTACTCTTACTCTGTAGACTCAAACTTCTAGAAAGCGCACGGTTTCGCACCATCTTCTTGCTCAAGTTATCCATTGTACCGTCCGTCTCTTCATCTCGTTCTAAGTGCAGGAATACTTCTTCCAACGTCGTCATTGAAACGCCATAACTTGAGATTCCTTCAGAAAACGTCATTTAATGTTAATGTTCATTGTCACAATAATATAAAACAAAATCGTTCCGTTTATGAACTCGTCAATGAGTAATGTATCAAGATTAGTGTATGGTGTAAGGTTTGATACAAAGATCGATGAAATGTATGATTCAATGCAAAAAACCAAACACATCACTGAGATACAAGACTCGGCACTAGGTCGTGATCAACCTAGTGCCGAATCTTGTATCTCTGTTATACTATATTTGAGAATGACTGGCAGTAATAAATCATTATGTCAAAGACATTCCAGTGGCGCGCCAATAATTGTTTGCACAGGGATAGTCAAAATGACTAAATTCGGTAGAGAACTATCGTTTTAGGTCCAAGTTGTTTTTCAGGGAAAAGATTTATTTTAATAGTAATGAGTGAGAAAGTTATATTTAAATATTAAAAACTTTTATTTTTAGTAAATGTATAAACAGATCACTCCTATCTACGTCTATGACACAGTCCGACGGGGATTATCAGAGCGTTTATGACGGCATTTTTATTGTTCGAGAAGTAAGTTTCGTTCCAGATACAAAGCGTGCGGCTAATTTTGACCATCCTAGTGTAGTTAAAACTGATTTTTCTGGTAGTTTTATTTGCCGCATTGCTGGCAAAAATCCAATACTACTCTTGCAAATAATTATTTATTATTGTCAGTCATTCTCAAATGGACTATAGTGTTGTGTTTGGTTTTTTGCATTTAATCATACATTTCATCGGTCTTTGTATCAAACCTTACACCATACACTAATCTGGATACATTACTCATTGACGAGTTCATAAACGGAACGTAATTTAATGCTTTCAAAATAAAGTAGTAGGGAGTAACTGGTACCTAATCTTCCACTTCTTGTGCTGATTTCTTGTTCAATTGCAGAGAAAAGTGGAGCGAAGTTGTCTACTGCATTATGAGGTAGAATGAAGCTTAGTTCTCGGCCATGTCTTCGAGCTTTTTCAGCTTTAGGAACGTGAGATGTTACAAGCCTTTAAAGACATCAAATGTGGTAAATTTTTATTTTGCTATTCATAGTTCATTGTAGTTAAAGATATTTACAAATTTCTTAATAAAGAAAGTAAAAGCTCATTCCCACTGCTTATCATAGTCAAAGTTTTTGTTAGTTGTAATAGTCGTACAGAGCTTGTAAACATTTTTTCCAGTGCTTGTTTTAGTCTTAAGCCTCATTCACAATACGAAATTAGTATTTTTGTAGTTATAATCAGTAAGTATAGTTAGTGGTTAGTTAGTTTTGACTACTGTCGTTCACAATTACAAAATTAATGTTGTAGTTAGGCTAGTAAAACAAACTTAACGAATTTAAGCTATAAATTATAAATAAAATATATTTACAGACATATCGAATTAATTGTCATGACAATGTCATAAACATATTTTATATTGTGATAGGAAATGGTCAGCGCATGTTTATGATTGAGACGACAAAAATTATGAATATGATAAGCAGTGGGAATGAGCCTTTTTCATATAATGCAAAAAGCATATTTAGTACACTAAGTTTGAGAAATATTCAAGAATTACAAGAATACCAAGTTTCTATCAAATCAATTAATACACAATTAAAACATAAATGCATTAATAAGAGAATTCGGTTTAGTCATTAAAATAAATGATAATTTTCTATAGCTATTTAAACATCATTAGTAAACGGAGTACCTATATAAATATTTTCAGAATCATTTTTGTATTTCACATTAGAAACAACAATGAAATGTATTTTAATATTTGTTATATGCTTCACAGCACAGGTAAAATATATATTTTGAATAATTATTTATTACGGTCATATGTTTTGTTAATAATTATTATTACAGAATTTTGTGGCTGCCTCAAGAACTACCGATGATATTTTAGAAGACTTTGAACCAATTTTTAATGAAATTCACAATGATATTGGAAATGCACAAACAATATCGCATGGTGAGATTAGACTTCAAGAACAAACATTTCAAAGTGCAATTTTTGAACAAAACGCGTCAACAAATACAAATTTACAAGCCATATTGAATGATATACGTCAACATGCAAAACAAGTTTTATCTGACAAAAATTTGAATGAAGACAGTAAAATTATTGAAGCTTGTATATCAAATCAAAAAGAAGAAACAACATTCCTATCCAGAGATTCTTATGTTGGGGTAGATGTTTGTGCTAAGTTAGGGCACAAAACCATTCAACAACTAAATACAAATGTAACTGAGTTTTATGATATTCAACTAAATATGCATTATGAACTAGAAGATATTAAAAAGAAAACATGCAAGGATAGTAAATCTCCCTTAGAAATGCAATCGTGTTTGATTCAGCATCTGTATTTTGTAAGTAAACCACAAGTGAAAGAAATGGAAGCTAAAATGTATGAATTGCTAGAAAGTCATAAAAACTTTTTAAATAAATCTTTAGATTATGTAAAACATTGTTATTCTGTAGTATCTGAAGAAACTTTTAACATAAAAATATCAATTCAAAAAAAATTTGAAGACTGCGTAGCAGAAACGTTAGCGTCTAATCGATAACGTTTATTATTTTTGTACAAATAATTTTATACGAATAAAAAATATTAAAATATAAATAGTTTCTCACCTGCCGATGGCATGTTCCCGACAAACTCCTTCAAGAACCAGTGTTAAATGGTATCCAATTCCAAATTTGTTTTTAAGGAAGAGAGAAGAGCCGCAACAACGTAATCTTCCTCTGGAAACAACTGCCTTACGGTCTGCTAAAATGTCCGCTTCGTCCATAAAATGTGTTGTAAGCAATATAACTTTACCATGGCGACGATTTTGCAGCACAGACCACATATGTCGACGACTGTAGGGGTCTACCCCAGCAGTAGGTTCATCAAGAATAATTATCTTTAAAAAAGGTAAAATTGAGTACTCTATTACAATATTATTGAAGTTTTTCTTACTTTGGGGTCGCCAATGACTGCAATTCCTACCGATAATTTTCTTTTCTGACCTCCACTTAAATATTTGGCAAAAGTGTCTGCTTTATCTACTAAATCTATATCTTTTAGAGTTTTTGTTACTTCAAATTCTACTAAAGATCGAGGAATACCCTACAAGTAAATTTAAATTAAATAAAAATATGTACATATTTTAACTTATAATCTCACATGTGCATTAATTCTTTCCGGAACTTTTTTTAGTGCTTTTCAACAACGCGAGTGTTATACGAGAGCTGATTACATTGTTGGTATATGCACGAAAAAAATTTCTTGGAAATGAATTAAGCACGAGTGTAGATTCGGGAAGAAAATCGCAATGACACCGCTGCTCTATTTTTGAATTCCTTTTACAACCTGAAATATTGACTAATGGGCTACTTGCATGGTACTGAAAATGAGATTTTTATCACTATGAATCTAATATTAGGTCTAAAACATTAGTAAAAATACTAATTTTATTTAAAAAATTATATATTTTTTAGTAAATTAAGAAAGAAATTTTGCTGTGACGTCATTATTTTGTATAGGAGATATGGCAGCATTCTACATCACATCACATATTATTCAATTTTCATTAATTATATTTGGGATTTTTGATAACAAATTTGTGAAAATAAAAAATACGGGTCCCAAGTTTTATCTCTTTTTCAAAAATATTCAATAAAAAATTATGCAAGTGTGTCACACTTCAAGATTCAAAAAGACAGTCTTGAATGACTCTTGAAGTGTGGTACTATACATTTCAAAAAAATTTCATCATGTAAAATCAAAATCTTGTAACCTCATCAAAAATTTTATTACAAAGTAAATTGTTTGACTATACAAGTTGTGTACCTCCTGCATGATAATGGCCTTTCATTAAAGGGACACATGGCCACGTGGTTTCGTGCATCCTGATTGGCTCTCAAACGTATGCATAAAGCTACGATTGGTTTACGACTTTAGCACGTGTTCGAGAAACCAATCATGGCACTCGAAACAACATAAACTTGTGTCCCTTTAATGAAAGATCTCGCGGAACAGAGTATAATAATTGTTCATTAAAGCCATAAATCCAATACACGGTTTTGAATCATTTAAGTATTAAATTATTTCCGAAAAAATTTTAATGCTACCATGGTTACTACTATTGTAATTAATTCTTCCATTGGCTGTTATTTGTGTCACGCGATTTTCAAGTTTTTTTACTTACTCTAACAGCCGCGAAAAATTCTAAATGTTCTCTCGGAGTCAACAAATCAAATAAAATATCATGCTGAGGACATACACCAGTCATTCTTCTTATAGTTTGCATATCGTTGGGATCACTATTTAATAAAATTTATATTAAAAACTACAAATATGATTATAACTTTGATTTCTTACCGAATATCATAACCGAAAATGTAGGCAGTTCCAGCAGTTGGGGCAGTAAGACCTGTTAGTATATTAAATAACGTAGTTTTCCCTGCGCCGTTATGGCCCAAAATAGCCGTTATTTGACCCTCGTAAATTGTGAGATTTATTCCATTAACTGCTTTCATTTCTGGCTTACGGCACGCCTAAAAATTTACAGTAATAAGTGATTCGAGTTGTATAAAGTTTATAAATTCAATACTTGAAATGATTTATACAAATCAACAATTCTGATCGCTTCTCTGCCCTTCATTTCTCGGGGTACCTGCTCGACATCCCTGTTTTGTTCTTCAGAATTGTTAAAAGTACCGCTCTCCCCGTTTGTAGAAGGTATCTGCAAAAATGAAAGATGCTGTAATACTTAAAAAACTATTCGTTGTGAGAGGATAATTTTTTCGTAGTCATGCTTTTATTATTTTGATGCATCTTGTTTATATAATTTGTATTAATTCATTATTACTACAAAATTTAAATGTATGCAATAGTTGCATGCGAAGCACGTGCTGTTGTGTTTTATTTTAAATTAGAATTTGGAGTGTAGATAATATTTTTCCTTTTTTACTAGCACGAGCATTTGAACTTACATGATTTTTAACATCCTTTAATAGCACAATGTAAATAAATATCAATAATTTATAATAAAATTTATTGTTATTTTACTTACCCTAGGAACATTTTTTTTACCACACCAAAACTTAGGTGAGAAACAAAAGAATGGACTTCTTTTTGTACCGTGTTCACCTACAAATATTAATAATTAAAAATAGAAATATTACAAATACAGGATGTACCTATACCTCGAGAAAATAATTTAAGGGTATATAATACATGACGTACTTACCTACTGAGCATGGAACAGAAAGAATTTTTGAAAAATTCGCAAAAATAATAAGGGTAAATGCTGGTTTGTAATGGATGTAACCGGTTACTTATTCTGTGTTCTGTTAAGTTGAACAAAGGCATTTCTATGTTACGGGTCCGAGTCTTATAACCTATAATTCAACTTTACAGAATACAGAATAAATAACCGGTTACATGCATTATAAACCAGCCTCAACTTATTTAAAGTATTAAAGTAATGTGAACATTTTTAATACCACCATAAGTAGATAGTTTTTTTGTAGCCATTAATATAACAAGAATATTATGCGATTTATAATACCGAGGATGTTGCTAAGCGACGAGGTAAAACCGAGTCTCTTTGAACATCCAAGGGGGCTTAAATCGCATATATTCGCGTTATATTCAAAGCTTTTAATCGCCTCATCAACGACAGCGATGTTAAAACAAATCAACAATTTTATTTGTCAATTAGTTGACAGTTCGCATATTATGGAAGGTTTTGATGTTATTATGGTTGTATCTAACGTATTATAAGTAACTAACGTATTATGTTGTTTATAATTATCAATTAATGTTGCATATTAAAATGATGATGATACGATTACATATTTAATTTAAATCTACTACAATACCACAAGTAACTCTTTACATAACGTCTAATAAATGTCTGGTGTTGATAATTCATTCCAATTATGTTGTTTTAATAAAATATTCTACTTAATTAATTAGATACCAATTAATTCCTTAGTTTTGCGAATTTTTAAAAACTTATTTTTGTTCCACGCTGAGCACCGTCATGTAATAAATACTCTTAAAATGTATTTCCGAAGTATAGGCACGGCATATCCTGTATATCAGTTTACTTACTTGGAATGACGCTATCTAAATAATAAGCTAGCATAGCGTACAAAACAATGTCTAAAGCCATCATTATTAAGCTTCCACCGAAGGGAATTCCTCGACCAGACCAGAGGTTGTCGAAGTTGACACCTTCTCCTGAGAGGTCCAAAACTAAGGCCTTTAACAAAATTAATTAGAATAAGATTCGACACTGTGAAATAATTCTTACTCTGTCCATTGCCAACGCGAAGCCAGTGGAACTTATAAGCGAAACCAACCACAGGGCAACAGAATTCGAATCATCAACAAAAACTTGTATAAAATACAACAGACTCATTATATTCACAGCAAAATTACCGAGAATTCCAGCCGTCTAAAAGTTATAAAATAGTAAAATTATCACTTATAATATCACATGTGCATTAATTCTTTCCGGAAATTTTTTTGAGTGCTTTCCAACAACATCTTAATTAGCTCGAGTGGTACCGAAAGCTAATTACGTTCTTGGAATGCACGATAATAAATTTCCTGGATATGAATTAATGCACGAGTGAATATTCGGTAAGAAAATCGCAATGACACCGCCGCTCTATATTTGAATTCTTTTTGCAATATAAAATTGAACTATTTACTAAATTTGTATTAAACATTAATAAATATGTATTATTTACCTTATTATTTGCTTATTTACATTCAAAATAACAATTTAACCAATTTTTAATTTAATGTCAAAGTGACAGAAGACGAAAAATTTCCGCTTATTAATTTCAGTTAAGTCACTCAAGCTACTAGTAAAAAATTACCGAGGTTACTATTATTGTAATCCATTCATCCATTGGCTGTTATTTGTGTCATGCGATTTTCAGTACAATATTAATATTATTACACTTACTCTGGATTTATCAAAAAATGGGGTAAGCATAAATCCGAACATGATGATTGATAGACTGTATAAAACTACCAATATGAAAATAACGAAAAAGTTGGTGTTTTGAAAGACTCTAAGCGTAAATAGAAGCACGCAGCTCACAACGGAAAGGAACAGAACAAATATTCCGTAGATTATGAACCATGACAACCTGCAAGAAAGACATTCAATTTAGATAAGAAAATACAATAAAAAATAATATTTTTATACCAAAATACTGAATCTTTCAGTCCCATAATCTTCATCCCCTCTTTGATTTTATTCTCTTTTTCTCCTACTATTAAAATGAGCAGGTAAGTGATGAACTGGGACAGTGCCATCACCATGTACAAAGGTATTACAACCCGAAAGGCAACCATCCAGTCTCCAGTATACGCTTCCTTCGGAAACATCTCCAACAAGACCTGGGGCACTCGAACACTTTCATCACCACTGTCTATCCTGATCTTAGTAAAATCTAACAGCGCCTACGGAGAAAAAAATATAAATCATGCTATTTCGACCTACTTTTCCTGATATTTACTTGGAGGGCCACGAAGCCGCTGTAATAATACTGATTAACAGGACAGCTGTCACCGGTTTCAATTGGGAGACCGGTAGGCCAGTGACTACCTGCTGATGCAGACTGCCGACACGAAGCCGGAGAACTGAACAATTCCGTCGTACTTGGTGTAACAACGTACGACGGGTTCGTTCTTATAGAATATCTGCAACAAACAATCACTTAAGCTTATATCGCTTATGGCCAGTTGCACCGCTTACACTTAAATACCTAAGTTTTCCTTAAATGAACAATATCGAATCAAAATCACAATGTCAAACGTAGAAATAACATTGCTGTCATTAATTCTATTCGATGTTTTTCATTTAAATGAGAAAATTTAAGCGGAGGCGGTGCAAATGGACATTAGTCTTATTTACAGAAAAAATCTGATGTGGCCAGCACATGACCTCTCGCCTAATTCTGCTTATTCTACTAATCTAATCAATAGTTTTGTAATATGTAAATAATAATGTAAACCAAGATGCAAGCAAAAGATGTCTACTGTACTATCACTGTCATAATAATTCAAATTTTGTGTAGAAACAAATTTCGTAGGATCATGAACAACAAGATACTGAAATTTCAAAAAGAGTAGAATATTAATTGTACTTTATTTTATTGTTAAATACTACCAGATTCAGCAAATTGTATTTAAAATTATCTGTACTCATAGATAATTATATTTTATATTAAGGGATGAAATCCAAGGAGGATTTCATCCCTTAATATAAATTACACTTCACGTTTGTGGGCATCTACTTTTTTCTACAATAATTATATTTTCTTTAATTTTTAATTGCAAAAATTGTTATAAATAAATAATGTACTAATTTATTTAAGGAAAACTATATCAAGTTTCAAAAAGAATTTTAGAATTTTTATAGTTTCTTGTGTTTAATCAATTATATTTTCTGAACGGATAAAGATATCGACTTGCAGTTTGCGGAATTGGATTCTTCAGGCATTTTTATATAAGATACATTGTACTATTTTTTTGAAAGGCCTTTTATAAGCCGAAATTTAATGATTTTCTCCAAGAGAAAATTATAAAATTTAAAATTCTTATAGTTTCTTGTGTTTAATCTATTCCAGTTTCTGAACGGATAAAGATATCGACTTCCAGTTTGCGCCATTGGATTTCTCAGATATTTTTATGTAAGATACATTGTACTTACTATTTTTTAAACGGCCTCTACTAAAATACAAGAAACTTTTAAAATTCTAAAATTTACAATTTTCTCTCGGAGAAAATAATTAAATTTCGGATTATTAGAGGCCTTTAAAAAAATAGTAGAATGTATCTTACATAAAAATGTCTAAGGAATCCAATACTGCAGCCCTGGCAAAAATTAATGTTGAAGATACATCCGTTAACACTAATTATTTCATTTTTTTTTAACAACTGTTCTTTTTAATTTTCCATTTTCTTCCCTCCATATCTCCTTAAGTATTGATCCTAGCGAAAAAGTGTATTTTGTACAGAATTTAATGTAGATTAAGTTAATATATGAACATTTTTTTGCTAGAGGCAGTAGTTTTCGAGTAATTAACGAAAAAGGGATCTTTAGAAACCCCTCACCCCTCAGTACTTTTAGTATGTTGTTTAGGACACCTTCCCCTACAACTGTGCCAAAATTGGCTTCTACATGAATTATTTCCGCTATTTTATAGAATATGAGGCGAGAGGTAAAAATCTTACTCTAGCTGCCCAGTCACAGGCTCCTGCTCAAAAATAACAGCAATCGGAATCTCAGTCGGCTGTCTCCAATACGCAGCCACGAGCTCCTCTCTATTGGGATACAGGATCCAGTTGATGGCCTGGTGCCTCTGAAGATGTTGTCCACCATTAGCAACATTGCTTTGTCCGGCCCAGAGCGCGTCCACGGCCGCCAGGAACTGCTGGACCTCGGTGCTGTTGGGCACGACGGCCACTGTGTGGTTGCCGGACAAGTCGAAGTGGCCGAAGAGGCGGGCGTCGCCTCTAGGAGTTGACATCACGGGGAAGTTGGGGTTAGGAATGAGGATCTTCATCACGATGAGAATTGCGAGGGAGTAGAGAGGCAGAAGAACTTCCTGTGGAATGAAACAAATTAGAAAAGTATATAAGAGATAATAGTTATTTATTTTACAAGTGGGCAAAGTATGGAATTACCCACTAGGGAAATCTTAACTCACGAGGCCGAGGGCTGAGTGAGATAATTTACTCGAGTGGGTTATTCCTTTTTGCCCACTTGTGAAGTATAACGTTTTATCCAACACCTCTTAATAACTGCTTAAATATTTGAAAAATATTAAGTTTCAACTTAAAACATCGTTTTAAGTAACAATTTACCCACAAGTTTGTATAATTTTGAACAAAGCCACTTGTGAGTAATAATTTTTTACTTGTTTAAAATCACCGTAGTTATGACGCTTTGCTTTTATTAAGAGGTGTTGGAAAAAATTAATAATTATAATAAAATACTTAAATAATTTTACTTTCTTCTACTATATCAATAACACTCCGAAAAATAGAGTATAGTCAGAGCTGGGCAAATTACTCAAAAAAAGTAATTAATTACCAATTACAAATTACTCTGAAAAAATATAATTCAATTACTTAGTAGTTTAATTACTTGTTAAAAAATGTAATTTAATTACTAATTACTAGTCAATTCAATTTAATTACATTACTACCTACCTACTTGCCTTCTTTTTATTGTTTAATATAAAATTCATATTAAGGTGGCATACAAATGAATTGAAAATAGCTCCAAATTTTTTCTAAAAAACGACTCTGCGAAATAATGTAATATTTGAGAAAACAGTCACTTAAAATTTATATTAGGGAATGAAAATTAAGAATAATTATTAAATAAAACAATATGTTTTTCTCTTTATAATACAGAGGTGTTTTTCTAAGAATTATGAACATTTAAGTAATAAAAAATGTAAGTTTAAAACGATTGTACAAAGTACGATACATTTTCCAAACCATTTTTCCAGTGATTTTTTTCCCATCCATTTTTTCCAGTGGTTATTTTTTAACCTAACCTAAACTATATAATAATTTTATTGCAAAAAATGCATTATTGGAAAAAGCGGATTGAAAAACGTTCAAAACGTGTATTTATAAGTAATTGAACAACTGAAAGTAATTAAACTACTTTAAAAAAGAATTAAATTGTTGAATGTAATTCAAATATTAGTAATTGTAAAAACAATTCCTTTTTTCAATTAATTTTATAATTTTTGCTAAGTTAACAATTAAAATTAATTTGTTTTAAAAGTAGTTCAAGTACAGATTGTTAATAATTGTTTACTTTTTGTCATTCTCTTCAATTATTTCAAAATCAGAATCAGTTTCAATCTCTTCGTAGTAAAATTTAATTATAGAAACTAATTAGCGGGTCTAGCAAATTTTGCTTTTGATAGATTCCCGTCGTTAAGGCTTATTTTCTCCAGAAGCATCAGAAGCAGGATTGAGAAAATTAGATTCTAGTAGCTAATTAAACATTGATACCCACAACTAAACCCTCGTGCGATACAAATATACTTACAAATTATGGATTAAAGTTCTAAAGTTCTAATAATCCACAAAAAGTAACTACAAAGGTATTATTAAAATATTAGTATACACTTTGCACTACGGGTAGGTGATGTTGATATTTCAGTACAAATTATACTAATAAAAATAAATAGTTCCTAAAATATTAAGGAAGTATTTTATTTTAAATTAAATAGATGTATTACCTCCATAGTTTTTATTTAAAGAGCTTTACAATGTTAAAAATTAATTTCAAACAATTTTGAAATTCATTTCTTAATCTAATTTTCCATCCATCCACTTACTTATCAAAGGTAAAATATAAATAATAATAAAATATATAAATTGATATAAAAATATCTAACGTGAACAGAACGGAAACGTTTGCGTTGCGTAAACGGAGCGTCAATCTATAAATCAGGCTTAATTGCAGATATTCTTATGTCGGGTAAAATGAAAATTCTTATGCAAATATAATATACACGGTTATATCTCATGATACAAATTAATTTCAAAATTTTTAAAAAGGCACATCTGTTGATCCATTCTTTCTCTATTAAATGTTTATAAAAACATTATCCTGAATTCAATAATAATCTGACAGTTTACTCGCAACGAAAACACTTTTACAGTATTTTTCAACTTCAAAATGACATTGCATAGCTAGGATGCGGCAAAGTACGAGTTTCGGGCTGGTTTCAGGCAGCCGTAGTAATGGGGAAAAAAGTGGAATGGAAAAAAGTAGAATCGAGAGTATTCTAGGAATTCAGTAAATAGGTACGTAGACGAGCCGCTTAAAGCGAGAAATATAAGAGATTGAATCTTCTCTATGCAAAGATAAATAGAAGAAGCGTAGTGGTCAAGTGTAAATAGGATATATGGTTGTAATACTAACGGCTGTGGTTTTTCGTTTCTCGCGCTTCTTGAGCAGAAGGTTCCGGATGAGCATCGCCCGGAGCTGCGAGAAGTAAACAGACGGCGCCTTCTCACCCATCTCAGACTCCACAGGGGTCCTGGACCTCTGCAAATACACACATTACGCGTTAAACACATCAGACTATTTAATGGCTGCAACTGCAACCAACAAAACTTAACTCAGAATTAAAAATTAACACTAAAATCCAATAAGCATATTTACACCTTGGTAACCCTATGTCTAAATGTCTAA